>RAKG01000014.1:0-531050 GCA_009802275.1 Neurospora sp. CHS-2018a | reverse complement strand
CTTTTTTTTTCTTTTTTTTTCCTTTTTTTTTTCCTTTTTTTTTTTAGAAATCTTTTTTCTTAAAGACTCATTCGTCAGGTTTTTTGAAATCGATATTACTCTTCAACCAAAGGCCGGATTGACTTAAATCCGGGTGCAAAATATCGGCCGTCTTTTTCTCAACATTTTGATACCCTATATTATCTTCAGGGTTAGGGTTATTGGTTAATAAAAAGACTTGGTCATTTTGCAATTTTTTCTAAAGTTCTTATCGCCTCCGATTTCCTTATCGCCTTAACAATTTTTAACTTGGTCATTTGGGGACTTGGTCATTTGCAGCAAAGACCACGGTCGCATTTGGACCACGGGTGCATTCCAATTACTCTTTTTAACTTTTCTCAATAACCAGACCTCGTGACAACGTGCACAAAGTACCAAAATGACCGCAAAATTAAGGCGAACAATCTGCAATTGAGTGCACTTTGATGCATCCTCTGGTTGAGGAATGGTGTTGATCCAAAGGCACATTTGGCAATTTTTTGACAGTGCTATTGAGACTGTGTCCCGATGACCCATATTATTTCCTTTTTGGGACAGGGGGTAGTCTGTGCGCAAGGGGAATTTTCTGCACGTTGGACCCGGATAGACAGAAATCGCCGCTCCTTCCAGTTTCGGCGCTTCGGTGGGCCCACGGACCACGACCTTTGGTGTGGATTTCCATGGCACCTTTGGTGGGCCCAGCCCGAAGCGCCTCCACGGTGGAAGGTGGGCGTTTCAATAAATATTGCTATATTGTATTAATCTATAATAATATAGTATTAACCAAATAGTACTATATCTTTAATAGAACGCTAATATTTTATTTATTATAGAGAGTTAAATAATTATTTTATATTTAGGCCCGGTAACTATATCTAATACCTAACTAGGAGCCGGAAAGTTAAATTCGGCCGTATTAATTATATTTTTATTATAGACAATTTTAATACCGTTAATAAATTCGAATAATATATCTTTATTATTATTACCCGGATTAAATAAATTTATTAATAATACTTAATATTAAATATGGAGATTTTCGAAGAAACGAAGAAAGTATTAATTATCGGCGTACTAATTATATTACTAATTTATCTATATATAGTTCTTATAGATAGAGTAGGTATTATTTGGATCGATTAGAACGTATATACTATATAATAATACGTTTTTATATTAGACGAAGTACTATTTATAATATTTACCGATAACGATTCTAACGTACGTATATAATTTGTTCGGTAACTATAGGGCGTGATAAGAATTTGTATATAAAGTATTAGGGCCGGAGTTTCTCCTATAAATTATATAGATTAGTATAGTTTAATATATATTATTTATTAACCGATGTATATATATATTATCTACAATAATTAATATCGATATTAAGTATAATATTCTTAATAATATAATTATAGTCTTATAGTATTTACGCTTGTACTTTTTACCGAAGACTTATCGGTAAGTACGCTATAATAAATACCCGGGGAATAATATTAATATATATAGTAAAGCAACCAGCCGACGGCGATACGAAATATATTAATTTATTATATACCCTAACTGTAAATATTAATAATTAATGTACTATAGAATTACTATAACGACCCGCTTAAATATATACTTCGTATAATTAATTATTATAGTTAATATTAATACTATAAATTATAACCCGTATATTAAGAGGTAATTAATTAATTAAGTATTAAATATTAAGTATCGTTATTGTTATTATTATTTTTAAAGCTTTAAGAAGTTGAGCCGTCAATTTACCTAATCTATATAATCGGAACCGATTTCTATTATCCTATCTCCAATATCTATAGGATCCTATATAGTACCCAGACTATATTTCCGGTTCTTCTATTTTATTTTTCGGCCCTAGTAATACCGCAATATTATAACTATATTATATTACTCGGTATTGCATTATAATTGAAACTAAAGTTCATATATCTATTATATTTAGAATACTAACCTATATTTAACGATATTTATAATACAAATTCTCAATTACGGCACCGACCGTTCAATTCGATAGTACGCAATAAATCTACTATAGTAAATCAAATTCTAGACTTTTCATTTTATTATTTTCTTATTTCCGTTTTCTCTTTTTCTATCCTTTATTATCTATATATATATTATAAATATAAATTAATTAATTATACTAATATTAAATAAAAATTTACTAATTAATAGGAATATATATTATATATATATATATAATTAAGTGTATTATATCGTCTTTATAGCTATAAATATATAAGTAGTAATAACTTTAATTGTATATTAATAATATAATTGTACGTCGGTAAATATTTAATTCTAGTATATAGTATATAGCGTATAACTCTACGTTAGTATAAATATTTAATTCTAATATATAACCGTATACTTAAACTATTAATATAGTCCGTACTACAACCGTAGCCGCGGTACTAAATTGGAGGCGCTAGAAGCGCAACCGCTAATATAGTCCGTATATAGATTAGGGATAGGATTAGGGATAGGATTAGGGTCGTAAAATTGGGGTCGCGGGATTAGGGTCGCGGGATTAGGGTCGTAGAAATTAGGGTCGCAAGGATTAGGGTACGGGGCGGGATTCGGGATTCGGGGTTGAAACAGAATATAAATTACTAAACGAAATGCCGATACCGTAGTACCGGCTATCGGTATAGTCTATATACGCCTACGATCCTAAATTCTACACGATCCCGGGCGGGAAACCTACAGCGGGCCGCTTCAGCGCATACTTCAGCGCATACTTCAACGCATACTTTAAGCGCCTTGGAATTGACTAATCAGAAGCCGGCCTCAATAAGTAGCCTACTCACCCCAAGTAGGCTATATATCCAAAGTGTGCACGTAAACCAGAGTAGGCTTCTTAACCCCTAGTAGCCTACTTGACTTCCCTATATTGCCGCTGCGGTACTCTCTCCATGTTTGAAGGCTCGAGCAGCGCAAGTAATCTCCGCCTGGAGTGAATTGCTCGGGCTGATTCGGGAAGAAGGCCTGCCCTGGTAGGGAGCAGCATCCGCTCTTCTGGCAAGAGTCACTCCAATGCGCTGCCAACGCGAAGAACAGCTGCCACCTCCAGCACTTTCCCACTACGGTATGTAAAGGGAAGCCATCACAACGATGGGCGGACTCTGTGTACTCGTGACTGGCTTCTCGGGCACCACCACCGACTGGAAGGCACAAGCTCTCCAACCCATCCGAGTCATCTACAGTAGTAGGAGACCACTTGGGCCGAGGCCTGGACTTGGAATGAAATCGCGAACGTTCAACCACCCGCCCAGATCCTTCTCAAAGTGTCACCATTCGGCTGTATCACAGGAAAGAACTCGAGAGATGGAAAGGGTTGCGGGTGGTGAAGGTGTTGAGGTGGAAGGAGTTGTGTGTTATGAAATTCCTGGTGGAGCAGGCTGGTTTGCCGGGTGAATGACGTACTTGTCAGTCCCTGGCAGTCGGGGTGGCGGGTTGATAGTCCGTCTGTTGCATGACCTCGCAACTTCCGTTCGGTGTTGTGTTGCGATGGGAGGCGGTGGTGGTGATGAGATTGAGTGGCGGTCGGAGGAGCGACTGCCTTTGTTTTGTTGCGAGATGGAAAGTCGTGATGGGGGAGGTATTTCAGCTCGCGGTATACTTATTCCCAACCGAGTGCGCATACGGATCCCAACTCGTAGCTTTTGCTTTGTGGACGACTGGGACCGAGAGCTCAAGGCGATCTTGGAACAGATCGAACACCAACACAGTGTCAGGATCCGTCTCAAAGGATTGGGAAGGTCATACCCAAATCTCCGCCACTTCTCCCAAGAACGCGAGGGCAGCCATAGCCAACATCTTAAAGAGCTTGCTACTCCGCGAAGGTCATGCGAGAAAAAAAGGGGGCAAACGCGACACAAAAAAAAGTGGTCCGCGCCGGATTCGAACCGGCGGTTTACTGATCCCCCAGGCTATTACCCGAGCAAAGGACTTCTCACAGACCAGGCGTATTACCAGTTACACCAGCGGACCACGGGAAAGGGTGCCAAGGACCTGCACTATATACCCGTTGTTGGGTTGGGACTTGGGACGAACGAAGGTAGGTAGAGAACTCGAAGCAAAGGCGAGTGAATGAATGAACGCTGGCAAGAGTCAATACTTGTCGCTCCGCCCAGCGGCGACAAAAGTGCCATCAGGATACTTCTGTAGGTAGGAGAGTCCTGGAACCACATGGTTTCGACCAGCCGCGGCGACATTTGGACCTCAGGTACAAAGCAACACAAAGGCTCTAAAATCACAGTATCACTGGCACCTCCTGCCTTGATCGCCCAAGCTATAACATCAAATCAAGTATGAATTCCATGCGAGATCAACGAGTGGAAGTGAGGTGTTGAGAGGGACACTCAAACTGGTCCTCTTCAACGCAACCAAATACGACGGCTCACGGGTAAACATCCAGACAAATCCCAAAGAAGACGAGATCATTGAAAACTCAAATAAGCCAACGGCTATCATTCATGAATCATTTATCATCGAAACAGCTCAACATCCCTCAGCTCAGCCGTGCATGAGCGATCCTCCCCCTTCCTATTTCTAACTAAAATCCTCAACCAACCCCATCTCCATCTCAACATCCTTAGAAGTACTTACCCCCAACCTACCATCCACCTCTCTAAACCCCCTCTCCTTACACCCCCCCTTAGCCTTACAAACATCCTCCACAGGAGCCGCCGCGTATACTACAACCGCGTTTACATATTGCCTATACCTCTTCTCATACCCCTCATCCCCGACCTCAGCCCTCAGCACTGCCTCCGGCCTTCCCCTCACCCAATCCTCATGTTCCCTCATGATCGACATGGCCTCCTCCATCCCCCACTCCCTTTTTCTTTTATTTTCCCTCAGCTCATCCAGCGTCTCCATCGCCTGCTGTGTAATCATATGCTCAGGACCTAATATTTTGGTGAAAAGACCAACTAGCTCCTCATGAAGATCATAAGCGCGGAAGACCTCGCCTAAAGATACCTGCGCCTTGATAATTTTACCGAAATGTGAGCAGGTAGTGAGCGCGGAGGGGCCGTCGCGCGCGAGACAGCGCTTGTAGGCCTCTTCGGCGACGCGCAGCGAGCAGGAGAGGTGCTTGTGGGTAAGCATGTGTTCGAAAATGCGGTCGAGGAGGGTGAGGGATTCGAGAGAGGAAGGGCCGAGGGCGGAGGCGTATTCGGAGTATTGAGCCCAGAGGGCGGCTTGTTCTGAGCGGTAGGTAGGGTCGTTGGGGTCCATGTCATTGTTGTTGTGGGTGGTGGGTTGCTTTGAGTTTGAGTTGGCATGGGACACTGGATGTGCTGTGGGAGATTCGACGGTTTCCTGCTTCGGCTTGGGGTTTATCTCATCCAGCGTGAGTTTGTCGACCGTCACACCTGATGTGGTGCCTTTGGTGAGGACGTCGACGATTCTGTCGATTATACCCTTCATGGCACTTGTGCCTAGCCACCGCTCTGTTTCGCTCTTCACCGCGGGAATCTCGTGGGGTTTATTGGCTTCGACTTTGTCGGCCATGTCATAGACATTGAGCCGAAAGTATGTGTCCGGGACGTTTTCGAAGCGCCTCCTCATATCATTAGCGGTCTTTTCGGTGTGTCGTTTTTTGCCATCCTTTGTCGGTTCGTAGCGGTTCAATATTTCTTTGGTGCCTGCCCCAAGGCTCAAAACACAACCAACCTTGGCTGTGTTCTCTAGGACTTCCGTTGCCTCCTCAAGCACTTCCCTTATCGGGTTCTTGAAGTCTTTGGTTTCATCAGACAAATACCGGTCCTTTGAGTGCTCTATTGACGCTGCAGTTGCCCTTGCAGCTTCATAGATGGTGAAGTCCATTTGGTTTTGCTCGTGACGATAGGCGCGTATTCGGCGTAATGAGCCATCCGATCGTCGAGCAACCACAAACGACTTCCCGGTGGAACGGTCGCCCTTTTCGTCTCTCATCTGATTGCCGTCGTTGCGGCCTTTCATGATGTTCTTCATACCCTTCTCGACCTTTTCCTCTCTGAAATCGATGGAGAATTCAAGCCTTCTCTTTCGGGTACTGAAAATCTCGCTGGCAATGTTCTCATACCCTGTGAGAGCCTCGGTAGTCGTCATACGTAGCCTTCCGAAAAGGATCGCAGCGATTCTAGATGCCGGAGTAAGCGTTATGTCTAGTGATGGTGGCCCGAGACACTCACCCTCCAGTGCCAATGCCTCCGATTAAGTGGAAGTAATCGCATGGTTTCGGAATCTCCGCGAGGCCCTGTTTCTCTTGGATTCTTTTCATGATCCTATCAAGCATCATGACTTCTGACAAGGCACGGACTCCTCCGCCGTCTGTTTAACAAACAGTTAAGGTTAGCCAGGTGAGTTCACGAAAAGAGCAATCAAGGAGCTTCTTACCCAGCGAGAGGATATTGACGACCTCATCAGAAGAAGACATTGTATCCGGGCTTGGGTCTCAAGAATTTAGAAGGACGTTACGATCCAAGGAATTCGATGAACATGGCTGACCGGAGCCCTTGGATTTAGGGATACCATGGATATATGTTCAAGACGAACAGCTAAAGATAGAAGCAACTCCTCCGAGCCCATGTCCACGGTGAGTTACATGTATGCAACCATGTCTAGTCCCAGCGCAGGGAAGAACGCCATCCGGCCGATTTCCCTACACCATGGGGTTCTGTTGTTAGCCGCAATCCACAAGCCTAATGGATCATACCATGCCTTCATTACAATGCTTTAACCGGCCGCTCAGGCTCATCTTTTCGTGAGCGCGTATCTCCTTCGGAGCTGGAGAAATGTTCGAGTGGACGACTGGTGATGAAAAAAAGATGAAGCATGGGATCGATGCAGGTTGGCGCTTCTGTCACAACAGGCTTCAGTGGGGTTTCAGGGGTATACAGTGGGCACAGTAAGAGACACAGTGGGCTTCTTCAGACGACAGCGGCTCGTCCCGCTGAAGCTCAGCGGTAGAGCGGGTCACAGAACGCCCTCCGACAAACGGGCAGAACTTCCACTTCTCCATCGGAACAACATCATCACGACAACAACAAAAACACTCCAGTACAAATCTCCGCACCACCTCAGAATGAACGAAGTCGTGTAGTCGACTATACATCGACAACATGCCTCTCGACATCATTCCTCCCCGTGTTCAACGCCCCAAGCCGACACCAGTGCCGCTACCGCCAACGCTCACTGTGCCAACCGCGGTACCATGGGGCGCACCCCGCCCCGGCGCTCCTCCTGTAATGTAACGCTGCGGCTATGCCCAGTGGCTTTGGACGCCTTAAGCGCTGGCGGTTTCGATTCGACGACCACCATGAGACTCGGGCGGGTTACAACATGGATCTGCAGTCGGATACCCTCGAACGGGTGGTACACTAGAGGAGAGTCAGGCTGAAAGCCAACGGATACAGGGGTAAGGGGGAGAAGGGAGGGGTCGGGCGATGTGGGCGGCCGTTGTTCGAGTCCAACCTTGGGAACAAGAAGAAGCAATGCCACTGTGACGGTGGGATGGTTATATGAAGATGGTGGCGGCGCTTTTCCCACCCTTCGGGCTTCATCCGTTGCGATGGGCTGGTCATTGGCATGACTTGATGGTTGGTTGATGTCGCTATTGTTCACGACTTACCTACTGATTGTTTACTTCCTGTGATATACCCCTTTGCGTCGACTTTTTGGATACTACTAGTTTTGCTGGAAGAAAGAGTGGAAGAAGGGGGCAAGATGGTTTATCAAGGGAAAAGGCACCAGAGAATCGATGGCCCGGTCAACTTGCTCTCCCTAGGTATGTCTCAGCCTGTGTTCCTCTCACAACAAAGCTAACGACTGCATTTACTAGACGGTGGAGGAGTTCGTGGGTTGTCGGAGGTGGTAATGCTTCATAGGATCATGAAGAGGGTCCAGGAGATTGAGGGCTTCAAGGAACTGCCAAAGCCATGCGAGTATTTCCATATTATGGGTGGAACCAGTACTGGAGGGTATGTTGTCCCATCTCTTTGGTTTGGCGGAGCGTGTCCCCGAGACTGACCTGTCTCTTTCCCACAGACTGGTCGCCATCCTGCTCGGCAGGCTACGCATGACCACTGAAGAAGCTCTGGCAAAGTACTACGACTTGGGCAAAGTCATTTTCCACAAGCATAACAAAAAGAAGCTCGAGATTAGCGCGAAGTACGGAGCAGAGGCACTCGAAACAGTAGTGAAAAGGCTCGTCCAAGAGCGAAACACTAGCGAGCTCATGTACGACCCGACTGACGAGCCAACCACTGGCAAGGCGTTTGTTTGCGCCGTAACTTCCGCAAAGATTGGTGCTCCACGACGGTTCCGCACTTACGCTTCCAAGGACAAGAAATACAGAAACTGCCAGATTTGGGAAGCAGCCCGAGCGACCTCGGCGGCGCCAACATTCTTCGCCCCGATGACCATCAGCCACGATAACGTACCGGAAGAATTTCTTGATGGCGCGCTGGGGTATAACAACCCCATAACCGAAGTCTTGAACGAGGCGGGCATATCTTTGGATCCGACCCTCAAGCTGGGATGTATCCTGAGCCTTGGGTGCGGCACCAAGGCGGACACGACCCTCAGGAAATCTGGTCGGTGGTTCGGCCAGGGTGTTAGTTGGGGCTTGCGAATGGGTAAAGTGATGAAGAACAGTTTGACGGACCCTGATCCCAAGCACATCGATGTTGCCAGATTCCTCGATGGGTGGAACGAGACATACTTTCGCTTCAGTGTTCCTGGTGCGGCCGATGCGGTCAAGCTACCGGAGTACAAGAAGATGAAGATGTTGAAGAAGATGACGGAGGAGTATATGGATATTCCTGAAGTCGCAGATCAGATCGAAAAGGTTGCTCGGATACTTGCAGAAAGGAAATCCGAAGGGGCGTGGATTGGTTTGGTCTGTAAGTGCACTATTTTTCAATGACTCTTGTCGTTCTGATATAGACTCTTGTCGTTCTGACAGTGACTCTTGTCGTTCTGACAGTGACTCTTGTCGTTCTGATATAGAATCTTGTCGTTCTGATATAGAATCTTGTCGTTCTGATATAGACTCTTGTCGTTCTGATATAGACTCTTGTCGTTCTGATATAGACTCTTGTCGTTTTGACAATGACTTTTATCGTTCTGAGACTTACTTTGTATAGGTCAGCTGGAAAAGAGTGCGGTAGCTATGTCGCTACAAGCTCGTCCTATGGGGTTGTCTAGCAACTTCTTCACTGGAAGGGTTGACATTCTCAGGAATATGGCGAAAGTGCTACTTTCAGACCCAGATGGGCGCAGCCAGCGGCGCCGGGAATATCTTCTCTGGGGCATGGGCGGTATTGGAAAGACCCAAATCGCCCTGAGGTTTGCCGAGATTTACGGAGACAGGTAACATGCTTTGAACATTGACACATATCTGGACTCTCACTGATTCTGAAGCAGGTTTGAGCACGTCTTCTGGCTTGATGCTACCAACAAAAACACAGTACAGCAAAGCTACCACAATATTGCGTTAAAACTTGGGATACAAACGGACAAAGTCGAAGAATCTCAGGCGGTGGTCCTGCACTGGATGAATGCCTCCAATAGCAGATGGCTCCTCATCTTCGACAACTACGCACACAAGGGCGACGAGTACGGGCAGTACAATAATATTGCTCCTAACAGAGGTAATCTGCTGTATTCTAGCAGAGCCAACACACTCCTGCAAAGGCTAGGTCCAGAGGCTGTCTCGGAAGTCCGGGAGATGGACGAGAATGAAGCCACCACCTTCTTCATCAAAACTCTCCACCGCACGATCGTGGATCCGGAAGAGCGACAGCAGTGTACGGCTCTAGTCAAGGAGTTGGGATGTCTGCCATTGGCAATTGACCAAGCCGGTGCCAACATCCACATGACAGAGCGCAACATCGAAGACTACCTTACGGAGTTCCGAAAGAGGCGGGACAAATTGCTGAGGGAGAGACAGGAGTCAACGACAGGCACAGACATGGAAGGTGATCCGGCTGTATATGTCACCTTTGACTTGTCGTATCTTGCCCTCCGCAGACAATCCCGAAGGATTAACGAAGATCAACACGCACGCGACTACGAAACAGCCATGAAGATCCTCAACATTATCTGTTTCTACCACTACGATAACATACCCGAAGAAATGATCATGAGAGCGGCCAACTGGCGAGGCGAGCAGCTCGAGGGGCAAGAATTGCAAGAAATGCCCATCGATGAGCAACTCGGGGGAGACACCGACCGCAACGCCAATATCATCATTGAACTCGACGAGGACCGAAAGTGGGATCCGACCTGGTTCCGCCGCGGTGCAAACATCCTCAAACAGTTTTCTCTCGTGAGGATAGACCGACATCGGTCGTTATCTATGCATGTGCTAGTTCACTCCTGGGCCAGAGACAGACTAGACACCTCAGCCAAAGACCAATATGGATTCACCGAGAAGGAATCCTACGCGCTCTCCGCCCGATGCATTCTCTTTGAATCTATACCCGAAAGATCTCGTCCGGAAGAGTTCAGCTACCGGACCAAACTGATCCCGCACGGCCTCGCACTAAACGAACACGCACCTCCGACAGCTGTCGGCGATATGTACCGTGAAGCTTATTACGACAAGCTCTGGGCCCGCGCCAATGAAGACGTTGGCAACTGGGAAGAAGCAGAGAAGTTTTTAATCTCCTCTATCGACCGATACAAGAAGGTGGGCTGGCTGGACGAAGGACGCGCCATCGGAGCCATAGACCAACTAGGCGACTTCTACATCAAGCGTCAAGACTGGCACAAGGCCCACATGATGCGCGTTGAGGCCTATGAGCGATACAGATACACTTGCCTCAAAAAGGACAAGGTCTCTTACGTCCGGGACGATGGGAAGGTCATCGAGACTGATTCCGAAGAATATATTACACCCAAAGAAGCGGGAGATTGGTGCGAGCCTGTGATTCTCGCCCTCCGCCGCCTAGCTGATCTCTTTATGGAAGCTGGATACCCCGAAGGTCGACTCGAAGCCCTCAAAAAAGCCGACGAGATGATCTGGGAAAGCGGCATCAAGTCTGACCATGAATATTTCCAGCGCTGTGGCGACCAAATAATCGAAACAGAGTACCAGATAAAGAGGGCCCAAAACCCCAAGGCCACCGCGGACATGACCTGGGAAGAACAGGATAAACAGTTCAAGGAGATTGAGAAGAAGAAGGCGGAGTACCGCAAGAAACACAAAGTCGTCGAAGAAGAAACGGACATTCACAGACAGGATGCGTACCGCAAGGAGATCCTCTCTTCAACTACGCTCTCCTTCCAGGAGAAGACCGACCTCTTGTGGGCCCATTACGACGAAATCAAAAATATCTACGGCGAAGACGACGTCATGACACTACTCGCTTCAGAATCATTAGCCAAACTTACTCTTCGTCATACCCAACCGCAGCAGCTAAAGCAACAACCCCAACCTCTTCTCCCCTGCCCCCTCCTCGTCCACCGCCACGCCCTCTCCCTCGCATCCAAAAAGTACGGCAAAACCCACTCCCACACCCTCGTCTGCCTCTCCCACCACGCCGAAACACTCTTCAGGTTAAGCCGTCTCCGGGAAGCCTTGACCCTCTCGCTCGTCTTCAAAGACCAAATCACCAGCAACCACAGCACCACCCACGACTACTCCATCGTCGCTGCTCAGCGCACCAAAACGATCATCAATGCTGGCGACCCCAGGTTTGAAAGCGTCAGGGCGAAGGGAGTGGGCGGGTGTTTCGCGGGTTGCACAGCGCAAAGCCACCGAGAAACCGCAGGGAGACTGGGGGTGAGGGACTGGCTGAATGCAAAGGGGGAAGTGGTGGAAGTTGTGGGCGAGTTGGAAAGGGGGTACATGGAGATGATGAGCGAGACGAGGCAGAATAGGGAGGATTTGGAGCTGGCGGAGGGGGTGTGGGGGAAGAAGGAGGAGGAGGGGAGGAGAGGGGTGGCGATGGGGAGGGAGGAGGTGGTGATGATGATGCAAGTTATGAATTGATTCTGTCCAGTTTTCCGGTTTGAACTTGGAAGAGGATGGGTGGGCTAATACTTGGTGTTTCTTTGTAGGAAGTTGTTTCTTATTGTGGTGTTGGTGATGAGGAGATGGAGAGAGAGGGTTTGGGGCAGAGGGGGTTGATACTGCCTGCATTTGAGCCATACGAAAGTTTCATGTCTTATCCTGTCGAGCGGCCGTAAGAATAAACCGACCGAATACGGACAGTCCAATACCGTTCGCTTTAGCTTGGAAAGCAGCCGTTGTAAAACTGTGACAATATGCCTCGTATTAATTTGAAGGCACGTCGGCTAGAGTTTTCCAGGGATTCTTTTAATCCAAGATAGGCATTGAATTTTCGCTCAGATGGTGTACAAAAGACGCATGGATGCGTACAAGAGTATAGCCAAGGGTGTGGTGTACTGACTGTGACGTGTTTCGGGTTATTCTTACGACCATTCGCCTGTCCACCGAGATCCCGTTCGGATGCATAGTTCGTTTGCGCCCAACTCTGGATTCTCACACGATCTATAAGAGAATAATAATACAGTTGCTAAAACAAACAAATACACTTATCGAAACACAACCTTTCATCACAAAGAACCAAGCTGATCATTGCGACTTCTGCCCGGACTCTCCACCGTCACCGTCCTCAAGATCACCTTCCGTTCCGCGCTTTTGGATGGCTTGCATGAGTTCGTATAGTTGACCGACTTGCTCGTCTGTGATATTTTTGTTAGTTGCCGAGCATCAGGGAGGGAGGGGGGAAAGCTTACCGCTCATCTTCTCAACCTTGCCCTTATCCAACTTCTCGCCTACCCACGAGTTTCCTTCGATCTTTTGAGCGTAAAGTTGCCACTCTGTTAGAAAGCCGATCTGTAGGAACATGGGTCGTTAGTCGGTGTCTTGCCGTACGTTCTTGAAATCCAGCATTTCAGCACGTCGCTGCCTCCTTCTCCTTTTTCGTGGTTTTCTTTCCCCTCTTCTTTCAGGTTCACAACTTTCCCGTTCAAAGTCTTCTTTCGCCGGGTTCCGTTTCCCTGAACCAAAAGCTGTTGCGATGACCTTTTCACCACATGATCCCGGACCGCATCCTCTACCGTCCGGCTTTCCTCTTTCTGACCTTCCATCGTCACCTGGTCTCGTTCATTGCCGGGCCACCTTTCCGTCGATAACTTCATTCCCGCCATGCGTCTCAGGCCATCACATCCCGAAACTCTCTCCGGTTCCCTCCCCTCCTCTTCCCTTCTCATCCCTTTTTCCACCCCATTCTCACCCCTTTTCTTCCCAATCGCACGGCCAGCCCATATCAAAGGCTCCCTTTCCCCCTCACACTGCACTATCACCACTGCCCCTTCTTATCTTCCCCTCAAGTCTCCATCTTTTCTCTCCTCTACCCTCCCTCTTCCCTTCTCCCCTTGCTCTCCATGTTTCCTCTCCCCTGTTCCACCTTCTTCCTGCCCTCCCCTTTCCCCCCTCTCTCCCCTCTCTCCCCTCTCTCCCCTCTCTCCCCACTGATCCCCATCTCCCCTCCCTCCCCTCCCCTCCCCTCCCCCTCTCTCAACAAAAACCCAAACTCAAAGAAAATGAAACACCACAGAAAAAAAAACTCACCAAATGCGCCGGGTTATCCACGCTCCGATGCGCCCTAAACTCCGCCTTGATATACTCATCCCCCAACAACCTCATTTCCTGCGGGAGGTGCTTCCTGTGGGCGCGGAGCAGTCGCCTGTAAAGATAAATGGGCGGCAAGAGGGCCATGGGGCCGGGCGTCATGCCGTGGTCCTTGGAGGGGTTGAGGGCCGCTGCGTAGCGGCGGAGGGTTGGGCGGAGGGCGTTCATTTTCGGAACTTTTTTGCTGAGGTTGGAGGTTGGAGAGTGAATTGGATTAGGTTGGTGAGGGTTGGCGAGGGTTGAGAGGGGGGGATGACGGGGAGACTTGAACCGAATGACCAGGAAAAAAAAAGGACGTGAATGTGAGTTAGAAAAGTGATAGGGAGGCGTGACGGCGAAACGGAGCCGGGAGTTGATGATGCGTTGAACGGGCGACACACGGGTGGGTTGCCGAGAGAGTTCCGGGCTGGCAATTGCGGGAATGCCGGATTTGCCGGTTGGAAGGCAGTTGATGACAAGTGCCAAGGCCGGAGGTAGGTGGGTCTGGGCCCACTCTTCTTCACTGTCGCTGAAGACCTGAGCGGCTGAGCCCTGAAGCCCCTGGAGGGAACAGCTCGCTACAACACCAACGATGATATCACGATGTAAACAAACCTCACGTCCATAAATGCACAACCGAGCCAAAAAGAACGTTGAAGTTGAAGCCATTCATTAAACACCTAGTCTAGGGTATCCGTATTCTAAGCCGTACTACCACGCTTTTCTCTGCTCTCCCTACCACTACACGACCATCACCTTCATCTCCCCTCTCCTGAACCCGCTTCAAGCAGCCAAAGCCYCAGCAATCCACCCCGCCTGTATCGCTGACACCTTCTTCGCATAATTCTTCTGCGTATACACATGCTCCAAAAACATAATCGCCTCCCTCTTGACTCCATGCAAACTACTACTCGGGTGAATAGCCACCACGTGCTTTCCGTGGGCCGTGACATAACTCGAATCGGGCGCCAACACCGCCGTCTTCATCGCGAATCCCTTCAAAAAGGCCTTGAGAATCCTCTCTGCCGTTTCGGGAGACACGGGCTGATAAGTAAACTCCGAATCGGGCGGTGGTGCGTCCTCGAGCATCTTAGTTTTGACGCTCAAGGAACGGAGTTGTTTCCGGATATTCAGCGCCTGCCGCATATTCCGCACATTGATGCGTCTCTGCTTGCAGAATGTTGCCCTGTCAGAAGAAGGCGTGGAGACGAAGCGTTGCATGGTGTTGAGGTATGTTATCAAATCTCCCTCGCGACGCTGGAGTTCCTTGCGGTAGACGTCGACGGATTCTTTGTCTTCTTCCGAGCGGACTTGCATGAAGATGTCGTCGCCTGCGGTGATGCACGAGATGATGTCGATCGCTTCTAGCAAGCAATCATACCTCGGGTCGGCGGCTGCCAAAAGCACGCGCGCGTAGGGCGCGGTGACGGGGAAAAGAACCATTTTGCGGCCCATTTCTGTGATGCGTCCGTCGTCGCCTAGCGCGCCTAGCACGTGCAAATGCACAAGGGCGTTCTCGACTGCTTCGATTTCTGGGCGGTCCATCAAAGGGAAGGAGAGGACGTCGTCGATGCCACGGGCTTTCATCGTCAGGACTGCGCCCAAGACGTCCGTCCGCAAAATCTCGGGGAGATCGGTCTTTTGCAGGGTGTCGAATGTTTCGGCTGTGTAGAGGCGGAAGCATTTACCGGGTCCTTCACGGCCGGCACGACCGGTTCGCTGGATGGCGGAGGATTTGGAGATGGGCTTGGCCAGGAGCGATTCCATGCCGAGACGGGGACGGTATTGTTTGACTTTGGCTTTGCCGCAGTCGACGACGTAGCGCACGCCGGGGACGGTGACGGAGGTTTCGGCGATGTTGGTGGCCAGCACGATCTTGCGCGTGAAGGGGTGCTTGATGGGCTGGAAGGCCTCGTGTTGGGCTTCCATGGAGAGCTGGCCGAAGAGGGGGAAGACTTTGACTTTGGGAACTTTGGGGTCGAGGGTTTCGGCGAATTCTTCGATCAGGCGCTGGGCGGCCTCAATCTCCTCCTGGCCTGTTAAGAAGCACAAGATGTCCTTTTTGCCGTGTTTGTCGGAGAGCGGTTCTTGGGTGTGGATCTTGAAGACCGTTTTGAGCAGCGCCTCCTGGATATCGGGCACGGGCTTCGGTTCGTGAACGACTTCGACAGGGAACTGTCTACCCTCAATCTGTAGGTATTCCACTTCCTCTCCTGATGTCCCGTTCTTGAGGCTGTCGTCGCTCGAAAAGAACTTCTTGATCCTCTCCACTTGTGCCGTAGCACTCATGACCACCACCTTAAGCGGAATTCCTCCTCGGCCGGCCTTGTCGCCCGTAACAATCTGCTTGAGGAAGCCGGACAACAAATCGACATCCACACTGCGCTCGTGGATTTCATCCACAATGATGGCAGAGTATTGTCGTAGATGCGGGTCCCTCAGTAGTTCCTGCAGCAACATACCCTCCGTAACGAACTTGATCTTCGTCCCCGGCGGTACCCGATGATCAAAACGCACTGAGTAACCAACCAGACCCTTCTCCTGGTCTTTCCTGTCCTTCTTCTCGTTCCCATTCTCCTCAATCACTTCCTCATCACCGCCATTCTTCCCCATCTCCTCAACCACATCCTTTTCCTCATCCCACTCCTCCCCATCCTTCCCCTTCTTCTTGTCCTCCTTGTCCCCCCTCCCACCTTTCGGCCCCCGTCCCTTAAACCCTGACCCCCTCCCACTCGTATCCAACGGCGTCCCACACTCCTTAGCCACACGTCCCGCAAGCGTAGTAGCAGCCACCCTTCTCGGCTGGGTAATAGCAATAACACCACCAACGTTGACCGTCTCCTCCCTCGTCTTGACTTTTCTTGTCTCACCCTCCCCTTCTAGAACCTCATTCCCATCCTTATCCAACACCTTGGTCTTGACCTTGACCCTCCGTCGCTGACACCAGCGTTCTTGGTAGAGAAATTGAGGGACCTGGGTGGATTTACCCGAACCTGTCTCACCCACTAGCACCAGGACGTCCTTCTTCGAGAGGATGGAGCGGATCCGGTCTTGGTAGAGATAGAGCGGGAGGGCGCGACGAGTTGGGAAAAGGGAGGGATCTCCCGTGAGGGGGCGGGAGGGTTGGAAGGTTGAGGGGTCTGTTGATGAGTTGGCGGTGCCATTTTCGGTTGTTGGTGTTGGGGTGTTGTTGTCTGATGTCGACGGAGTGGTAGTTTTTGGTTTCTTGGTGAGGTAGCCCTCGAGGGAGATGGTTTTATTGCCGATTTTGAGGACTTCGCCGCCGTTTTCGGCCTTTCTTTTGCGTGACATGTTGACGTGTTGAGGCGGCGCTTGGATGATAGGGTGGAAGTGTGGTGAAAGCTGGAAGGTTTGAGTGAGTGAGAGGACCGGGGTGGATATGCTGGTGCTGGGACTTGGGAGATGTATGGGCGTGCAAAAGAAAAACGGCTGGTGGGATGTGATTGGATGAAATGTGTGATGGAAGTGAAAGGTGGGTCCGGACGGGTGGGCTTGCAGCTGGCTGACGGTCGCTTGGCACTTGGTGGGGACTTGAACTGTTACTGTCACTGGAGCAGCGACCAACTCGACTGTAAACATCACCAACGGTACACAATTTTCGGTTCACATGATTTCACTCGGTCCATTCTCATTTGGATATATCATATACGGATTGGCCTACCGAATGGTCGTAAGAATAAACCGAACACGTTACGGTCAGTACATCACACCTTGGGTATACTCTATCACGCATCCAAGCGTCTTTACTATTCCTTTGAACCCAACCTCGAGGCATTCCTGGATGGAAGAATCCCTAATAGCCTGTGGCCGATGTGTTTCTAAACTTCTGTGATCCTTATTATAGTTTTTTAACGGCGTTTCCCAACCACAACGAGTGGTATTGGACTGTCCGTGTTCGGTTTATTCTTAAGACCGTTCGCCTACTTCAAAATCCCACGCGATGGTCAACCAAGCACAGAAAACGCCGACGGCGTGACGACCACCGACCCAACCTTGAATCCCTTGGGCCTTTGACCCGTCCTCACCCTCAAGCTCATCTTGATCTCGATCTCATCCACGTTTTTAACCTCGACATGGTCCCCGACGGTGAACACATAATGCATATACGGACTTCTCACCGGCGTCGCAAAATCCAAACTCACATCATGGACCTGCCCCAGCGCAAAGCTGAACTGGGTCAACGCGCTGTTGATGCCGCCCTTTGACTTGGGCTCCAGCTTCTCCCTGCCCGCCTCATCGCCATACTTGTACTCGAACGTCACGTCTGTTGAAGGCACTTCAAAGGTGTATTGCCGGAATTTCTCGTCGTGCACGAAGAAGACTCCGCCGAGCTGCACCTCCACGTCGATAATCCGGGTGTCGACGTTTGGCTGAGCCCGGGTGTTTTTCGCTCCGTGGAAGTAGACCTGGAGGTCTTCTAGGCGGATGTCGTACCAGTTGATGTCGAAGTCATAGGCTCCGGTGGCGGAGGCGTCGTCCAGAAACAAGCTCAGACGCCTGCTGTCACGGAATCGCTCGACGAGGTCTTTGTGCGGACCCGAGATGGTGATTGAAATGGTTTTGCCGTCAATGTGCACAGGGGGTTTGGAGTTGAAGGAACTCTTGTAGTCTGCCACTTGGCGGTACAAGGCCGGGACGGTTACGTCACGCAAGAGGCGGGCGCTGACGTTGGACCAGCCTCCGAGAGGGAGCAGCTGGCGGAGGAGATCGCATCGCCGCAAGAAAACGCAGCTTGCTGCCCTCGAAGCGTCGAAAAGAATGCGCAGAGTCTCGAGCTTGGCAGTGTGATGGAGGGAGCTGTACAGCGTGGTCAAGAGGTCGAGCGCGGGAATGTCGTCTGAGAAGTTGGTGACTTGCAGCTTCGCTTTGCCATGCTCGGCTTGCGCTTTGGTGGCTGCTGCCTGCGCGAGCGAGGTGAACGTGTCGTTATACGACGTGACGGCTGCGTGGAATTTCTGCACCGCTTCGACGTAGGCGTCAAAATCTTTTCGGGCTTGTTTCACCTCCTCCGGTGTGACACCATGATGAGAAGCGTCCACGAAGTAGGTGTTGACCAGCTCTTCAAAATTCTTGCGATTTACCATGACCGAGTTGACGTACTCTTTATCAATACCGGAGAGCTGCTGCAACGATGCGGTCTTCTGAGTAATGTCCTCCTTGAGGGCTGTTGAGACAAGTGTGTTCTCTACCACCAGCACTTTGCCGTGCAACGCATCCTTGGACACAGTTCCTTGTGGTGTAGATACGCTGGAACCCAGTTTGTGTAGGCCAAGACCGATGGTTAGGACACCGCCGGCTTTGAAAGCGGTCCCGACGCCTGGGTGGGCGAAGAGGCAGACCGTGCCGATGGCTTCCAACACAGAGCTCAGGTCAGATGGAATGTCCCATTTGTGTGCATCCCACAGCTTCTCAATGGATTGTTGCAGAGCCTTGCGAGCTTCCTGGACGGCATCGCGGGTGGATTTAACGGCTTCGTATCCGCTGGCTGTGGACTTCTGAAGGGCGTCAATATTCTTCTGGGCATCGCTCACGGCATTGTTGAGTTGGGCTTCTGATCGGCTTTTGACCTCCTTCTCGCCAAGTACTTTCCCAAGTTCGTTCAGGCACTGCTTGTAAGATTCCTCAATGGACTCGAGGGATTTCAACGCCTCGTCCACCGCGGTGAGGTGGATGTTTGGTCGCGAGATAAACTTGATGTCCTGGCCATAGAGATCCCGCTCTTGAGGAGTCGAGCAACGAGAACAAAAGGCCACAAAGACTTCCAGGAATCCAGATCGGACATTCGTTGAATTTTGCCAGCCTTTTTTCTGGTAAGCTAGGAGGTCCTGATATGCCGTACTGGATGCGTATGGTGCTGATCCATGGGGATCAGGCAATGCATACGAAGAGCCCTGGTTCGATAGGCTGAGAATATCATCGAAGCAGCACATCAACCAGTCAAAGGTCTCTTGAAATGCCTTCTTCAACGGTTCCAGCGTTGCGGTGTCTTCGGTGCTGTCGGGAGTGACGGCATACCCACCGAGGAGAATAGAGTACTCGAACATGAGGCGCTCCATCGCCATGGTCAGTTGGACCACGTCCAGGGTTTCGGCCCGGCACTCTTCAGCCAAAGCCTTTTCGTACTGAAGGAGCTCAGTGCCTTTGTCGCCGGCAAGGCCCACAACATGCCCGTCCGCCCCTGGCTTCCCGTTGGCTCCGTGCTGGCCTTCCTGGCCATCACCGCCTTTGGTGCCGTCTTGCTTGTTTCTGACTTTGCCGCCGTTTCCGCCACTTCCTCTTGCGCCCCCATTACCGCCCTCGCCTCCTTTTCCCCCACTGGCATCCTTTTTGACAAGTGAGGCTCCGGAATTAGCATCCTCCAGTTGTCCTCGCGATGGTCCAACGAGGCTGAGAATGAGACCTCCAGCGCCGCCATCTGCTCCTTTCCCGCCGGTCCCTCCATTACCGCCCTTTGCGCCGTCAGCACTCACGCCTGTTTCCACACTTACTGAACAATAATGCTTCAAGGTTTCCTCCGACGGTACTACAGCTCCGTTGCCGCCCTTTCCGCCGGCCCCTCCATCACCACCTCGCCCGCCAGACCCTCCAGCACACTTGATCACGATGTTCAAGCGGCGATTGGGATGCTTGTCGTCCGGGAGTTGCGTGATGGACCTAGCGTTGAGAACAAGTGTCCCTGCGGGCTGGCCACTGCTCGCACAGTCGCCGCCGTTGGTCCCGTTGCCGCCGCCAGTGGGTGTTGCGCTAGGTCTAAAAATCGTTTCCGTTATGCCCGACACGATGGAGATATCGTACCTGTGGTCTTCTTTGCCATTTTCTCCATTGTTGCCAGGGGTACCAACGGTCGTAACGCCGACTCCGCTGGCGCCCGTGCAGTCAAAAACAACACTGTCGCCGCCCTGCGTCACAGCGGTGGACGAAAACAGTACTACCCGGTTGGCGGTGATGATGACTGTCTTTCCAGGGAATTCGAAGGTGCTCCCTGCCACGAGGTAGAGGTTCTCGACATGGAGACGGATGTGTTTGGTCGCGTATGTGCCGCTGACCGGGAGTGGAAGACGTACTGAGCCCTCCGGCGGGGTTATACCAGCGCCGGAAAGGTGGGAGGGAAGTAAGGTGATGGACCGGTAAGCGACCAGGATGCGAGTTGTGTCAGTCGCTTTGTCGACGATGCAGCGGTAGAGCGAGGTGTCGGACATGTCGAGGTCTGTTTTCTTGTCGCCCGCCATTGTTGTTCGGCAAGAAAGACTTGGTGAATAATGTCTTGGATAGGTAAGCTAGAGAGAGGCACTGACGCGCTCACGAGCAAAAGTCTTGAGAGAGTATGAGAACAACCGAGATGATTATATCAAAGCCGGAGCGGTTGATCTTAAGAGCCCAAGATCCTCCGCAGCGGTTGCCTCGTTTCCACTTTCACGGCATGCCCGGCAAACGAGCAACACATGAACGGCCTTGTTCGGATTCCGTGCTCCTTCACTGTTCCAGACTTGCTCAACCCATTTCGAGAGCAACACCAAATTGACCTAACTAGGAGGCGTGCTTGTACCTGACAAGTCAACATCGTGGATGTGCCAGGTAACTACCTCAAGGCGTCCGAGCTAAAGGTAGCTCTAGGTACCTATTCACACACCTCATGTGATATTTGTGATAGGCCATCCAAACCCAATTCGGCATCCGGTCTATCGATACGTCATGTAGTATCTACATGTCTGTACGTTATGAGGCTGTATCTTTCGTCCACTCGGTAACGATTACACGTATATACAGGTATCAATACCATCGACGCCACCTAGCCATGTTGCAAGCTGAACCGTAGCGCCGGTCAACTCCGGTGCTGCATCACTTCGGTCTAGACCTCGTTCTATATGATACTATTGAGGACATCCCCGGGGCTGGAGCATATCGTTTGATGATGTTGCAGTAAAAATCGGCGAAGTCGTCACAGCGGTATGTCCTATCTTACAGCCCAGCTGATATTCTGTTACCAAGCTAAACCAAGATGAGATTTCTGACCATTATTGGGTTGATATTTCCAATAGCTTCGGCCTCTCCTACACCCATACGATCTCTGATGTTTCCTGACACCAAACCGAAGGAAAGCGGAATGCTCCATCACCCACATCATCAGAGTGGTCTGTTCATTTCATGGCGGAGGCCGCCAAAGGGAGGATGGGATGTAGAAAAGGCTACCTCTTCCAAGGTCTAAAGGCCTGAGAATACAAACGCCATCATCCTTTCTAGTCTTTCCACCAACGGCTCATCATCACGCTCACCATGTCAGCGAAATTCACCAAAATCGGTCTTCGCCTCGTGTTGGACGCCGCTCCAGGACTAGCCCTCTACGACCATGCGCAATTAGACAAGCCGAACTTCGTCATCCCCTCCTTCATTCCAAAGCGGCGGCAACTGGATCCCAATCGGCGTGGGAAAGATGCTTTCTCCCCCATCGGTAAAGACGCCAAAACTATCGCACAGAAGATCAACAACGACCCCATGGGAGAGACTCTCAAAGGAGCCCTGCAAGACTGGTGGGGTGATATGTTTGAGGAAATCGATCAAACGCCGTCGGAATTGCGTAACGAGCTCATGTTCCATTACACGAGCACAGGCCCGTTCGATGGCCATCGCGGCTACTTCGCCGGATCAGTACCCGTCAAAAACGCCGGCGAGCTGTTCAAGACTGAAGCCATCTTGAGACACATGCTCAAGTCCTTCCCCCAGGGAGCCTTGATAGTCGATCCGATATGGATGGCCAAGGTCAAGCAAGCGGAGAACAAGGCCGAATTCATCATGTCCAACGCGGCCGAGATCAAGGCGGCCGCAGACAAGTACCTCGCCGAGGGTGGCAGTCTGACCAAATGCGGTGCCCTCCTAGGTTCTACGAACATAGTGGAAGTCAAGGGCGTGATCGTCCAGGAAATCCAGGGCCGTATCGTGCAAACCATGGTGGTGGCCACCACGAACCAGCACGCCCTCGACGGCGTCAACCTGTGGGAGGCCGTCTACGACCCAGCCCATCCAGACTCTGTCATGTTCTCCAACAAGTTGCTCGGCAAACACAAGTTGACCTTCATCATGGACTTTGCCAACAACTTTCTCGGCCAGCGTCTGATGACCACCACGTGGGCAACCGTCCAGTTCTCCATCGAGGCCGAAGCGGCCGGCGTGCCGCTGGAGAAGTACATCGCCGACCGCGCCGCCGCCGGGGACAAGCGCGCAGACATGATTGACCTCAGCCGATGGGTCTTCGCGGGGATGGACAGTGTCGCCGTCGTCCCTGCCACGATCCGCGAGCACCTAGGTCCCCACCTACAAATCGACAAGGGCCTCTCCATCATTCTGAACCCCCTCGAGGATAAGGCCCTCGTTGACGACGTCCGCAAATTGAAGGAAGACACGCCCGCCTCCGCTTTCGACGCAATGCACCTCAAAATCGAAGACAAAGCCGCCGGTTTCTTCATGGACAACAACAACAAATCCCCCGCCGCAGACCCAGCCGTCTTCATGAACTTCGGCGCCACCAGCGCCAGCGAAGTACCCCCCAAACTCACCTCGGCCGCCCTCGACGCGGCCCGCAACCCGGTCCAGCAGCTCATGGACGCCGCCATGCTGTCCAAGATCCACGCTAGCGTGTCGTCACAGATCAACAAGCCGACGATCGAGACGCTGCTCAAGAAAGAAGGAGGCCCGGCCGGCGGCAGCGCCCGGCTGATGAATTACATGCGGCTGAACACGCCCTGGACCAGCTGGGTCGAGTCCTTCCTTCTGCAGGAACAAGTCACGCAGGATGTCGAGACGGAGGTTTTCGAGAGACTCAAGCAGGATGCGGAATGGAACGGTAAGGTGCCGGACGCGCTGCTCCACAAGGCCGTGATGGAGGCGGTGCGCGAAAGTGTTTGTTCGCCTCTGTTGGCGAGGGATGGGTATGTTGAGACGTGTACTTACCTACTAGACATGCCGGGTGCGTTCAAGAGTGTGGCTGCGCCTACGGGTAAGGAGTTGAAGGACCGGTTGAAGCAGATTGAGCAGGAGAAGGGACAGAATGAGACGGAGGTGAAGAATATGGAAGATCAGATGGCTCATTTGGCTAAAGATAGTGAAGAGTATAAGAAGGCGGAGAAGGACGTTTATGAGAAGAAGCAGGTTGTGGAGGAGCTGCAGAGTAAGAAAGAGGGCACGGAGGAGTTGTCGAAGGAGGCGGAGCATGGTAGTGAAAAATTGACTGAGATGGAGAAGGGACTGAAGGAGATGGAGAGTGATCCCAAGAGGGTGTTCGAGCATGGTAAATGATTTGGGCGTCTTCCATACTATAGTGATCAAACACAGAGCATAGGAGGTAATGGGGTTTTCGTCTAATGAAATTCACAATTTTCTCGTCTTAAACTGTTCTCAGCCAGGTGCTTACCCCGGGCGTTCGTCACCCTCCAGAATGGTGTCTTTCTTCTACCTTGCTATTTCGTCCTTCCTTGTTTTTTCCCCTTGTACTCAAAGGCGCCATGCCATGTCCACACCCGTCAAGCAAGGACACTGTCCCCTTCGTTGACTTCCCGTCACCAACTATAGCAAAGGAGGTGACACATAAGGTGGACAGCGAAGAGTGAGTCCAAAGCCTCCAAGATCAATTCAAGAGGTTCAATCAATAAAGTCAGCCGGTGAAGTCTTCACAAAAGTCAAAATTCCTTGCTCTCAGTTAGGTAAGGTAAGGTACATTGGTATCACAGTCTGAATAAAAACAGTTTCCCAAGTATGTCGCTTTCCATCATCATTAAATCTTCAATCTTCCTTGATCCTACACTCTTCCTCCCGATATCCCCTCATCGCCTCACTTTCTCCCCTTCTCCCCTTCTCCCCTAGTCCCTACCCCTACCGGAACTGCGGCTGCTGCCCCTGCAGCCCCTGCTGCACCTCCATACCAGTCCACCACTGCGGCCTATACTGCGGTCCAGGACCTCTCTGCTGACCCTGAGGCCTATAAACCGGTCCACCTTGCTGCTGCTGCTGCTGCTGCTGTTGTTGACCATAGTAACCTCCCTGACTGCTTTGGCTTCCCTGCCTCTGCTGCTGGCCGTAGTAACCCCCCTGGCTGCTTTGGCTTCCCTGCCTCTGCTGCTGCTGCTGCTGCTGACCATAACCACCAACGGCGCTCCCAGCACTCTGACTACCCGCTCCATACCTAGGTGGCCGTTGCGGTGCAAAGCGCATTTGATAACCACCTCCCTGTCCCTGTCCCGGAGCCGGAGCCGGACCAGGCGCCGACCCCGACCTAGCAGGCCTCGGACCTTGGCCCTGACCTTGACCCGTTGCGGGCATGCCACGATACCCAGCACCAGCTGCTCCAACGTTGGGAATCGTCGGCTGCCTGGTCATGGGGTTCATAGGAGGCTGGGCAATGCCCATCGGCGCCGGACTAGCAGTGAGTTGTTCACGACTTCCCTTCCTGCCATGCAATTGCTGTTGAACCTGCTGCGGTTGCTGAGGCATCGGCGGCGCGGCGGCGGCGGGGCCGAATTGGAAGGGGGTGGTGGAGCGTGAGTAATCGGAGTAGACGGACATGCTGTAGCCGGATTGGATTCTGCCGAGCTTGGTCTGGTTACCGTTAGGACCGGCGCCGAGGTCGGGTCCAGGGCCGGCAGTGGTGGTGGCGGTGGAGGTGCGCTGGTTAGGGCCGGGGATGAGGCTGAGGTCGGGAAGAGGAGGGACGGAGTCGCGCGAGGCGAGCATGGCTTTCTCTTCGTCGTGGATGGGCTTGTCGAAGGTCGAGAAGGTGGAGGTTGAGTCGGCGGTCTTGGAACGGCCGAGGAGAAGGGAGTTGCGGGCGTCGAGGGGGGTGAGGCTGCTGTCGCGGGATTGCAACTTTTCTGTGGGTTTGTTAGTGATCGAATTTCAAAATAAAGGGGCAGAGTGAAAAAAACATACCCATCTCCTTCTCCTTTCTCTTCTTCCTATGCGGATTCGCCTTGCAGCAAGCATTAACCGCATTCCAGACAATCAAAATCGCCAGAATGCCCGTCAGCGAGCTCTGCACCGCAATGAGCACCACGCCCGTAACCGTCTGCGTCGTCTGCTTGATGCCAAACTCCTCGACAAAGACCAGGATACACACCACCGACAGGACCCTGACCGTCTGAATCATGATATTGATCACGTTTCCACTCCTTCGCTCATACGGCCGGCTCCAAATCAGCAAAATGAGCATCAGCCCTTCGATAGAGAGCTGAGCAATCGTCTGCACCATGCCCGACCCATCCGCCGCCGCGAGAACCACCGACTTGCTGAACATGTAAAGAAGAGTCGGCACGAAAATCCACCAATAATCCCTCCGATAACTCTCGTAGAAAAGCGAGTACCGGACCCAAATATTCTTATCATCATACAACCCGCCCACATCGCCCTCGCGCTTCTTGAGCATCCTAGCCGTACTCCAAATCTTGTAGCTAAAGAAGGCCAAAACACTGGTGAACAACGCCAAGGTAACTCCAGCGAGGACCTTAGCCGCCCAGGAGTCGCCCTGCGTGAACTGGAAGACGCAGTACAAGACCCAGACGCCGTACAAAAGCATGATGAGCGAGGTGATGGCGCGCGCGATGGAGATCCAGTAGTGTTTCCGGAAGCCGGCGAGCTTGGCGGGGAAGGAGCCGAAGAGGGCCCAGAACTCGAGGGCGACTTTTACCCAAAGGATGCCGACGACGATGGCGGCGATGATGATGGCTACGATGAGCAGGATTGTCATGAACATGTTGGCGGAGGGGATGGAGAGTTCTTGGACGTAGGCTTGGATGCCCTTGACGGCGACGCGGAAGCTCTCGGGGTTGTCGAGGGTGGAGGTTCCGTTTCCGGACTCGGTAGCTGTGCTGGGGTCGGTCAGGTTGACGCTGGTTTCGATCTCGCGAGCGGCGAGGCGGATGAACTCGGTGATGGCGCGCTTGACGGGCAAGAGACCCTTGTTCTCGTGAAGCGTGCTGGTAGTGTTGTCGGGGAAGACGAGCGTGGCATTCTCCCGAAGGAAGGTGAAGCTGTTCTGGGTGAGGTTGCCGCCCGTCTTGCCGCGGAAGTCGTCGATGGAGGTCTGCATGGCCGCCCAAGGGATGACTCCCGTAGAAAAGCCAAAGTTCTTGGCGAAGTTGCGGTAGACGGGAGGGTAGTTGACGGACAGCATGCCGTTCATGGCCATACCCTGGAAAAAGCCAAAGACTTCGGTGAAGCTGGGGCTGATGGTGCCCATGCCAGCACTGCTGGCAGCTCCTCCTGCTGAGCCTGCGGCGGCGCTACCTCCTGCAACGGCAGCTCCGGCGGCAGAGATACCGGTCAAGATGAGGGCGGCACCGGCCACGCCGGCGGCGACATAGGAGACCGCGGGAACGCTGGCGGTCTTGCCGTTCGTTACTTCGGACTGGATGCAGGCGACGTTTTTTCCAGACTCCTTCGATAGCAGCTCGAGCTTGGCCATGGCGGCAATGTCGGGGATCTGGAACGCTATCGACGGTACCAAGTCGGCAAACTCTGCAGGAATTTTCTGGGTTCCTTTGGCGGAAAAAGTACCCGCGGGGACTATCAGATGTCAGCATACCACCACCTACAATAACCTCTTCGCCCAGAACCACATACCAGGACATAGCTGCTTGACGAAGGTACCCGCATCGCAAGGGTTGAAGCTGTTCTCGTAGATATTCGTCCCGTAGGCCGTCACTGTTAGATGAGCGGTGACATTCTGTACTTGGTTGCTCGTCCCCGCCACGTCGAAAGTAACCGTCTTGTCGGCGTTGTTGTATGTGATGTCGGCCTTTTGGACCGAAACTTGGGCGTCCTGCTCGCATGTGTTGAAGCCGACCGTCTGGAGAATGTCCTCTCCCATGACTCCCTGTGCCATAACGAGCCCGGCGAAGAGGGCCCCGAGGGCCGTCCGCTTCCTGCGGATCATGGTGTTTGTTGTATGTGTTGATGAACGAATGATGGATATGTTCGGTTCAGATGATAATGTCCAGTTCAGTTCCTTCTATTCTTCCCCAGTCGTATGTAAATTCCTTCTTCCTTCTCCCCTTCTACGTTGTGTCGTCGATGATGTTGTGGATAAGAAATATGTGCTGTGCGAAATGGTTGAAAGCCGTTTCTAAAGTGGTATCGTTTCGAAACCTCTTAGTTCATGTGTGCCGTCGAAAGATTGCTGTTCTGTGCCGTGGTATCCTCGAAGCCGGTTCTCGGAAAGTTGGATAATGATTTCGACTTGTCGATGTATCGATCAGATGTCGCGATAGTTAAACAATGAATGGTGTATGTTGAGTGGTGATTGGTTGAAGTGAGCGGTTGACAAACAAAGGCAATGTTCTTGTTGTTGAACCCCTAAGCGACGACGCTTGACGTGAAAAAGGACTGGATGGTAAAGGCCAAACAATGAAAAAGCCGAGGATCAACCTGGAAGGAGAAGTGAAAGAAAACGAAAAGGATCCTCAAAGGGCCCTGTAGTGCTCAAAGAAGGAGAGCGAGCAGAGCACAAGAGTGAGAGAAGGATGGGCGCGAAGAATGAGAAGAACGGATATTGTTCGTTTGGTTGAATTGTCCTTGTGATCCAGGTGCTCACGGTCCAGGTCCTCAGCCAAGAAATCGAATCCCAAGTCAGATGATGATCGACGTTGAACGGAAGAAAAAAACTTCTAGGATGTTGTCAAAGTCGTCATGGATACCTAAAAACTCGAACGAAAGTCGAGAACCTGTCTTCTGTTAGGGAGTGAATCGAAAAAGAAGAAAGGAAAGCGACCTGCGCTGTGCTGCTTCGGAAGAGAAAATGCACAGGCCAGCTGGATGTTTGAAAAGTTGGAAAAGAGGCGTGAAAAAAGAATGGAGATGATGGAGAAGGTGGAAAAGTGGAAGCGAGGGGAAAGTCGCAGATTCCCGATGATCTCGCGACAAGACCGGAAGACCAGACGGAAGACAAGACGGAACGCGGAAGGAAAAGAAGGGTTCACCCCAGCGGGTATGTGAAACAACCTTGCAAGCTTTTTCCCAAGTGACCATATGCCCCCAGTTTTTGAACACACCAGCGCGTGGGAGTGGGAGTTTGAGGTTTGAGATTTTGTCCCCCTCCTTGAGGCGAGTTGCCTCCCACACCTCCCACACCTCACATCTGTTCAGTCTCCTTTTTCGAAATCGAAATTCTCGAATCGAATCTCCTGGAACGAATCAAGCGAACAAATGGAACAAATCAACCGAACCGAACGAAGGCTCTCAGCGAACGAGTCCCGAGTCCGTAGTGGCGGACCAAACACCAGTTAGGACAGTCGCTTGTTGCCCACTCGGCCGAATGACGTGTAATCTTTTTTTTCCTCTCTTTCCTTTTCAGATGCCAAAACAGCGAACGAAACCCCATCCATTGCTTCTTTTCCATCCACTCGGAATGACAGCCTTAACAAGGGGAAAACGACAAACGGACTGCCCGATCCGTCCAATCCGTTCCGTTATTCATTCAGCTCCAAACGCTCATCCTCATCTCTCGCTCTTTGCACCTGTCAGTGGTCCTTGCGGTTTTGTGATTGTCCAGTGCGTACCTTGCATCGAAGGCAGCGAGGCCTCCCGTCTCCATGGATGGCCTCCCGTCTCCATAGGACGGACGAGGATGAACAGCGCCTCTGTTCTCGACCTTTCGTATAAAGAACCTTCACTGCCCCCCTCGTTGTCGTCCATAGATAGACACGAGCCCGGCATCTTTCCATCCATTCATCGCATTCAGGTTCATGCCCGCGTGGCTCAGCGGTCGCCCGTCGCCGGTCCCGTACTTGATGCTAGTCAAAGCATGGGAAGAACTGAAGTTGTCCGGTCCAAGAATTCCCCTGACAAGCCCAAGCATGTGAAACGTTGGTGGGGTTGGAGCGCCCCAGCGTGCCCGGCAGCGCGCGCGACAGGGGGTTGATGTCTCGTCCGAGTGGGCGGCTCTGCCATTTGTGGGGTCTGATTGGCTGAGACGCCAACAAATGGAGTTGCCACCGTTCAGCTACCGAAAGCCCCGCCTTGTCCACTGAGAGCCGCTAACCGAAGAGAGAGGCGTGAGAACCTGGAACTCTGGAAAAGGAAGGGCCAGGGGGCCTGACTTTGATGGAGACGACCAGACAGGGGAAGTCTGGACCCCTGACGATCTTTTGGGTATTCTTATGGAATATGAGAACTTCTTTCCTTTCGAAGGAGAGGGGAGGATATTGATAAAAGACGGCAGTCGCGGCTCCCTTCGCAATGTCCATGAGATTGTTGAGCATGGCTCAAAGCGACGGAGGTGGTCATGTAAAATCATACCAACATCCATTGCTCTCATCTCAAAGATCCATCACCAAGAACAAGGCCTGGTAAATGAAGGACGCCGCCAGAACCACGACCAGAACCACGACATTCACGGGCATCGAAAAGAGGCCTGCACGCACGATTGACGCCTGCCGGATCCCGAAACCTTAAGTAGTGTACCGGACCAGGTCGCCCTTGCATCCGGCCATCTGGGTCTCCTCTCCCATATCGCAGGATCTCGCCAACATCTCGAGATCATTTCCAGCTATTCCGTTCTCACTCACATCTTTGACACCACCATGGCTTTTTTTGTTACCCATCAACCGGCTTTTAAGTTCCATTCTTTCAAAATCTCTCCATGGCCACACTTTTGAAGCTACGTGCTCGCTATCGGGTTTATAACATTGGAGGCTTGGCTTGGAACGTCCTCATTCCCTCCCCATCCCTGCACCACTATGCGAGCCCCTGTTTCCTTGTCGTTCCTTGTGGTGCCCCCTGTCGCGGTTACACATCAGATTGCGAGATCGCCTCAAGACTCGAAGCACGAAATGCGTCAGGTTCATGCAAGTCACCAATGCCAGTTACCTTCATCCGTTTCTATGGTAGCATTTGAATCGGTACCTCTAGGTAAGGATGGTTCGTACCTAGTGTAGACGCCCATGTGATAGCAAGATCGATCAACAGTGGATGAGGAGCGATGGATGGTAGACGGCCAAAATAGATTGGTCAAATCATGATTCATAAAAGACTTGTCTATCCAAGATAGGTATCCCAAAAGAAAGGTTACGCTCGCGCTTCTGGATCGTGTCGCTGCGCAATGGGAAGAAACAGAAAGACCGCTCATGTCCCGCGTCTAGAAAGGTGATTCATCAATGTGTTTCATGGGCAAAAAGGAACAACACCCAAGATGAAAAGAAACATCCAGCTCATCCATCCGATACAACATTCGCTTTCATATTCGTAAAGCGCTTGTTGCTCATCGTCGTCATCATCAAAAGAAGAAATAACACAAGGACAGCCACTCGCATCCTTCTGTCTAACGCCTCGCCAAGCGGAACTCTCAGGAACGTACGTGTGTAGGCAAGGGTATCAAACCATCCATCCAATCCAAAAAGCCTCTATCAACACCCAAAATAGAACAAGAGAGGACGAAGAACCCATACTGCTTTAGTAAAACCCATTCTGCCCCGGCATAGGCGACGTCCCAAACGGACTCGCGCTCCCGTGAGGCCCTGCCATCGGCATGAACTGTGCATTCACATGTCCATGTGAATGTTGTCTTCCATGGTGGCCATTCTGCGAATGCGGTCGACTGTTACCCTGGCTTGGGGTTGGAGTAAGACTTGTATCCATCATCATTCCACCACCACCATTCATATTTCCATATCCCATTGAGGTATGATCCTGAAGTCCCAAGGCGTTCATATTCATGTTGAGATCCATCCCAGGGAACGCCTCTGTTCCTGTGCCGTCAGGCGACACACCCATGAATTGGTTAGGCGCCGCCCCCATCAACGGTGTGCCCATCAGGGGAGTGGTCAGCTGTGAGGAGACACCCATCTGCGAGGCGGACATGGGAGAGGTCATGTATCCGGCTGTGGTGGTCATGGGCATGGTGGTGTACGCGGGTTGAGAGGTGATCAAGTTGGGGTAGCCTTGGTTCATGGGTTGCTGGGCCATGGGCATGTTCATGGATCCCGAGGTCATCATGCCTTGGGATATGTCACCGAAGGGCATTGGCTGGTAGCCGGGCTGAGGGAAGGACTGGTACCCAAAGCCTGGGTGTTGCTGTGGGGTGTTGGGATATGACATTGGCATCTGGCGCATTGGCATATGGCTCATGCCAGCTATTGCCGGATCGAACCGCTGCTGCATATGAGGCTGTCCGCTGTGCCTTCTGTCGTTGTTTTGGGGTATAGGAGGCGGGAAGTGTCTCGGCGGAGGTTCCTGCACCGGACTGATGATTGTATCAGGATCTACCTCCGTCCGCTCCACGAGCTTGATGATAGGCAAGCTAATCTGCTCCATGTGCTTAGCCAGATGGACTGTCAACTTCTTCCATGTCGTAAGCTTTTCCCCGCAGAACCGACACGGCTCCTGATCCGGTCTTCTCTCAGTGACTCTGTGGCACTTCTCCACCATCTGCCAGGTCGGGTGGCGCGCGCCGCCAGCCTTCCTGATATCTCCCTTTGTCTTGTACTTGGGCTCCTGGAACTTGTGCTCGCGCACGAGATGCTGGAGGAAGTTGTCCCGCCGGAAGCAATCGTGGTTGCAATCGTCGACGCGGCATTTCCACCACTCGAGATGACGATGGCCTTCATTTTCATGGCGGACCCAGTCGGCTTTTCGCTTGAATGTTTTGTTGCCGTCTCTGCAGTTTTCCCACGTACAGGCAAAAGGCGAGACATCTTCGTGCACGTGCTTGGTCCAGTCCGAAGGTTTCTCGAATTTCTTTGCTTGGAAGCACAACTGGCACTCCAGCTCGGCGGGCAAGTCCCTGGTGATTGGTGGAGGAATATTAGCAGGGAATTGATTTGGGTTGATCATTTTGTCACCCGGTGGCATGTCTTCTTCAGACCGCACAGAGAGCCCTCGACCGCCAGGATTGGTTTTCAACAACTTCGCCTTGCCGCCTGATTCAATGCACATAGATCCAGATGGGCAACTCTTGTTCATGAGGTGCTGTTCATGCTCCTTTTTGTGGTTCAACAAGGCCTTATAACGAACCATCTGCTGGTAGGCAACGCGGTCAACCAGGAAACGGCTTTTTTCGGGGAGCTTGGGATGAAGCTCCAGGAAGTGCTGCTTGAAACCATCCTGTGTTGGCTTGATGTTGACAATCGATGCGCTTGAATCGGCGTTGGAGTCTCCTGCCCCGTCCTCGTCATCTTCCTCATCCGAATCATCATCGATCTCTATGACTTCCGCAGAAGGCCTTGGTTCTGCAGGAGGTCTTGGAAGAGACGGGACTGGAGGACCGCCATAACTCTTCAACATGCCTGCAAGAGTATTATTGGGCTCCTTTCGAGTAGAAGCGTCCGACCTGCTCCGGAAACGGGTTGAAAAATTGACACTCAGATTCCGTGCTGGACTTTTGGCGTTAGGAGAAGTGATGGGAGTAGTACTGATAGAGCCATTCCTAGCGTGCGCGGCCCCAATAGATGCCACATTGCTTCCCATGGCGACCAAGGCAGTGTTGATGCTCGGAACCGATTGCTTCTTGCCCAAGCTTCCTGTACGACTTGGAGGAGCCAGATTCAAACTGCCTTGGCTTTCCTTTCGGTCCACTGATGAGCGTGTGGAGTTGGAAGCATCCTCTTCATTTTCGGCCCGAGTTCGTTTGGCGTTGCTGGGTCTTCTGACCAGACCTCGGAGCTCTTGGATGATTGCACTAGGTCGACGAAGAGAATCTCCTCTGCTCAAGGACAGCTTCTTGAGGAAGTTCCCAGCGTTTTCGACCTCGGCGTCTATGGTGCCAATACTGCGACGCCTTGTTCCCCAGGTTGCTGCTCTTGAGATAATGGAGCCGTTGTCTTTGCACATTTGCTCAAATTTTCTAATGGCATCTTGAGAAGTCTCTGGCTGATGTCGTTCAGAGGTGATGGGGAATGACAACGGTTCATCTGCCCAGTTGCGGTTCCCATAGATGATGGCTCGATCTTGTGCTGTCATCTCGCCGCCTTTCTCTGTAAAGTATGTCTGCCCTGATATTTTCTTGTTTTCGGAGGGTTCCATTCCGATCTCCCGCGGATCAATACTTTCATCATCGTGGTCAAGAGGTCGTATGAAGGGCTGATTCACATCCACAAAGCCCGATTTTGTGCGGCCAACAGCCTTCAACTTGGCCATCCAGGCATCGACCTCCTCATTCCGTTCTTGAACTTGCTTCTCGGCTGCCAGTTCATTCACGCTGCGCACCTCGGCGGAAGACCGGTCACCAGGAGCTACTCCACTTCGGCCGGCGACTTGATCTGGGGCCCAGCGTACTGACCCATCGCGTGCGAGTGTCGATGATGGGGACATATTGCCGTCGGAGGTCTGATTGGCGAAATCATTTTCGTTGACGCCAGGGTGGAGAGCATAGTGTTGAGCGTTGTTGAGGGTATACGAGTTGATGTTGTCCCAATTTGAGACTGTTACCCTTGGACTTTGCTCTGACATGACGTTGATCGAGGGCACAGAGCCGTCGTCACCCAGCTCCGCGCTATTGGTGGTTTCTGGTGTCAACTCGTACCCAGGTTGGCTGCTGTCCTGCGAGTCTGATAGTGATGGCTGTTTTGGCCTATGGGTGACCTCTTGGGTATTGACGGAAATTGCTGAACGTTTCGGAAAGGTGGCTTGGTTGGAGCCGGCTTCGGGATTTGGGGAGGTCTGTAATGAAGGCGTCTTTTCTGGACTCATAGGGAGATGACTGGCACCTAACAAGGCATTTTGTGTCTTCTGGACTGGTTCGGACGAGGTGCGGTCGGCGAAGTGGTCACTGTTGGCTATCTGGAGGAAGTCGTCTTCAAGGAAGGAAGGTGAGCCGTCCCCGATGGAAGAAAAGTTGACGCCGAAGAACGGATCGTCGTTGTCGCCAAAATCTATGTGTTGATACTGGTTACTAAGAGCTTCTAGGGACTCTTCTGGTGTCTGTGTGTTGTTTAAGGCAGGCGAAGCCGAGTTGCTGAGGGTATTTGGTGTGAGATGGCTTCCTTGTGATAGTTGGTTGCGATGCTCCGGCGTGGCAGAGTCGTTATCGGCCAGAGAGGACGGCGTGTAGTAGGTATAACCCGGAGACATATTGAAGGAGGGGTGGGGGCCCTTATGAGAGTGGCTCCCTAAGTGTGAGTGTGTATATATCAAGAAGTGATGTTACGATGCCGAGAATGTTGGCTGAATGGGCGGTGCGCGGTCAGGTCCCGAACTTTCTGGTAGGCGATTAGGCGGCAATCATGGTATATCTGCGTAGGCAAACCTCAGAGGAGGAGGATGAGGAGGAGGAGAGCGAATTGCGGCTGCGGTTGCGGCTGCGCGGGGTTCTGAAGAGAGAGTGATGGGGGTGTTGGCTTGGCTGAATGATCGTCGTCGTGTTAGACGCTTTCTCCACTTGGACCGAGACGGATGATAAAATGTTTGCGATGGCTTCCCTTTCCCACGCGTGATAGAAGCTGGATATGAAGCGATTCCAAGGAGAAACTGTAGGGAACTGTAGGAAGGACGGGAAGAAGGGGAAAAGATGGTGTCTGGCGTACCCGACAGGAAGCAAATCTTGAGCAACACCGGCCTGGACCCCTGTCTCTCTCTTGTGCAGCGAGGATGGGGGCGAGGCGCAGAGACAGCTGCGCTTTCGAGCCTGGTCTGTGGCCGTGAGCGCTTAGAGGCTTGAATTTGGGTGATGTGAGCAGGGGTTCGAGATCGTGTGTGGTAGCGCAGTTTTGTGGTCTAGCCGTGTATCCGCAATCTCAGAGTATAACTCCTTCAAACTGTGAAATCTTTTAGTTATCATTATATGGATTTGCCACGGTTTGAAGGTTACCGATAGTCTCTAGGGTTTCATCAGTCAAGTGAACTGAATATTCGAGGTGAGGTAACCCATGATGGGAGTCCTGATTCTAGGTAGCCGTGGTTGCCTGGGGTGGATAGTGATGGTGTAGACCCGTTTGGGAAGGACGTGATGCCAAAACCACAAACCAATATCCCGAGTATGAAGTCATGTTCTCGATGTCTCTCAATCGGCATATGGAGTTGATGGACTCTGTAATAATCTCATGGTCTTCCAGCCACAAGGAGCAGTGCTCGTTCTGCCTCATCGTGGCTTCATGTCATCTAGACTTGGCTTCCGGACCAGAGCCCGGTGGTGGGTGTTGAGTGTGTTCATTGTCCTTGTGTACCCTCAAGCCCCTGTCAAATATTGCCTGATTTGGCCTGGAGATGCAGCCAACTTGAAGCAGTCGGCTTGACGGCTTCACCTAGTCCAGATCACCCTCGACTGCTCTGCTTACAGCCATGGACGTACTGTGAGCACCTGCAGAGGTCCATGGTCCAGATGTTCCAAGGCTCAATGACGGTAATCATGATGACAAGAGGAAGGCATACCGGTCGGTGAGAGAACGAACCTGGATGATGAAGCCCATGCCATCATGACCCGAGACAGTGGAAGATGTCCCGAAGTCGGCACGGTCTCACCAATATCGCAACATTCATGGTGCGTCCCACTTGATGTGGTGGTTGAAGTCTGTGAGTGGATCGCGAATTGAGGCGAAGCAACATTGTTCGAGAAGGGCAGACTCGGGCAGAGCAGCAGGCTGAACAGAAACAATTGATCAAAAGGTCGTTGTGTCGTATTGCAGATATTCAAGGCGACCAAAGAGGGTGGACAGTGAACCCAATGAGTTCTGTGTTCAATGTGTGTCCAGTCACAGAAGAAACAAATTGAGGTCACGAGAATTGGGTTGCAGAGAAAAAAAAGAAGGAAAAGAACCACTGACAGAAACAGAAAGGACCATCCCCGGGTAGGATCCCCCAGATACCCCACCTGCCCGACCAACCTTAACGGCGTGCTGACCCCACCTTCCACAAAGGCATCTTGCACTGCCCCGCGCGAACCATTTGCAAACCACCAACCCGACATCATCATCGTTGCCGGGCACTTCACCACCATCCCATTGACTTTCATGAGACTCATCCAGGGGCTTGGATTGTGCCTTGCGACTTTACATCATCCTTCCCGTCATCAAATTGATATATGCAGCCCATCAGCACGGAAGGAAGCATGGAAGTCGAAGCCATGATCAGACCTCTTTAACATCCAGTCACTTCAGTTTCACACAACCGATATTGAACCATCCCGATTCGCTTGTCACTTGATGTCAAAAGTCCAGACGAACCGTTGAACCCAGATCCTTGGCCGATCATCCGAGGACCCATCAGTCGATGCGGTCAGCACTTTCTCATAAGCCACTACATTAACAACAGCATCACAAACATTCCATTCAATTTGACCCAGGGTTTCAAGATTTTCAGATTCCTTTTGGGGGTTGGGGTCGTCTAGTTTGATGCCGTGCAGCCTCCGGACGGCTTGCACTGCCACGCCACGCCGGCTTTCACTCCCGCTCTGCCACCCCCATTTACGGAGCCTTTCCCATGATGCATCTCTCCTCCGGGATCATGTCTCCGAACTTGTTCAGCACTTCTTTTGAACCATTGATCCCTTTCATCACCATCGTTCACGACCTGATGATTCACTTTCAGACATCACGTTCTTCCCATCGTTCGGTTGCCGACTGACAATCAACATACTATCACGAGCCGGCTTGTTACACTAACAAAAGGAGCAGCTATCATACACCTTCCAACACAAACAGTTTGACACAGCGGAACCATTTCCATATCCCCGAACAGACATTGACCGGGAACCGTCATAGACCGCGGTCTTCAGCTGATACGGACACCGACATTACCCATACCACTGGAGTAAGTCCGTTGTCCGTACGTGGTAAACTAATCTCAAAATCATCCCACGATGATGAGCCTCGAAATCGCATGCACCGGAAGATCCTCCGGTAGATTACTTGTAAGCCTATTCAAGTTCCACAATTCATCTTCATCATTATCACTTCTACCCGACAGTTATCGATTCTCGAGACCCAGCCCTGTTCTCATCTGACTAAGTTCCAAACAGGGGCCCCACGATCCAAAGCTTAGCATCACACAAACTCATGGCCCCAAGCCGACCTAGATTCAACTTAGGGTCACACCATCTAGGCAACACCGGGGAAGTCTGGCCGAAAACATACACCCATATAAGTCCTACGCCGCAAGCTAAGTCGCATGTGCCTCATTTCTACTTCCCTCAAGGCCGATGACACGCATAAGCTTTAACGGTAGGGCAGCGGGTCATGAACCGGGCTTAGATCCGCACTTTGGAGTTAAGTCTTAGCCTTTTGGGGACAATAGCATAGCCTCTCGGGGAAGTTCCGGTGCTCCTTTGATCTGAAGGATCATAAAGTGCACTTCATAGACGGCTTTGTGTCCCTGAGATCGGAGCAAGTCCGGATCTCCATACCCTTGCGGCATCGTCTTGGCTTCGTGACTAGATCAATCTCAACGTCAAGAAAGAATCTTGTTCGTAGGAGAAGCAGCAGAAAATGCCGGTTGTCTTATCGGCCACACCCTGAGAACTAACGCTCCAGCCCTGAGCATCTGATAACCCAGCTTTCACCATGTCGTTGCTCCCAAGAGGCCAGACACTACGCAATAACATGACATCCGCCAGAACATTAGGCGCCAGCGCATATTTCCATGCTCAGAAACCTACGGAGTTTCTTTGCCAACCATTTTAAACTTCTCATCTGGTTGAATAAGGGTCATGTCTCCTTATGAATCACGGTAGACAGCGAAGTGACCAACCTCGGGAATAAGCGATGTTTGAACAGACACTTGATGAACATCCAAAAAAACGCTCTTATTTCGCAGAAAAAATCGAGATTATAGTCCCCAGGTATTGCGACACATCAAGAAATTACCAGAATCTCGAGGTCTTTCAGTATCTTAGGTAAAGACAAAAGAATTTCTCTACCTCATCACCTTCTCTTCACCCTCATCAAGTCCATCATAGAGGGTTAGGGTTAAAATGAGAAAGCAAGTCCGGTCCAGGGTTAGGGCCAAGAGCCCAGGGAACGTCATCCTCGGCTCTTCCCGAACCTTCGTTGCTTCGGACTGGAGCTTTGACAAAAGTGGCCCGAGCTCCTCATCGCGATCTGTTGAGCTTGCCTGCCGATCGTGACTGAGCGGAGTCCCCCAAGATCGCGGACGGCGGACATTCGGGGCTCGCTAGTGTAGCTGCTTGGTAAGTTTCCGAACTTGGATGATCTTTTGAAGCTTTTACAACAACAAAAGTTCACACGATAATACTATCACAATGGTGAGTTTCCGTTCGGATGATACTCGGGAGAGGGACGCCGCATGATTGATAGGCAGTTGCGGTCGAGCTATCGTTCAATTGACTATGGCAATTGGCATGGCAAGCAGAAGGGAGAGACAGACCGAGGTTTACAAATGGATGCTTGAAGCTGTCATGCTAACAATCGCAACACTCAACAGGGCCTCGAACTCCCCGCCTACGTCCTCTCCGCCCTCACGGTCACCGGTGGTATCGCCGGCTATGCTCGCACCAAGTCGAAGCCTTCCATCATTGCCGGTTGCGCTGTTGGTCTTCTCTGTACGTCCCACCGTATTATCTCGATATCTACCTACACTACCTCTACGAGCGCATCCATTCTACCTACCTCCCGAACCCGAACCCAGCGCCCCAACCCGACTGACTCCCCGATCTACCTCTACCCATCTCTACAACCTCCCACCTCTCCTACCATGCCTCTGGACACCTCCCTCCTACCATCCGCCTTTTCATCGCGACCAAAGCTAACCTCTTCGAACCAAAACAGACGGCCTCGGCGGCTACCGCATCCAGCAGAACCAGCCCCACGGCGTCGAGCTCGGCCTCCTCGCTTCCGTCGTCCTCGGCGGCGCTTCCCTCCCCCGCGCCATCAAGCTCCGCGCGCCTGTGCCTATGGTGCTCAGCGCCATTGCTGCTTTTGGGTTGTATACCTTTGGTGATGCTTTCCGCAAGACTCTCTAAGGAGGACGACAATCTTGGAAGAGGGTATTTGTGGACTCCTGCTGGACCCTTTGCTCGAAACGGCCTGGAACGGTTGGGACGAGTATGTAGGAACTCTGGTTAGAGGGGAGTGAGATATTCTTTTTTTCTGTTCTGCCTATAAGCCAAATAAATGTTACAGGATAACCAAATGCAGTACTGTAGTTGCGCCGCCCTTATGCTCTTCTTGTGTGCTGATGGGTATCATTGTGTGTATGTGTGTGTGTGTGAACCTTGACGGTCTGTCTGTGTGTCTCGGATCGCGTAAAGTTTGTGTGTGGGTATGTAGTTGATCGTATTCCTCCCATGTCTAACTTCCACCTCCAGCCTTCCCCCGCTTACGATAATTCTTCCATGTCGTTCTTCGGAAAAAGAAAAAAAAGGTCGAGGAGGTATAACGCTGCTTTTCGATCGGGGCAGGGAAGGATCGGTGGTCACGATCTCGGTCTCGGTTTCGTAGGCTTGATAGAATCGCTCGCTCGCTCGGGGCTCGGGACTCTCGGCTTCCGTCTCTCGGCAGTCGCGGTAAATGTTGTTTTATTGTTTAGGAGTTCTCATCAATCTCCTTCCACTTCTGCCGAATAACCGCCTTCTTGTCCCCCCCGCTGTTCTGGTTGATCTTCTGGGTCTTGAACCGCTCGGCCCGCAGGCAGGCCGCCAGGTCCTCCTTGAGCTCGTTGCACATGCCCATGGACTTCCAGAGGAAGCCGCGGGCGTGGCATTCCTCGAAGGCGATCATGACGTCGTGGCAGGCTATACTCGGGGAGAAAGGTGAATCGTTAGGGTCGGTCGGTTCGAAGGGGAGGGAGGGGAGGAAGGGTGCCTGGGTCGGTTGGTGGGATGATGCGTTGAGAGGGACGTGGGGAGGATGGTTAGAGGTTGGAGGGGGAAGAAGAAGAAAGCGTACCGGCATTGTCCTTGGTATGCAAGTGAGGATGCATCTTGACCGTTCGTAGATACCCGTCTCAGAGGACGAGAGTGGCCAGTAGGTGGGTGGGATGTCGCAACAAGAAGTTGGATTTGCGATTCGCGACAAGTGAAGACGGAAGACGGGAAGATCAAACAGAAGCCGGTCCAAAAAAGCGCGGCCGCGGCGGCAGGCCTGGGCGCCGCTCGGAGCTAAACGAACTGCTTGGAAGCTTTGACCAACCAAAGTTTACTTGGGCCCAAGAGAGCCTGTGATTGCCCCTCCAACGGTTTTCAACACCTCCTGAGCACTAACATTTTTGGCCTGTCTTCTCACCAGAGCAACGAACTGTCAACTTGAACTGCGTCTCCTATTTATCTCAGCGCTCAGACCTCCTCTTTCGGGCGTTCGCGCACGGACTAGATTATACCCCACAAAATTAATTTATCGATAAAATGCCATAATTACTTTTTTGGGTAATATTTTTGATATGCGCCCCAAGAGGTCTGAGTGCAGGATGTAGTCAATATCGTGAGCTACACTACAAAACCGCCCAATTATTACCAGAACTACCATAATTTTACGAAAAGTTGTCGTATTACTAGTATTTTGAGTATATTTTGATCGCGTAAGCTAGCGTATTATTTTGATATTCTTTAATACTATAGCTAACAATTCCTAAGGTTATACGACCAATCCTCCTTCAATTCCTCTATAGTTAATAGAATAATTAGTTGCGCGTTTAGTCCGAAATTTTCGCCTACGTTCAACCCCTCGACTTCGATTAGAATCCCCCTAATTAACCCAGTCAACCCCTATACCAATTCGTGCTCGCGGTGCTCGCGGTATTCGTATTGTTCGCGGTACTCCTTGCGGTACTCTTCGTAGTACTCCTTGTAGTATTCCTTGCGCTCGTAGTATTCTTCGCGGTCGAGGAGTTCGAAGCCGTACCCCGTCTCGGTTTCGAAGTGGACGAGTTTCTTGTTTAGTTCTAACTCTAGTTGATTTATCGGAAGAAGATTTCGAGGATCCCGAGTTTGGTCAAGATCTTGATTACGATATTGTTGAAATTATATTAGTAGAATAGAAACGGCGTAGATTAGTATAAGTATAAAATGTAGTTCGGTTAGAAGACTTATCCCTAAGAAGCTATAGTTTGAAGGTATTTATTATCTATTGGGTAAAGGATTCCTATAGAGTAGCTATGTTTGCTAAAATTATAATGGACGAAAATGTTTAAGAAGCTATATTAGGAATTGGACTTATTATTTAATAAGATGTTCTACGTGGGCCTAGCTATTATATTATTATTGTACGTAAAGAAATGCAATCTCTTCTCAATGAACTTTCTTTTAGTTATTTCGAGCCGGAAAAGGTTAACGAAGGCTAGGAATAAGCGTATATATCCTAATTAAATAATTCTTCTTAGTTGGAGGATATTTTTAAGGGAATTTGGCCGGCTGTTTAGAGACTAGTACCTATTCTGGTCTCTTTACTCTTATAGACGATGTAAAATTAGTAGGAATTATAGGAAAGAGTCGAAAAAGTTGAGGTTAGCGAGTAGTATAGTAGCTGTATTATTATTATTATTACTATAATGATAGCTGGCTATATTAAGAATACTAGTACCTTTTTTCGTCGTATATTTAGTTTATACCTACTTTTTAATAGTATTCCTCGACGAGCTATCTAAATATTGTCCGGTATTAGTATTATCTCTTTATATACTATATTTAACTATATATTTAATACTATAGCCGCTAAAGTAAAATAGGACTTTAAGCGTATTGCCTTAGACCCTAATAGTATTATTGTATACGATAATTTCAATTTTAAGAATACTATTTATAAAATGGTAGGCGGGAAGTAAGACGAAATGGTTAACTTTACTATATCTTGCTTAGTTTATTGTTTAGAATTACGCGGTCCTCTTCTATAGTTATTTATCCGATATATATAGCTATTTATATTTAAGATGGTTATTAAATATTTGCTCCTTAAGCGTTAGAGTGTTTTTGAGGGCTTAAAATAGCTGTTAGAATACGTTATTAAATATTTTTTTATTAAGAAGAGTAATGAGTTGAAGAAATTATTTGATATGTTTACTTTTAAGTGAGTTAAATATTAGGAATCGTTATATTTTTAAGTTGGCGTTATCTACGAAGATGAAGGTAAATTAGAAGGAGTTTATAAAATTTATAAAGAATTATTCGATAATTGATTCGGTATCGACCGTTAAGAATTTATTAATTGTTTTATTCTTGTCTATAGAAATTAAAAGACGACGTCTTTTATTCGTTATATTCAATATAAAGAATTGGAGTCTAATATTTAATAGGAATAATATAAATAGATGTTCCTAATTCTAGTCTTTTTTTATATTGAAACTAATTTTATTGAGATGATTTTTAGGAATTTCTGGGACGACGGCACTCCTAGTTAATCGAATACTACTTTATTTTCTAATATCTTCTTTTTCTAACGCTAAAGAAAGATTATTAAGAATAAGGCTAAATATTACTTAGCTATGCCTGTTTTAATGTATAGTTTTACTACTCGTATTCTCGCCTTTATTATTAATACGTTAGTTTAAAAGGGTTTATTAATAGATAAATTGTATATTAATAGTATTTAAAAAGTAATAGAAGAAATGTTCGAGAAAGAAAAGGAAGGAGCGACCGATTTGTAAAATATATTTATCGATATTTAGAATACCGTTTTTACTATTAAAGGATGGATTGGTAAATATAACGACGATAACCCTATCGATATAGAATTCTGCAATTAATATTAGTTAATATAAATCGTTGAGCTTCTTCTACTTATTTATAAGGTAGTCCGAGTAGGGGATTATAGCCTCCTTTAAAATATTGTTCTATTACTCCCGATACTTTTCTAGGGCGGCGGATTAACGAATTATAGCCTAAAAATACTATATTTTATATAGCTTTTACATCCAAGCATTACCGACGATAATCTTAGGGAAGCTCTTATAAAAAGTAGTCTAGTCCGCTATGTTATAGTTAGTAATCGATATAAGGCTATTAATATTATATTTGAGTATTAGAACGCAATATATATTATAAATATTAAAAATAATAAGAATTCTACTTATAATGTTAAAGTAATGCTATTACGATTCGCTTTTAATTCGAATCTTCTCGCTACTATTCGGAAAGGTACGGAACGTCTTTAGGGACGTACTGCTAAGGGTACTTATATAGTTGGTAATCCCTTTACCGATGTTATTTTATATGCGTTGAAGTTGTATAGAGATAGTATAACGAAGAGGAAGACGACGGCTACAGAGATCTAAGTTAATACCAAGGTATTTAATACACTAGATCTTTTTATTCTAGGTTAGACTTATTTACTTAAAAAGCTAGATAAATAGAATAAGGTTGTTCCTATTCCTATTAATATTATTAACTAGAGATATTTATTTGGCGCTGTATTATTTACTATATAAGATAGTATATTCGATGCGAGTAAGGAAGGCGAACGCAGCTTTAATAATAATGACGATTTGTAGAACTATAGGTTTAATAACGAAAATAATATTTAATAGATAGATAGATAATATTTGTAATAATAGATATAAAAAGCAGTAAAAAAAGAGTTTAAGACTTATAAAATACGCCCCACCCGAAGTCTCTAGAGCGCGAAGCATCCTAAGCCTACTACGAGGGATAGCCCGTTTTAACTATTGTCACGGCACGTAGAATTATGGGCCGAGGCTCCAAAAGGTTCAGACGAATGTAATAAGATATTAAAGATGAGGAAGAAAAAGGAAGCTAGATACATCGGATGGAAGAGAGGAGGTTCTTATATGCAATGCCAAGGCGGGAACCAGNAATAAGATATTAAAGATGAGGAAGAAAAAGGAAGCTAGATACATCGGATGGAAGAGAGGAGGTTCTTATATGCAATGCCAAGGCGGGAACCAGATAGGATGACAGAAGATCCCATGTGCTAACAGGTGCTGGCCAGCCGGGCCATCACATTACCCCCCTCCCGGAAAGAAGACTCAGTCCCAGAGTCGACCAAAAGTGCCATCAATCCATTAATCCATGTGAAAATGCCATATCCAGCAAGGTCCTCAAAGTCCCCATTGAAAGGTAAAGAGATGATATGAACCAGTGCCATGACAGCGGAGCTGTCTGATCCAAAAGAAGTAAAGAAAGGAAAGAGATGAAAGGAAAAGTGTTATTCGACGTCATCAATCTATCAAATGCTCTCAAGGTGCTCATTCAGCTGACAATGAAGGAACCAGATTGTCGGTAGCTGAAGATGAGGCTCAACTTAATGCAAGATAAAGACCAGACCTTACACGTGCCGAAGCGCCATGGGTTGGGTAATCTTGATAGAGGAGACGAATTGTCGGGACCGTGAGGCTCAACTCAATAAGATATAAGACGAGGACCATGTGACAAAGCTACCATGGGTCCATCATGTGCCGAAGCGCCAAGATGTCTGAATCTGCAAGAGGAGACGAGATGAAAGAAGAAGATCGTGAATGGGTGGGCGTTTTGATCCAGAAAAGAAACGACCAAAGAAAGTGATGATAACCTTTAAGATGGGGTATCAGAACCATAGAGATGGGAGAAGCAGCTGATCAGATGAGACAGCAGACTTGAGCTGACAGCGGGAACCTGGTACGCGAGACAGATTGTCGGGAAGGAGGCTGAAAGCATGTGAGAACCGTAGAGGTGCTTGCTGATGTAATGAGTTGCTGAATGGCCAGTTGAATGGCTGTAAAGGGAAAGATACCGTAGTGTTGAACGAGAAGGGGGAGAGTATCTGCCTAGCAATGTTGCCAAAGTGGGCCCAGATGCGGCTCATCCAGAGATCTGATGAAATGAGGCTCAACCAACGGAGACAGGTTGAATGGAGGCGTCATTGAGTTGAGGCTTTAACGGGTAGCCACGCGGGCGGAAGCCAATGCCGGCAGAAAGGCGGAGCGGAAAGATGAGTCCAGATGACGGGAACGGGCAGATGACGGAAGACCACGTCCGGAAACGCGGCATTGAACCGGCGGTCTGGTAATTCGTTTGATTGACAACTGGCTGGGAAAGAGAGAGAGAGCAAAGTTCCTCAGATGAAACAGCGGGATTGGCGCCAACAGGAGGGAGACAGATTGTCGGTATGGTTTCTGCTGTTCTGATGATATTGCTGAGTCCAGATGAAATCTGGGGAAGGGACGTTTTGATCCAGAAAAGAAACGGCCAAAGATAATGAGTGACAGCTTTGAGCTGGGCTGTCAGAACCAGAAGAAAGAAGTAAAACGAAGTCCAGATGAAATCTGGTAAAGGGATGAGAGAGGAGGGGGCCACGTTCAGATCGCGGCTGAGGTCCCAAGAATGAGGGTCGCTGTAATGCTGCATCTTTAACCGTAGACCAGCCGGTCAATTGGTAATGAAGCCAATGTCATCTGATGATCTACCTGCTCTAGAGGGCCGTAGCGCCAAAAGAAGGGATCGGATGATCTGTCATCCCAAGAGAGGACGGTTCTGGCGATGCGCGCCTTCGGTGTTGAGTACCGCAGATATCGAGATAGTCCGATGTTCCGGAATCCGTCGATGGGGAAAAAGGGTTGGGATGAAATACGACCCGTAGGAAGGATCTTTAATATAATGTCACGGCACGTAGAATTATGGGCCGAGGCTCCAAAAGGTTCAGACGAATGTAATAAGATATTAAAGATGAGGAAGAAAAAGGAAGCTAGATACATCGGATGGAAGAGAGGAGGTTCTTATATGCAATGCCAAGGCGGGAACCAGATAGGATGACAGAAGATCCCATGTGCTAACAGGTGCTGGCCAGCCGGGCCATCACAACTATACTTTAATCTCTTTACTTTATACTAATATTATAGGACTTTTGTAAGTAGTTTTTCCCTAGTTCGGTTACCCCAGACGGACAAAATTGGAGAGCTAGAATTAATAAAGACTAAAAGCTAGAGTTAGTATAAAAACGGTAATTACAAATAGGAATCGAATAGGGGACCTCTACGCTATCTATACTAATAGCGGCTACGTACGTCTAAGCAAACTACTATACTATAGACGTCTCTGTAGCACCCCTTATAGGGCTAGTAATAGTAAAGTTAAGAGATGAGAATTATAAAGACGTTTAGAGCGTTATTTAGTATTATTTAGGATAATAATAAAAATCTCGAGAAAAGGGTCAAATCTAGTAATATTCTAGCTGGTATTAACAAATCTAGTAATATTTTGGCTGGTATTAATAAGAGTCGGGCTGCTAAGCCGGGAAATGTAGGGCCGTCTTGGTATGTGGGTCCGTTTTAGTAATCTATTTTTTTATATTATAGTTAATAATATAGCAAGATAGAAATCGAATTATTATTATATTATTATAATAATTATATCTACCTAATCTATCTACTTTTTATATACTAGTAAACTAGGAATTAGAGTTTTTATACTATTAATTCGCTTTCTACCTCCCGAAGCTAAAGTAATTATAGTTATAAGTATTAGTAATATAGCGCCAATAATAATAATAGCTCTTAGTAATACGAATAGTAATACTACTATTTCTATTTTGTACCGTTAAAACAATTCTTAAAAAGAAGGTATTAGAGCAGTTTGTTTCCTAGGAGTAAACTCCTCTATTAGCTATTAAACCCCGGTATTAAATATTAAATATATTGTTAGAACAGTAGGAATAGTAGGAATAGGAGTAGTTAATTAAGCTACCGTATTAGCTAGCGCTTTCTTTTATTTAGGAGGTTTGGGAGTAAATACTAGTATTAGAACTCCTAATACGGGTATAGGAATAGGAGTAACCTATAAAACGTAAATTGGTATAACCGTTTTTACTAGAATAGAAAGTTAAATTTCTTACTCGTTTTACTCTTCTTCAGCTTAAATTTCTTCTTCTTCTTTATCGATATTATTAATTACTTTAATAACTTTGTTAAATTAAACGGCGGCGGTAATAGTAATGGTAATTCTTTTTACTACTCTTCTTACTTCCTTCTCTATTGTTTACCTTTACTAGTCTTTAAGCTGTATAGGCGGAAGTATAGTCGTATTACTTCTTAAAGGAAGAAAAGAAGAAAGGATAGATAGGTTAGCGGGAGTGGAAATTGGATTATTTTATTAATTAATAGTAATAGTAGGTCGTTTAGAAGCTTCCTATTCTTTATAAATCTTAATAATAAATTCTTTGTAGAAGTTAACTAATCTTTTAATGTATTGATAATATTACTATTATTGAGTCCTAAGCTCTAGGAGTTTCTCATCTAGTTTAGCTACATTATTAAAAAGAAGCTTTAATAGCTTCCTTTTACTATTTGCTAGTAGTCGTACTATCGTATTTTGAAGCTTGCGAGGTATAAATATCTCTAGAATTATTTTAAAAGTTTGGAATTTAGTAAGAATTAATATTTGTATATATTTTTTATATTATATAGATAAATAAATAGCTACTATATTAGTAAGACTACTAATAGAGGGCTTATTAAATACTTTATTTCTGCTCTATACTTTGGTTAGTATTAGAGGAATTTTTCTAAGTTGTATATTATATATATTATAGTATTTTCCCTTAGGAATAGGGCGCTTATATTCTAAATCTGGGTTATAATATAGCTCTTAAAAATAATTAAGTATTATTCGACGAAAGTATAGCGTATTGAGCTATTAAAATATTGTAGAATCTATCTTCTTCTTTTACTTACTTTCTAATTTTGAGAATTTAATTTTATACTTAAATTTATAAAGGGAATAAAATCCTATGCCGTCGTTGGATTAAGGTTAAAATTTAGCTTTAAGTAGGTCCGTATCGTTTACGTGACTGGCTGTATCATTGTTATTACCGCTATTACCTTCTTTATTATTATTATAATTCGCTACGAGATTTATTAACCGATTAGGTATACGAGGTGTATACGGCTAATGAATTTGAAGCCGTTTGGGTTGCTTTTCGTTAGACCTTAGATGATCGAATAAATAAAAAGGAATAAAAAGGTATACCTATCCTTAGCTAATTTTTTTCCGCATCGCTCTTCTAAAACGTTACTAAAAATCTAAAAAGTTTAGATTCTTAGGTAATCTAAATTAGATTACCCTATTAACGTTAGGAATATTTATACTTATATTAAATATAATAGTAGTATAGATTATCCTATAGTCGGTATCTTTTATTGTAAAATCCTTAAAAATAATATCTTTATTAATAATTCTAACTAAATTATTATAGAGTTGAACAATTTTACGGCCTATTTCTTTACTAAAGCTATATTGCTTATATAAGTAGTTAATAATGGTGTAGCGGGCTGTAGGGAGCGTATTCTTATTGTCGATATAAATAATTATCTTTAGGATTTGTTGTCGAGTTTTAGGGGTAGCGCCTTCGATTAAGAAAAAAAGACGATAGAAATTGTTAATATAATTGTGTAGTAGAGGCTGTACGATAATGGAAATTTTTAATCGATTAATAGACGTACGAATAATTTCTAAATTATTTTTATTAAAGCCGGCCTTTTTAATAATAAAGTTTTAATATACGCCGGCCAACGTAGTAATATATTTAAATTAGGGAATATTGTACGGTAATAAAGGTTATAAAGTATAGAGGTATTGGAAGTCCTTTTTAAAATCCTGGCCCTATTCTACTACGATATATAGTTTATCGATAGTAAAAAGACCGATTTTTTAGTGGAAATTAGGGGAGCGAAGGATAGCTTTGAATTGTAGATTAAACGCCTGTTCTAGGTTTATAAGGATATATATATATTTGCCCTATTCGAATTCTTCTTATATATTTTTATTTTGCTTTATAATTAATATATATTTTCCGAAAGGATTTAATAAAAGGGGTAGATATATTATGTATATTAACCTTTTTCGCTATATCGATATTAATTTATATGGGCGTCGAACCCTCTACCTTCTTTATAATATTGTTATACTAAGCCTCGCTAAATTTCGTTAAAGGTACGATCTAAATAGTAATTTTGTTGAAAAGCGCCGAAAAAGTATATAAAATAATATTTTTCCTATAGCCGGTTGCTGCTACTAATATTATATTTTTCTATTTATAAATAAGTTTAACGATTACCTTAACTTATCCTTCTTTTAATTCTTTATTGCTAATGATCTTTTGTATTACGTATAGTACGTATTAGGGGTCGATAAGGCCGTCGTCGTCGTCTATAATATTAATAATAATTTAAATCCTAGAATATTTTATACGCGACGTAATAATAAATAAAGGGTATACTAGTATTATATTGTATTATAAATTATATAAGGAAAATTTTAGAAAGTTGGGATGAAAAATGATATAGATTTAGGTGTTAGACGTAAAAGTGTATTATATTGTTTAGAAAGAAAAATTACCTTTTTAGTATGTATTCGATTTGTAGGTACATTGATACGAAAAGAAATATATTATGATAATTTTTATAAAATTTTCTACCTCCGAGTATATTTATATTTTTTAATATGTTTTGTTGTAGTTTGGTTATTGTATAGTAAAGATGTTGGTTGATATCGATTTGTATGGGGCATATTGTTTAGAAAGCTACTTTTCTGCATCGAGGACTCAGACCTCTTTTTTGGGCGTTCTTAGTCAATATAGACAAATATACTGAAAGAAACCGAAGTACGGACTACAATTGGAAATATTGGAAAGATTTAATTGAGATGTGCGCGCAGCGTACGGGCCGCAGGCCCAGTTCTTGGCGGCCGCAGGTCGCCCCCTGCCCAAAAAAGAAAGTAGGTCTGATCACTGAGATAATCTCCTATCCGACTTGAACGAAACGACCAGACTTCTCACTTCTCACTGAACATAATCTCGAGCTATAGTCGAGTCTAATCCAGTTCACCCCAGATAATCATCATGGCTCAACAACAAGCGGCTGCGAAGAAGCAGCAAGGTGAGTTGTGCTTTTCCCGGCAGATGATGAGGGGCATCCATCCTTGTCGATAGACGTACGTACGGGCAGAGAGGTAACTGACAGCTTCGATGAACAGACCTTCAGCTTCAGTACACCACTTACAAGAACACTCTGCAACAAATTGCCCAGAAGATTGGTGATGTTGAGCAGGAGGCTGAGGAGCATAAGTAAGCATCTGGTTCTTCAGTCTCGGACTTTTGTCTTTTTTTCTTTAGCCGCCAGAGCCGCCTTGATGGTGGTGATGGTGTGAACTCCTCACTCATCGGTTATGCTTTGACCCCTTCCCTCCTCTTCTCTTTGTGGGATTTCATACAGGTTATCACACCGCTTTACTGCGGCATGATGGATGGATGGATGGTTGATGTTTCTTTTTTTTTCCTTCTCTGTGTCTTTCCATCTTTCTGTCTCTTGCTTCCTCGTATTCATCTTTTCTTTCTTTGTCACACCGCCCCTTTCCCCATCCCTCTACGACTTCTCACCTCATCCGTACCTTACCTTGGAAGATCTAACCGTGAATCCCGATCTCTGAAAACTGAACTGACAACCGAAAATAGACTCGTCCTCGAAACCTTGGAACCTCTCCCGGCAGACCGCAAGTGCTTCCGCATGATCAATGGCGTCCTGGTGGAGAGGACGGTACAGGACGTGGTCCCCGCTTTGAAGACAAACGCCGAGGGTTTGAAGAAGGTTCTGAACGACTTGGTCAAGCAGTACCAGAATAAGCAGGAGGAGCTGGATAAGTGGAAGGTATGTCATGTGTCCTTGTTTTTCTTTCGGAGTTATGTCCCTAAGTTGGATATATGGGGGAATGGTCAACTGACTGATTTTCGACTATGCAGAAGAAGAACAACGTCCAGGTTGTTCAGTCATGAGGAGACGATATGGCATGTTGGAGGAAGATAGAGAGAGAGATCCAGGTATAGTGTACGGATACAATACCCCCCACCATTACGGATTCGTCATAGTGAAGAGTAGCCCGAATGAAGCAAAGTGAAAGGTTCAAGTGGATAAACGATGATGCCATGTCACCAAGGATGGTCGGCTATTGACGTGTTCAAGGGCAAGGTTCGGCATCTGAAGGCGATGATGATCGAGAATGAGCTACAGGGCGATGACGTCGTATTAGGTGTTTTTTCTGCTTCAGCACCGCGACATCGACAGTGCTTAGAATCATATCATGGGTGTCGATGTTGATGGTTGTCAAGGGGCGGCCGACATCAGCAGAAACCGATATGATGTGGAAGATTTCTCCAAAAATGGAATAACCAAGAGCTTTCAGGTCGTCATCCTCTTCAATATTTACGCAAGGCATAAACGATCGGTTGACAGTTGTCACGGCATATTTGTGCTTTTTGGGGTGCTTAGATCCTGGATATGATGATGCTGGTGGTGTGGTTGATGAGTTGTCCCAAGCCCATCCTGGCACGTACCTATTCTACTCCCAAGGAGGCTCACTGCAGCCTAGCGGCAAAGGGGCGCGTCTCAGTGCCCAACCGGGAGGCCGAAAATCTTCCTGCCCCCGAACCCAGCCAGCGCATGCGGTTGGTTGGTTAGGCTTCGATTGGACTGGAACCCGCGAGCAAGCAAGCAACAAGCAAAGCAAAAAGACCGGTGATGAGCTACTGTGAAGAAGGAGTGTCTGAGATGACGGACGGACGGGCAAATGCAAAGAACGATGACGGACTTGCCGTCGGCGGGCGGAAAGACGGCGTCATTTTCTCCGCTTTATGGCTTGAATGTAAGTAAGCCGGTTAGCTTGAATGTCTGTGAATGTCCGGTCCAGTCGTACAACAGCAGATCATGAAACTCGGGTTTCGAAGACTGCTGTTGGCCAACCCCAACTTTTTCTGGACTTCGCGAGTGGAGGGGTGCTTTTCCAAGGAGGACACCCGTGACCGTGACAGCTGGTGAGCCAACAGGGGATTTTCTCACATAATCTCCGGAATATCTTCCAATGAGGCTGCCGAAATCCCATCTAAAATCGATCATTGGCGAAGAACTGACTTTGTGACAACCACTGAGGTTGGCCTTTGAAGTTGTCCCAGCCTCGTGTATGGGGAATGGTGAATGGCTGTGAATGGTTACCCGCATCGTGGGAAACGGAGAAGGGGCGGGCATATCAAAAAGGTGATAGCGAAAAGCCCAGCCAGTCATCACACACACCTCTCCTTTGGGATCTCCTTTGGACCCCCAACAAAAGAACCCCCAGCCTCTTTCGGCCCAAAAGCCGTGGTTGGATATCAGGGCATCCATTGGGCTTCTGGATTTTTTCAGCCTTCTCGTTCCTGTTGTTTGGGTTGAAGATGGTGTTGATATGTCACAGCCATTGTCGAATCAGAGGCTGTCTCCACCCACCTTCCAGGCATTCGTCGCCCTGAAGCTGGGGTTGCTGTTTCGCCAAGATATCATATCTGGAATGGCGTTGACGTTCGGCATCATCGTCGACAGATACTCAACTGTTGCTTCTTTTGTTGATGAGTTGGAAGAGCAAAAACTATTGCTTTGCGCATTATCCTTGCTAATAGTCGCAAGCATGCAACCCTTTGAGGAGGTCACAGACGATGCACTTTCACCGCTCTTGTCGGTCCACGGATATCAGATATTGACGTCTCGTTGAGGGCGAGGAGTAGCAGTCGGGTGACTAGTCGCCATGGGCAGTGATGATATCCATCGATCGAGGTGGGGAAGGCGGGTTTAGGATAACAGCAAAAACGCCGGGGGTCGGATGAGGGGAACGGCTTCTTTGATTCTTCAGTCAAATCGATGAAAACGTCGGTTTGGTGTTCAAGTTCCGCTTGCGCTTGACATGAAGTTGTAGATGTCAAACTGAAGTATCAAAATCGACAGTTTGATGTCAACAAGAAGGGCCATAGATATGCCCAAGCAAACGTCACAACAAGAGGTATCAGTTGGGTGTTTTATGTGCCATTGTCAATCGATATCAGCAATGCAGGTTGAGTGAAGTGTTGTTGTTGGTGGTGGTGGTGTTGTCGTTCTGCAAATCCGACGTTGTGCTGGCGAAGCCGGGATGTTCGCTAAATCGCATTACAACGCAGCTATGCCTATCTGGGATGAATTGCGGCGCATGATTCGGAGACCCGCTTCTCCCGCATGCTCGTCTCTTCACCCGATTTCCTTCTTTTTGATAATTGTTAGTGCAGTGTTTTGGATAGAGGCAGAGAGAGCTGTCAACGAGCTGACACTGTCACGACAACCAACCCCACGAGTCGCTTGTCTTGGTTTTGTGTTTCCATGCATCTCAGACACGGAACGAAACGACAACGACAGACCTACTGCAACTACATACCTTGACATTCACACGTCCATATTGGCCAACTCAGACACCCGGATTATCCACTAGGAAGAATCGGCATCCATCTTCCACTTTCATATCCATTCACTCTATCAATATCTCGACACCCTAACCCAAGAGGTACCCTACCGTTGACGCGCCCCAGTCAAACAACCCCCTTCGACGTGGATACACACGCCGTCCGATACCCCGACCAGGACAAAGCAGAAACCCGTTTTTGTACTCTACGCGAAGCGTGAGGCAACGGGGCCATACAGACCACTCATCTCTACCTATCCAAGCATCGTATTGATATTACTACTGGTACGTACACATCGTGAGAAACTACACTAGAGACTATGGAGTCTAGTGAAGGAGCCAGACCAGCAGACGGACAGACTGCCTTGCTGCTGCCATGCTGCCATGCGCGCACTGCATCATTGCGCACATCACCACCACACACAGGCACACCACAGTCATCCTGTCTTTTGCGTGAGCGCCATGAGGTGCTGTGAGGTGCTTGCTGCTGCTGTTGCTGTTGCTGCTTGCTGGCCCCGCAGGAACGCGGCAGTCCAAGTGAAGGGGGGGGCATTGAACTCAAACATCCATCCCAACCTTCCCGGTCCTAGCTTCTACTTGGACATTTCCACACTTCCCCAGTTCGGGTTCCAGTGATCACGCTGCTCCAGTCGTCCGTCTCCATCCCCCGTGCCCCGTCTCGTCTATCCCCAAACCCATCCCAGTCCAATCCACAGTCGTAGTCCCACGTTCGGCCAAGTATTGGTTGATTAGTTGACTGGATTTGCTCTTCTGACGCGACTTTGCAGGTTACCTTTTCCACGAGGCGAACACCAGGCAGACAGCATCATCATCGATACACAATACAATCTACACTACCCTAGACTAGTTGTCTCTAGATACCCCCACCGCGAGCTCAAAGAACAAGACGCGTTGCTCTGCCCTGCGCTGGCCCGGACAGTAAAGCCAAAGAACCAACCATCACCAGCCCATCGCCGTGTGGTGTAACAGCGACCCGTGTGTACACAGAGACACACAACATCAGGAGGCCATCAGCAGCAGCAAGAGAACGGACTTGACGAAACGTCGAATCCAGGGACACGGGAATATACACTTGCGGCAGGGTCGGTCTACCTACTGCGGTACATACACCCAGAAATCTTGTTGGCCGTTGGTCATCCTGTTTACGACCGCACCAGTCCTGCAGTAAGGCGATCCATCCAGCGGACGCCGGCAAGGTTCCAGAGCCCCAGAGAGTCTCCAAGCAAAGCCCACGCTAGAGACACCACCCTGCACCCTTGGGTAGGACCCGCAGTGCCCCGTCCAGTCACCAGTCTCGTCGGGCCACCCATCCACCCCCGGAACAGCCCCCTCACTCCTCGCTACCTACCGCTAGAGGTACCGAGCGTGCCGCTAGAAAGAGACATCAGACGGAACAGACAAGTGAAGGTCGGAGCGTTCCTTTGCTTCGGGTTCGGGCTGCCATATCCAGTCTCGGGCTTCTCTTCTCCCGTCCCTCCTTCTCATCGCCACCACCCCCAAAAAGTACCCCATCAAGTCCCATCGTGCCCAGCCCCGGCCCTCCGTCACAGCCTGAAGGATCCCTGGACACGCGAAAAACAAGGGGACGATTGACGCAGTCGCCTGCAGGCCGAGCCGCCCAAGAAAAAAAAGTGGCCTCAAGCCTTACCTAACACCCTTGCAACGTGTCCAACGACACATCATCTACCTTAATCCGTCTGTGCGAGCTGGCAGTCCAAGGAATTTAGAAAGACGTGAGCAGCCGCTGCAGGTAGCCAAATATGTCCGACTCCCCCCAATCCAATTCAAAGGATGTCGAACAAGGTGCACCGTCACCCGGCGAGGAACCACAAATGAACGACCCTCAGGACCCACACTCGAGCGGGCTCAACCAGTATGAGTTCGAAGTCAAGGAACAGGACCGGTGGTTGCCCATAGCCAATGGTATGTTACACACCTCGTTGCCTATCCCCTCTTGCCCTTCTTGACCTACCTACCCGTCCCTATCTGCCTCTGGCCTCCTGTCTCGGTGCCGGCGGGCCCTTGAGCCTCTTTGTGTCTCTGGTCTTTGTGGACAGTCACAGACCATGATTCGTGTGTGCGCCCGCCTCCCTCGTGGGAGTGTGTGTGTGTGTTCTAGCCGTGGCCAGCCAGAGAGAGCAGCACGCCCGCTTGCGCTTGCATGGCACCATGTCCATTCATGGCTGGGGGTTTGACGACGAGAAACAGACCCGAGACCGTCTCCGACTGGCTTCGCTTCTGTCTTGCTGCTGCTTTGGGCTTGAGAGCACTTCTAGAACAGCCGCTGCGCATATTCTCTACACACTTCCATGTCTCACCATTCGTCGCCCAAGTCGCCCGAAGCGCCGCGCGCTTCTTCCTCCTCTTCCAAGGCCGATAGATGTGATGCTTATGATGCTAACATACGCAACTTTGCCCCAGTCGCTCGCATTATGAAGAATGCGCTTCCCGAAAATGCAAAGATAGCCAAGGAGGCAAAGGAGTGCATGCAAGAGTGCGTTAGCGAGTTCATCTCCTTCATCACCAGTGAAGGTAAGTACAATGACTATATCTGTCCCTATCCAGTCAAAGGAACAAGTTGGATCTGACCTATCACAGCATCGGAAAAATGCCAGCAAGAAAAGCGCAAGACCGTCAACGGCGAGGACATCTTGTTCGCTATGACGTCCCTAGGATTCGAAAACTATGCAGAGGCTCTCAAGATTTATCTTTCCAAGTATAGAGAAGTAAGTCTCCATTCAAAAAGCTCCCTTTCCCGCGGGGCTCCTTTCGTACCACGGATCTTATTGCTGCCTCGTGGTGTTTCGGCCGATACGATACCGAGACATGACAATGGCGCTCTTGATTGTACGGGAAAACATGAAGGCCCGGCTAACTCCAGCAGCAGCAGAATCAGACAAATCGTAGCGAGAACCAGCAGAATCGACCTAGCAGCCAGGGCTATGGTGCGCCTCAGGGCCAGAACCAACCTGGACAGGGCGGTTTTTCCAGCAACGACCTCGGCGGCCAGCAAGAAAGTGGCGATGCTTCAGGATACAACCTCTATGGGGCCCAGACAGGACACAACGGCGGCGGTGCTGAAGGGTACTAGGAGTCCGCAGAGCATGGCGTTTATCGACAAGAATACAACCCCCGAAAATCCAGAAGCCCTAAGACGCTGGGGTACTTTCCGCCCCCCTCTGGTCGTTAGTCTCGCAGGCATTCCACGAGCTTGTGGTTGGTGAAGACAATCCAAAACCGTTCCCGACCGACCTCGTTCGCTCAACTGAGACATTCGATGATCCGGTTGCAAATGAAGCGGAGACAAGAAAGCGTCGTGGTCCCATGGAGAAGTCTTGTTGCTAAAAAGGTGCACCTGGCCTCTGAAACTGGGGAAGGATCACGAATACCACACTCACCGTTACCGAGTTTCTGATGTATGTATAACTACGGGACTGTTGCTTGTTGACCTGCAAAGGCAAGGAGTGGCGGCCTCTACACTACTATGTTTTTTTCCTTTCTTTTATTCTGGGGTGGATATTGTTTGGTCTTCAAAGATACAGGAGCGGCCATAAAAATTGGTAGTATCTGTCTGGCTAGCTGGCGCAAAGAGTGGTTATGAAATATTTCTCTGTGAGAGAACTGGCAAATGGTTCTCTTGCGTCTCTTGTGACTTTGATCAAAAGGTTCACATGATAGCAAGTAGTGAGCACATCAGGAATAGACTGGAGAATGGATAAGTTATCGGTATAACCTAGTGACTTTGCTGTCTGTCCCTTGAAGCTTATCATGATGTGTCTGGTAAACGTCTTTGATGCTTCCTTTGATCCAAATCATAATAATGTGTTAGATACTGAATGACATAAGGAATTTGGGGACTTGGCACGCCAATGACAAAAAAGCTGGCACCTTCAGTTCCGCTAACGAAGTGGTCGTAAAAATAAACCGAATATGGACAGTCCAACACGGCTCGCTTTGGTTAGGAAAGGCCGTTACAAAACTGTGATAGGGATCACAATAATTTGAAAGCACATCGGCCAGAGTCACTTGGGGATTCCTCCATTCAAGAACTGTCTAGAAGTTGGTTTCCAAAGGTATATTAAAAACGCTTGAATGCCTGATAAGAGGATACCTAAGGTGTAATGTACTGAACATAATGTGTTCGGTTTATTCTCACGACCATTCGGTTGATCGCCCATGTAAGTAGTGCCCGAAAAGGTGCCAGCTTTTCTGTCACGAGCGTGCTTGCGAGGTTGAACTCGATGATGGTGGTTATGTAATCAAGCGTCACTCACCGAAACCGAGAAGCTCACCGCCTTCCGGATCTGTCAGTCACGGCCCAAATAGACCGATGTGCACGTGCCATTTTCCCTTGTGGGGACAACTGGAGGCTTCCGCTCACTAACAGATCGGAAAAAAACATCAGTCGCAATTGATTTGTCTTTTCATCACAGCGTAAACAAACTCTTTCAAGCGGTATCCCTTGCGGCCAGCAACCAAGAAAAGACCAAACCAGAGCGGAATGCCACTGGCCCAAGGAGACTCCCGTACCTTCTTTCGCTTCATCTGCTTGTAATCTCCAATCTCGACAACTATGCTATTGTTGTTTGGCGAAATCTGCGACGGGAGCCGAGAGACACTTTGATCACCGTACCATCCATCACCTGTCCGCCACTGGGTATTCAAGACGTGCATATCGAGAACCTGAACGACCGACCGAGTACCGCATACCATTTCCATTTCCACCACACCACCACGCTAGTTATAATCTTCGGGGTTTTTTTTTTTCTGCCGGCCAAATCGATCTCCAGGGATCCACTTCCTATCGACAAAATAATCTCCAGATAATAGACCAACCCCCGGTAGACGGCGAATATTATCCGCCCACCCCCATCCTCGACCATGACGACTCTCACTCCGGTCGCGACCCGATCGCAGGCAACCCCGCTCACTTCATCCGCCATCAAGTCCATCCTACGAAAGCCGTCCACGGTGCTCGGGAGGAGGTCCAGGGAAGAGGACGGCGAGAGCAGCGACGGCCTCCCAGGCAGCAGCCCCGTCAAGAAGAGGAAAACCGTCATGTTCAACGACAAGCTCAACATGATCAAGGAGTTCGGTGGAAAGACTTTGGATGACGCAAAACGCGAGGTCAAGCAGGCCCTCGAAGGTCATACCCGCGGAGACGACGAGGACTACGATGGCCTGAAAGAAATCTTTTGCCCGAGCCCGAAGCGAACAATTGTCGAAGAGGAAGATGCCGATGCACCACAACCACAAGACCTCCAGGTTTACGTCGTTGCGTTGACCAGCCATGCACCATTGCTGGACAGATCGTGTTCGGGACTTATACGGGCGGTACTTAGTTGCACGTGGCTGGACAGGGACGATGTTTTTGCACGGGCGTACATTCAGCTATTGGCAGCCCTGTCTGCGAAGGTGTCATTCAGGCAACAGGCACTCTCGATGATGGTCGAAAAGTTCACCGAGACACGATCCTCGACCGTAGAAGTCGTACCGGGGTTCCCGCCCGTCGATAGCGAGACGAAGAAAGAGCGGCTACATCTCGGTCTGAAATACCTCCTCGAGCTCTACGCCGATGCACGACCGATGATTCTCGACATCGTAACGCACAACTTCCCACATACCGAAGAGTCGAAGACGAGACACATGGAGTACATCGATCACCTGCTCAGGCTAAAAGCGGACAAGCCGGACTTGGAACGGGACATAATGGAGTTGATCCTTTCGCGATTGGTAAAGCTGGACGTCGAAATGACACTCGATCTGGAGAACGATGACGACGAGACCACACGGGCGGTTCTACGACAGCTCGAAGCCTCGAACGCTAAGAGCGATGACGAGGATGACGATGCCATGAGCGACGCCGACTCCGACGACGAAGACGAGGAGGAAAGCGACGAGCAAACGCGGCGGATTCTCCTGCTGAAAAGCAAACTCGAAACAATGGACGCCATTCTCGACCTCCTCTTCTCCATCTACGACCCCGTCTTCGCCGACCCCGATAGCCCAGAGGCACTCGCAACCTTCGAAGACCTCCTAACCGACTTTGTCAACGTCATCCTCCCTCACCTCAAATCGCGCCATACGCAATACCTCCTCTTCAAGTTCGCCATGAAGTCCAACCGGCTAATGGAGATGTTCATCGGCACGCTCTTCAACATCGCCTTCCAATCTACCCGAGCACCCGTAGTCAAGCAAGCGGCCGTCGCCTACCTGGCCTCCTTCACGGCACGAGGAGCCCGCGTGCAGAGCGACCAGGTGCAGCTGATTGCGCAGACCTTCCTCGACTACATCGATCACTACAGAAACACCCACACCAGCTGCCGCGGACCGGACATACGGCGCTATAGTCAGTATTATGCGTACTTTCAGGGGTTGCTGTACATCTTCTGCTTCCGCTGGCGGGATCTGATTGATCGGGACGAGGTCCCCGCGAGCTTTGACTGGGACGACCCGGCCAGCTTTTTGGGTCAGGATTTGCCGTGGATGAAGGGGTTGAGGCAAAGGTTGCAGGTGAATATTGCGAGTAAGCTTAATGTAAGCCACCTTCCATCCGTTTTGAGTGTACGTTTACTAACCAGATACCACAACAACAACAACAGCCCCTAAAATGCTGCTCCCCCATAATCGTCGACGAATTCGCCCGTCTCTCGCACCACCTCCGCCTAATCTACATCTACCCCCAAATCGAAAAGAACAAGACCATCCACCTCTCGCAGTTCTTCACCTCCTCCTACGCCACCGGCGGCGCCCTCCGCGACTCCGGCTTCGAATTCGACCACGAGAATTGGACGCACATCGAGGCTTGCTTCCCCTTTGATCCCTTTCAGCTACCCGTAGCCAAGAGGTGGTTGGATCTGGACAAGAATTATGTCGAGTGGAGGAGCATTGCTGTGCTAGAAAAGGGTGGTGGTGATGATGATAGTGATAGTGAGGAGGAGGATGATGATGACGATGATGATGTGAGTGAGGATGGGATGGGCGAGATTGGGGATGCGAGCGATTATGAGAGTGATGAGGAGGTTGAGGTTGGTGGGGGTGTGGAGCATCGTGAGGATGATGGGAGTACGGATGGGGAGGGGGGGGATGAGGGGTATCATGGAAGTTTTCGGAGGACCTAGAGGGCTACGTGAACTTGAAAGGCCATGTGCCCCCTTTGGGGATTGTGGGAGAGCAGGGTCGTTATTTTCTTTTCTTGTTCTGTTTTGGTAGGGTTTTTTTTTTCAATCTGTTCTGTCTGTCTGCATGGCGAATGGGGGGGCGGCGGGAAAGCGCATCACCTTCGTCACTTATGGCGTTTGGGAGGGAAAAAAGGGAAATGGAAAAGGAAAAGGGTCGGAACTCAAAAATAGTCTTTTTTTTTTCTCTTTCTTTGGTCGGGACTATAGGGAAGGATATGGCATCATATGGGATTGATGTGAGAGGATCGGTAAAGAACTGATTGAAGGAAGGGCATCCATGATATGGATGGAGGAAATATCATATGGACGGAGGAAACAGTGATATAGGATGGAATCGGAGGAGGATATACCATAGATGGACGGACGGATTCAGTGATAGCGAAGAAGTAAGCAAACAAGCTTTATCTAGCGAATTGAAGCAAGATATTAGTACTCAAATCCCCATCCTGCCTTCTCTCCGTTGACCGGGGACACACTGCAGCGTTGCATCACGAGTATTTGTCAACACCAAGCGAGGAACTTTTGGCCTGGGGATGGGACCTGGGCATATAAGGTCCCAGTTCAGACCCCCCCAATAACTCCCGTACACCGTCCGCCTCGTGCCCGTGGCCGAGCGGTATGGTGCGTGCGGGAGCCAGAAAACATTGCTCAGTGCGCGGTACTGGTGGTACAGTTTTCGTAAGCCGTAGGACGTCCCGGGTTCAATTCCGGGCCTCGTCATTGCGGGCTGAGCTTTTTGCCTTTTTCTGGGCTGGGGTTGGATTGATCCGCAAACCCGACCCCGGGCCGATCCTGGGGCCATCAAGGTTCTTATCCGCTTTGGGAGGTGTAAGTCCGATGGATGACAGATCGACAGGCGCGGGTTACTACAACTCTAACCTGTACTTGTGGTTTGTAAGGCATGATTTGAGTTATGGAGAGTGGTCCTCATGGGATTTGAGTTTACCTATCTGGCAGCTGTCAAGTGTTAGTGACCAGGGCGGAACTCATTCCGTCTACAGGCAGTCTCTCGACAGATCAAATGGTGAGTGGTGGTCACTTGTCTCCATGTCGCCATGGGAGAGTGATGGCAATCGGGAGGGAGTAGCGCTCGGAGAGTTTACTGTTGGAGGAATGAGGGAAAGGAAGTGTTTGGTAGTGGATATCTTTCTCATGTCTTCATCAAGGTTCTCTTTTTGAGTTGCTTCTGTTGAGATCTCTCCGGACATTGACGGCAAATGTACGCTTCAAAGCAAATTCTTGACTATTTCTTTTGTCTGGTTCATCGTCTTGGTTACTGACTTCCGTATCCAGTCCAGACTCGTTCATCGAATTCTTCCCTCTCCATCTCTCAACTGGACCAGCATAACTCAGTGTACGGTGTTGGACAAAAGAACAGCAATGTCCTGCTCTCCCTCTCTTGCTTCCACATCTTCCTCCTTCTCGACCATGATAGAGGCAACATACGACTACACGACATTATCTCCCAGTCCTCTGCAGACTACAACTCCCAAGATAGAACCCACCTCTACCAGCCACAGCCCACAGTCCTCTACAGACTCTTCATCGCCAACCACTTCCTCTACCACCACCATCACAACAATAACTTCATCACCTCCACCGACCCCCCCTCTCATCACCTACCTTATCGAATTCGGAGGACAACGTGGGAGTTGAAAAAACAGCAAACTGGACCGGCTGTTATTAGACAGGGCAGGGCGCGAATTCTCTTCAAAAGCATTGACTAACACAGACACCCACCTCACAGATCGGCTTCCTAACAGAGTGGCAACTCTACGCGCAAAAGATCGAAGGAAACTCGTGGGTAGGCGAGAAGTTGGATAAGGGCAAGGTTGAAAAGATGAGCGGTAAGTCCCAGTCCCTCCTTTCCTCTTTTGTTCTAATTTGATCTTTTTGCTGACAAACAACAACACTTCAAGACGAGCAAATCGGTCAACTATACGAACTGATGCAGGCCATCCAAAAGCGCGGAACGGAAGGTGACCTCGATGAAGGTGGAGGAGAGTCTGGGTCCGGGCAGCAGTCGCAATGATTACTTTGGCTCGGCCCTGGTCGGCCACTTGTTGCGTATGTAACTATTGTGTTATGTGTTTTGATATGTGTACGGGTTTTGTGTTCTTTGTTTTAGTATCAATGTAAACTAAGCTATTTGAATCAACGCTTTTGAGGAACTCTCAAGTACAAGAGATGTCTAGCTTTGTAACAAGCTAGTGGGTGAAAAGAAAAACTCTGAAATCATACGCTCAATGGTTCGAGCCAAAAAGCAACGACTGTCTCTGCCTTGGCCTGTCCCTCTTGTCCTTCCTGTCCCTCCTGTCCCTCCTGTTCCGCATCTTTGGGTCCGTCTCCAACAGTCCCTCGGATTACCCTCCTTCCTGCCTTTGCAATGACCACGTTGATGAGCCCTCGAGCATTGGAACCCTTCTGTCCCGGGAGGTCACGGAAAGGCGGGCCACGCAGGATACTGCAAGTCATAACCGAACGCGGGACGAGTTTCCTGGCGTGGCTCTCTCCCTTAATCGTGAAGAGCCAATGAGCGCTGTCTTCCGGGGGAAGAAGTAGTTCTGAGGGCAGTGTTTCGAGGAACTCGGGGGCCAATCCCCGCATTTCAAGCCAGCTGAGCAAGGACGGAAGGACGGTATAGCGAGAGATGGGGAGGATGGGCACTGAGGAGAGATCTGACGGTTTTGCGTCGATGAGCCTGTGGAATAGTGGCTGATTAGTTGGGGTCTTGTCTTTTGTGTTGCTCTCACTGAAGAAGCTATGTTGTGGAAGGGAGGAAAAGGGCAGGACTAAGTACGTGCCTGTTGAGAAGTTCAATGAAGGCGTTCATCCCCTTTCTTTTTCCGTCTTTGCTATCCTCGAGGCAGAAGATGATTGCCGGCCTGGAGGGGTAGTGGCTGTTGGTAGGGGAGGCTTGTCTGATTCTATTAATCTGACGAAGTGGGCGACTGCCCGGGCGCAGATCCTCTGCGGAAAGTAGCATGAGAGAGAGAACTGGATATTCGCTTTGGGTAGGCATCTGAAGGCCAATGTGGGGGAATATGTCGTCGGTCTCTGTGAAGCTTGTAAGTACCACTGGTTGATTGATAGATGTCATGGTCACGAATGTGAACACCGAATACGTACGTTGCTAGCGTTCTCCGTGGACATCAAGGACCTCCTTCATGACCTCGTGCCATTCCGATTTCATTTGACCGTAGCGGCGACACACATGCTTGCGCTGATGAGCTGTCTTCACATCTGGCTTAGTCCTCTCGCCAACGCTATCGTTGGCTGTAGGAGCCGAGGCTGCGTCAACATCTTCAACCGGGCCGGCATCATCCATCCAAGCCGAGGACTCATCGTCGTCATCATCGGGCGCTGGGATCCCAGGCGATAACGCTTTCGCATCTTCGTGCCCTTCTTGGCTTGTAGTCTTCGAAATACGGGTTGATGGCGTCGAAGGCTTGGGGGGCGTTTCCGAACCGACAGGCTCTTCTTCCGCAGAATTGCCAACTTCACTTTGGTTCTTAGTTTCAACGGTGTCCGATGAAGGCTTCGAGAGTGACGTGTCATGGGCTTCGCTCATAGGTGTAGTCAGAGACTCAACCTCTGGGTCCGCGGTGGCACTGGAAGGTGCGGACGATGGCTTAGTGGGTTGGACAGAGCTCTTGACATCAGCCGCAGTCGGCGCAGGTTGCTCCTGTGGGGGTGCCTTCAACTTGGACGAGACGATAGCCGGGTCTACAGGAGCCTGCTCGTTCTGATGGTGCCAGCGGCGGGCAGCGTAAAGCGCGCCGTAGCCCAGAAACTGGGACTGGTGAGGTGGGACAACCTCACTGGGCCGGGGACTGGCTTCCTCAGGCTGAGCCTGCTCGTCCTGATGAGCCTGCTCGTCCTGACGGGACAGGACGCTTCGCCAGGCATCGCTCTGACTGGACAGGACGCTTCGCCAGGCATCGCTCTGACTGGACAGGGTGCTTCGCCAGGCATCGCTCTGACTGGACAGGGTGCTTCGCCAGGCATCGCTTTGACTGGACAGGATGCTTTGCCAGGCATCGCTCTGACCGGACAGGATGCTTTGCCAGACAGACTGTTCTGACGAGACGGGCTGTTCTGACGAGACGGGCTGTTCTGACGAAACAGAGTAGTATGACGAGACGGGCTGTTCTGACGAGACGGGCTGTTCTGACGAGACAAGGCGGTCTGATGAGTCTGAGTGCTCTGACGAGACAGGCTCCTCTGCCTCTGATATGTTCGGTAACTTGCTATGGTAAGACATCGTAGGGAAGAAAAAGAGGAAGATAAAGCGAGAGTTAGTGATGGGGAGATGATGAGATGGTGAGTGGTGTGGTTTGTTATCCAATGAAAAGGGTATCGTCTAGCTTTAAGTAGGTATCTGGTATGCTGTCTAAGATGCTCCTCCTGTATTGTAGTCCGCCGTGCCTGCCGTGTCCATCGTGATACGAAACTGCTGAATGTTTCCGAGGCCCTTTCATCCGTCGCTCCTCCCTTGGATCGTGTATAGCTCCTCGAGCCCCTCAAACTCTTCGCGCTTGCCCCGGCCGTGTTGCCTGGAGCGCAAGAGAATCCGGGTAAAATACAGTGCTGCGTGTATGTACACGTATTGCGCGTCGCATGGTACGTCTTTCTTCATAGTCCGTCCTTCAACATCGAGGGTCGCTGGGGCCAGGACCGTTCGAGCTTGCGGTGTCAATAAGATGACCAATCCATAAGTCGTACTTAGAAGCCCAACTTCCCGACAAGTCCAGAGAACGTCCTTGTAAGAGCAAAGCCCTCCTCCGACTCATCTGAAGAGCCTGCCACTGGCGGCGGGAAGATAGGTTTCTTCGTCCTCGGATCCTTGTATGCCCTCAGCGCATCCTCAATAGCCTGCAACCTCGCCTTCCTCTCCTCGTCCCTCTTGAGGAACTCCTCCTCCCTCTGCCTTCCCTCCTCCAACTGCTTCTCCAAATCCTTTATCCTCTGCACGTTCGGATCGGGCTTTGACGAGGACCGGTAGTACTCGTACAGCAGCAGCGAGCTGGCAATGGTCAAGATAAACGCATCCCCAATCACATCGGCAAACAGGTCCACGGCCTTGGGCTCAGGCAACGGTCTGAACTGGCGCTTCCATATGCTCTTGGGCGGCTCCTTGACGGGGTGCGACTCCTTTGGTATGACGCCGTACTTGGCTCTGAGTTCCTCCTCTTTGCGTATTTGCTCTTCCGTCTTGACGGTGGGCGCTTCGGCTTTCTCTTTGGCTTCCTTTGCGCGCTGCTCGGCGTCGGCGTTTCGAAGGGCGAGGACGGACATGCGCATGTTGAGCTGGTGCATCATTTGACCATACTTGGCGGCGAAGGCGCGGAATTTAGGGTGTTCATGGGCTTGGTGTTTGATGTGGTTCTGTGGAGAAACATGTTAGTTATGACGGGGAGAAGGGAAAGGGAGGATAGAGAGACATACGGCGCCATACTTGGAGATATGCCGCACAAAGAGCGCGGCAAGCTTAAAGAGAGGGAGGGAGACCATCATGAGGTGTTGCCAAGAAGGTAACCAGGGAAACCGCTGGTCGTTGGTGGGTGAGGTGGTCTGGGTGATGCCGAGGTTCCGCGAATGGGACGAATTGGGTTGGACAAGGAGTGACTATCTGCCAAGTGATCGTTGTTGTTTGCTTTTATCAGGTCGCAATTGTTGTTTCTACAGCCGCATGTGACAACACATCGAAGGAAGCGAATCTTCAAAAGTTCGGATGACGAACATAGCCGGAGACCGGCGGGAACTGTACAGGTATCGATAAGCTTGACAGCAGCTGCCTGATTGGCGTAAACAGCACGCTAACGTCGAGTCGAGATGCCGCTAACAGCCAGCTCACCACCCCACTGAACCGGGCGAGTCAGGCCCCCTGGTCCGCCTGTGGGCGCGCTGCGGTGCTGGCTTGGCAAGCGACTTGGCTGGGCTGGAGAGGGTCCCCGCAACCTTTCCATTGCCGTTGCCCTGGCGACTTGACTGGGCAAGGGACAAACAAAGGTCTGCCTGCCAATTTTGGACAGTGGATTCATTCCAAAGCAACTTCCGTCCTTCACTTTTGCAATTCAACACAACTTGATCATTTTGTTGGCGGGTGCTTCTTTCCCACACGCTTCACCTTCCTTTGACCTCCTCCACCTTTGCAAGTCGTCGCCGTCCCGAGTGGGTTCGTATTTGACTTTGCGCGCAGTCTCGGAAGTGGATTTGTTACCGACCTTACCTTCGTTGTCTTTGTCACCAATTATTCCTCCGACCCCCCAGCGCGCACTCGAGTCAATCCGCGCTGCACATCATCAGTCGACGACAATTATCTTCATGATACACTGCCTGGCTTACCTCTACGTCGGATCCCAGGTCGCCGAGCAGTGCTTGACGATTACTAGTCCCACTGTGAGTTTTTGCTTCTTCCACTGCAATTGGCGCTGTCGTCTGTCCCTCTTCCTCTTCTTCCCTTCCACCTTGCCAGCCACCGTTCAATCCCCACTCTGCACACCCCCTTGCTTTGTTTACTTTGTCTCTAACCAAGTGGAATCTCCACTCCTTAGACCTTCAGATAATTCACGGCATTGAATGACCCGACGACAGAGACGAAACCCCCGATCAACGACACCGACGTCGAACTCGTCGACTCCCTAATATTACCCGACCTGTTATCCTCGAGGCGCTCGAGAAAGTCATGGGAATGAGAGGTGTCGGTATGGACGCCCTATCCCCTAGAGATGTTAACGCCCAGGCGAGACCGAGAGCCCATGAGCTAAAGTCCAAGGCAGCTGCCGGGCTCAAGGCTTCCAAGGACAAAGACCACCCGCCGCCGCCGCCGAACCATGTCAACGAACCCCCCAGCTCCGATCGCAAAGAGGGCGCCATCTACCAGGTCGGCAAGCCACTAGGAAAGGGCGGCTTCGCTATCTGCTACGACGGCAAGCTGATCGGAAGCTCCAAGCGATATGCCCTCAAGATTGTCAAGGCCCAGATGGCCTCCAAGATGGAACAGAAATTCCAGACCGAACTCCAGATCCACTCGAAAATGCGACACCCGAACATCGTCCAGTTCCACCGCGCCTTTACCTTTGAAAACTGCACATATCTTGTTCTCGAGCTATGCTCCAATGGCTCTCTGATGGACATGGTCAAGCGTCGTAAGGGTCTTACAGAACCCGAAGTGCGCTTCTACACCGTTCAGATTGCCGGCGCCATCAAGTACATGCACGCCAAGGGTATCATTCATCGCGACCTCAAGATGGGCAACATCTTCCTCGACAAGTACATGAACGCCAAGATCGGAGACTTTGGCCTGGCTGCCTTGCTCCTGACCGGAAAGGATATGCAGATCATGAGGAGGACGACACTATGCGGAACACCCAACTACATTGCGCCCGAGATTCTCGAAAAGGGAAAGAAAGGCCATGATCACATGGTGGACATTTGGAGTCTGGGTATCATTGTCTACGCCATGCTTACCTCGAAGCCACCTTTCCAGTCTTCGACGACCGACGAAATCTACCGCCGCGCGAGAGAACGTGACTACGAATGGCCATCGCCCGATGCCACCCAAAAGTACTACAGCCTGGAGGCCAAAGATCTTGTCGCAAGTATGCTGCAAGACGCAGATATGAGACCGGATCCTGACACCATTGTCTCTCATCCCTTCTTTACCTCTGGCTACATGCCCGTACCTTCCGACATTTCGTCCAGACTCCGAGAGTCTCCACCTCAGAATCCTGCATTCTACGATCCTCTTTCCGGTCCCCGGGCGGAAGCAGACAATCTCCGCAATGTGCAAGAGATGTGCAAGGAGTGCAGTGTTGGACCATGGTGCACACAGCAGTTTGTCTTCAAGAACATCTGGCGAGAGATGGCAGAGGAGGAGGCAAACGGCCTTACCCCTGTTATTCCGCTCGCCGAGGGTATCGTCTACAGGCCCTATGACGAGATCAAGACCGAGGCAAGACGTCGGGCTCGTCTATTACAGCAGCAGCAAGCCGAACAGCAAGCCTCCAAGCTGACATTGTCACAACAACCACAGAAGCGCGTTCCGTTGGCGGACATAGGCGGAAGCAGAATGGAGGGAGTAATACATTCACAACCTCAAAAGCCGGCTGTGGATGACCTGAGCAACAGTCTCGCCCAGGCGAGCATCGCCAACAGGGGCACCACAGGACTTCTCCGTGCGCCGCCTCAGAGCTTTGCGGCTCAACAAAGGGCCCAAGGCAGGCCTCTTGCTACAGTCAGGTCGCAAACGGTTCCAGAGCCGGCCCTCCGAAGTGCTAGCTCTACCTCGGTACGCACCCGGTCTAGCAGGCGGGAACTGCCTGAGACTGCTGATCCACTAGGATCCCAGCCAATCCGACCGACAACTCGTAGCTCTCGCAGCTACCCAACAACCAGAAGCCAGGCGACAGCGTTGCCAACTGAGGAGCCCGCTCCTGCCCAAAGGAGTGCGCCGACCTCGACAACGCAAAAGCCTCAGGAAGACAAGCTGAGTCTCTTCAGTCCTGCCGAGTATCAAGAGGCAGTACCAGGGACGCAGCCCGACATTGTTCTCGAGAGGTTGCGCAGGCTGCAAGCAGAGCTGGAAAGAGCGCTCAACGCTCGCTCAATGGCTCTTGTGTCCTCCAGGGACAAGACCCCATCGCCTCCTCACATTGTTGTCAAGTGGGTTGATTACACCAACAAGTTTGGTCTGGGGTACATCTTGAACGACGGCAGTGTTGGGTGCATTCTCCGCAGCATCCCTACCCAGGAAGGTAGTCGAAGCGGTTTGCTACCACCTGCTTGCGTGCTCGTCCATGGTGCAGAACGTCATTGCCAGCGCAGAGACGATCCTAGGTACCTCGATAGGCACCAAATCCTGCCCCAAAACGAGGGCGTTTACTTCTACGAGAACAATGGCGAGGACGGCATCAACCGTGTTCGTGTCTCGCCCCAGAACTTCCATATCCCAGTCAACCCCGATGGTACTACGGGTAAGCTTACGGCGGGCAAGGACATCTACGACCACCGCAAGAGGGAGCGCATTGTGTTATGGAAGAAGTTCGCCAACTACATGATTCAGTATGGCCGAGAGTCGGACAGCCAGGATGATGCGCCAATTCGGATGCCAACTATCACGGACCCGACGGTTGCGCCGAGTGATGTCGTGACGTTTTACCAGAGGTTCGGTGACGTTGGGTGCTGGATGTTTTGCGATGGTCATTTCCAGGTACGTTACCCTACCCTTTCTTTCTTCCTTTGCCCAAACCCAGCTAACAAAACTCCGTACAGTTCAACTTCCCCGACCACACCAAAATCGTCCTCGACTCCACCGGCACCTTCTGCCACTTCTGGCACCTCCCCGAGTCCGCCGCCACCCACCTCTCCATAACCGGCTCCCTCGCCGAATCCGCTCTCGACAAGCGTTCCGTCCTCTCCTACCCCTTACAAACCCTCCTCAACTTCTCCTCCCCCTCCCGCTCTACCATCTCCAGCACCTCCACCTCCCGTCGTCGCCCCGAGATCCCTGCGGCATTGCAAAATATCCCCGCCGCTAACCACTTCCGCGAGAAGATCACGTTCATTCGTGACGTGATCAGGGAGTGGTCCGCCAACGGAGGACTGGGAAACAGTGATATGTCACGCGAGAAAAGGATGAGGTGGACGGGCTGCAGAGAGACGAGGAATGTCACGGGCCCGATGAAGCATGTCTGGGTCACGATTGGAGCGAGGTGGGGTGATTCAAGACTCAGTGCGTATGTGGATCCGAGGAGGCCGGAGGAGATGGGGGAGGAGGTTGATGAGAATGCGAGGAAGAGGTAGGGTGATTGAATCAACCACCTCTACCTGAGAGGGAAATGGGGAAGAGAGAGAGAAATGGGGAAGAGAGAGGGAAGGGAAGGGGTTGCGGAGTGAAAAGGAGGGTGAGGGTGGTTTATCTGTTCAAGGGACGGAAAAAAGGAGATGGCATTATACCCACGACGACGCGACGTATGATTCACGCATGCAATGCCGCATTTCATGGGGCGTATCTTTAACTTTTTATAGGGTGGCGTTGTTTTTCTCTCTACTTCTTCTTCTTTTCCTAGCACTTATCTACTCGTCCGGGCTAGAAGCGTCGAAGCCTGGGGGCGCGAGGCGCTTCTAGCCCGGACGAGTAGTTTTAGGTGTGGACGGTGGTTTTCATTGTCGGAGTAGTTTTGTACGCGTTAGTACCTGGTATGGAAGGGGCATCGTCTTATGAAGTCATTAGCGTTTGACTTGTCTGTCAGAGTTGTTTGTAGGTACGCTGTACATATTATCACTTATTTGACCTCATACTGAACTCTTTTTCCTTCTTCTCACACGAGCATGAGTGATGAGCGATGGCCAAGTGATTTGAACCATAGTATATCTTTGATGATGGTCAAAAGTAACTGAAATCCGTCGCGTTGAAGTGTATGTCTCACCATTAATCATCGTATTCTCACCTTTGTGTCTCAACGCTAGTCTAGACGTACAAACTCAGAACCTGATCGTTCTTCGACCGTGGGCGTTGACCCACCATCAATCATCACATTATCATCGCAAATAGGGGAGCACTACTCAGTCAGAAGTAACATTTGCCTATTCTGCACAGGTAGCCAAAGAGAAATAACGAACAAGTGTCTTCTAGGTCGTAAACAAACAGTCAAGTCACTCCCTTCCCATCCCCGAGGGTTGTACATAGAATGGTCTCTCTGGCCCATCGTCTATTTGCTTCCATGACCTGACATGACATGATGATGCACAGAAGCAAAAGCTCTACCTACCAACCTTGGCAAGGTGAGCAAGCTTAGCAACAGATAGTACAGAGAAGATAAAAACCAGTAGAAATCAACACGGAAGTAAATTTAACAGTGATTTGTAGATGACTTCACGAAAAACTATAGTACTAGATAGCAGCAAATACACACACATGATCTCAAAGTCACGGTAAGCCGAATCCGCAACAGCTGGGACGAGGGAGTCAAGAAGAACTCCTCCAGCTTCCCAGGGAGAACACTGGCATGGCAAGTAAGTAGGTGATTACGCCCATGGTCTTGACATCCGTCAATTATCCAGCAATGCTTGCAAACTGACGGTACAGAACGCGATCTCGGAATGATTTTGTATTTGTGTATCTGCAGAGCAGTCATGTACGTATCGTCCATATCTATTCATCCTTCTCATGCTGGCATTGGTATTGTGAAGCCAGGGTTATAGAGACCAGACAATCCACTCGAACAACTTCCCTCCTTTTGCACAAACTTCCACAAAAGCCAAGGAACAATTCTCCCATATAGCTCTGCTACTCAAACGTACTGTTTCTCCAAACATGGGTCCACAAGCAGTCGTCGACTTTCCTGGACCAAGAAATGAAACTAAAACAAACAGCAGGTGATATCAAGTGCGAAAAACAGTGTGACGACATTATACCAGCAAGTCAAGCTCCAACCCGACCAAACACAGAACCCTTAAAAGTCCCAAAAGTTGTCAGACTTCAAGGTCTGCTTCTTGCCGGGGTTTCGGTTTTGGAGGTGCAGATCCTGAGGTTCCTCCTCAGAAGTGAGCCAGTTGCGTTGCGTTCCCTTCTTGCCACCCATGCCATCTCCGGCAATGGTGATGCCCTTGTTGGCAGCGGTGCTAGCCTCGAATCCCTTTCTGCTGCCCATACCATCACCTGCAATAGTGATGCCCGTGTTGGAATTCTCCTTTCTTTGTACGGGCGATTCGTTTTCCATCGACCAGTGACTTTCCAATCCACGCTGAGCCGCTTGGCGATTCTCGGTGGCCTTGGAGCGACCGTTCTTCTCGGCCTGGGGTGATTCATCTGAGATCTCAAAGTGAGGCTCGAAGTGCTTCTCCCTGTTCCTGGCATTGGTGATGTTGCTTAGCGCACGGGGGGCAGGCGATGGCGCACTACCGTCAGCCTTAATGAGGTTGTCGTCATACAAGTGGGAGCCTGCGTTTGAGCCAGCGCCGCGCTTGTTTATCTGGTCCGGGGATGGGGCACTACCGTCAGCCTTCATGAGGTCGTCGTCATACCAGCCTTCATRAGGTCGTCGTCATACAAGTGGGAGGATGCGTTCGTGCCAGCGCCGCGGTTGTTTCTCTGGACCGGCGATGGCGCACTACCATCAGCCTTCATAAGGTCGTCGTCATACAAGTGGGAGGMTGCGTTCGTGCCAGCGCCGCGGTTGTTYCTCTGAACCTCGGGAGATGGGCCGTCGTTGCCAACATTGAAGTGAGTCTCGTCATCACGGCGCAGCTTACGCGATGCCTTGTTTTGCGGAGTCGAAGGGCCTTGGTGGTCTTCGTCGTCAACGCTGCTAAGGAAACTCTTGACAATGGTACGGGTAGGAGCTGGTCTCTCGGGGGAGGCAAAGTCGTCGAAAGACCACTGGCTGTCATGCTTGGTCTTGGGCTTCTTGTCGAAGGGAACACCAGGCTGGGGTGCGTCGGCGGGATCGGAACCGTCGGCAAAGTCGAAGTGCTTGTACTTTGTCGGATCGGGCTTCACCTTGCGCTGAACAGAATGGATCGACTGGGGTGTATCGGGAATTTCGGGCATGTTCTCGTCAGTCTCGAAGAGACGGATGGGCTGGAAATGCTTCGTGGCGCCTGCCTTGGGAGAGACAACGGGCTCTGGTGGGGTTGCGACCTCTTCGCGAGAGGCGAACAGAGAAAGCGACGCATGAGGATCGCGCATGGCGTTGGTGACCTTGGGACGGGTGCTCGTGGAGCCTTGATTGTCGGTAGCGCGAGTGCCGCCTTCTTTGATGCATCTTGTGATGAGGCTGATCTGATCTTTGCTTTCGCGAATTGGCCAGTTGCGACCGGACCTGCCAATAACCTCGACTTGCTTAAGAAGCGAGCCTTGGTCCCAGCTCTGTCGGATTTGTGTGATCTTGCCGTCGCTGTTGAACGTTACGATGTGGAACTGTCAAGCGCAGGGTGAGCACTTGGCCGGGATTCATGGAGGGAGGGGTAACTTGGGAGGGGAAGCTTTAGTAACTCACAATAGTAAAGTTGACCTTGCGATCGGCGACGTAGTTGTCTTCCAAACCAGGGAGATAGGGGCCTCCAGTAATGAGGAACTCAAGCGAGGTGTTGACCTCTAGCGCGAGGGCATCTTGGCCTTCGATGGCATAGAGAACGTTCTCCTTCTCCTTCTTCACCTGGCTGGCGACGCTAGATAGATGCTTGGTGATATTGGATGCGCCGGCAACGCTGGTGGTGGTTGTGATGTAGTGTAGGGAGGCGTCGTCCGAGAGCGCAGCGGCGCTTGGCGAACCAAGGAACCTCTTGTATACGTCCTGCAATGACATGGCTGCAGTTGGCGATGTTCAGTCTTGCTGAAAGGATGACAACCGCGACGATGTTTGAATCGATGCGATGCGCACAGATAGCTGTGATAGTATCTTAAGGCGGGGGTGGATAACAAAAGCTGACCAAGAAAACAAAGACCTTGTTCAAGAGCTGTTTGTCGAGAGAAAGAAGAGATTGAAAAAGCTCAAAAAAATGCCAACAAGAATTTGAAGAGCTCTGATAAATCAAAGGGAGAAAACCGAAAACAAAGCTGGAGCTGTTGGGGCAGGTGCAAAGGAAAGTGAAGTGAAGGACTGACGCATGGAATAGAAGGGGCAGGCACGGCGACCAGGCAATGCAAGGTTGGCAGGGATTGCTGGACAATGCATGGGGAAGGGGTCCACCATCGCAGTCCACTTTCCACTTTCGCTCCCTTGGGTCCGAAGAAGGCGCAGACAACACCGTCTGCTCTCGGCTTTCACGACTACTCCCGTCAATACGGGAAAGTTGAATTCAACAATCTCTGGGAAGAATCAAAGAGTAGGATATCTGCAGTAGTGAAAGTCAAGTCAATCTCACTAGAGTTGAAGAGTAAAAGCCGCCTCGATGTTGACCACAAGTCGAGAAATCTTTCCAATCAGGATCACATCTCCCAATTCGCATGCTGGTGATCACGCAGGCACAGTCGACATGCTTGTGAGCTCTCGTGCAGCATTAGCGCAGAAGGTTTATTGATTGGACGCCCTAGCAACACTCAAACGGAGGGCAAGACCTCTGTTAAGTCAGTTGCTCTTTGAACTTCAGTACGCCTATAAATGTCGGACAAGCTATATCGAAGTCGGTTATTATGTCCAACAGACCTTGTGAAAGCCAAACAAAACAAACTCGTCCTTGTGTTATCATTCACACGGGAGCCGGGCAACGGATTGATAAGTAGCGGTACGTACCCCAAGAGGTGCGGGGTTTCACGGCCCCATGTGGTCAAGTCGCATTAAGTTACTGGAAAACGTTGCGTTTCAGAAGGGCAGGGGTTAGGGTTTGGGGAAGAAACACACTATACCCGATTGTGTCGGTGTGGTCCACTGCGACTTGATGGCCTCCGTCGTTTTCTCTTTTTGTTTCAACTTCAACACTCATCGCAGACAGGAAGTCGAACACACCTCGACGGCCAGCTTGTGATTCACACGAGTTTATATACACATCCATAACCCTCGGTATATCTCACGGACCCTTTACCGAAATGAATCCGCGTCAACCATGCATGGCAATGTCCCCATGGACTATCAACTCCGAGCCGTAATAACCAAAGCTCGGCTGTTGACAACTCAACACTTTGACAACACCATCTCCCACCACCACCGACTGACCTGCTAGGCATGCCAACCTGGAACCCAAAATGCCCTTTTTTGAAGAAAGCCCATCTTACTGGCAAGCAGGAAAAGGCGGTATCATCGGCCTTGGACTCTACTAATCACAGTGATCCCCATGGTGCATAGTCACCGCCGGTCTAGGCAAATAGTTCGTTTCAGGTGAGAATGTCAGCTCTACCCGTGCCAAACCGTCCCCGTTGTCGGCTCCTGGTTCGTCAGTCCAATCAGCCTTGCGAGGCACGCTCTTTGTTGAGCCACCTGAACCGCCTGTTGTGCGACCTTACGGTTTGCTCTTGATACCGCCTGTGTTGCCAGCAACACGTCCGGTAACCACTCCCGGTTGGAATGAGGTCCCGTTCCAGTACACATGACGGGATGGATCTGGTTTCCAAGTCCCGAAACTAGTTGATCACTAGTTTTGCATACAGTGGGACACATGTGATGTCCACATTCCGCGTCAGCGTGGGTTATATCATCGCGGTTGCGGTGTGGTTTGTTTTCTTTCTTTTCCTTCTCAACTCTTTTCGCTTCCATCAAACGAGCTTATTCTTAGAAATCCCCTGGCCGTTTTAATCTTAATCCCCGATTCGATCACCTCAAATATCTATCCTGAGATATCCCCCACCTTCTGTCACCAACAATCACAGACTACGCGAGAAACAACATGCTGGTCCCACTGATGTTCTCGCCCGACTTGGAGGCCACTTCCAAGACATCGGAATCTCAGCCTGAGACAAGATTCAAGCCTCAACTACACACCCAAAAGAATCACAACAGCTACAATGGCATCCGAACGCTGCCCATAGCGACTCTGGTTCGACGTCAACATAAGCCCAGGCCAGACTCTGATTCTCGAACTCAGTACAAAGACAGGCGGAAAGGGAAATCCAAGAGCAAGTCAAAGTCGAGGAGCCAAGAAGAAGAATCTCCTCTCTACAAGATCATCCTATACTATCCTCACAACCGCGCCTGCACGATATATCGCTCCAGGGAAGACTTTTCGCTCTTGAGAACAGGCCTTTCGTCACGCTCGTCGTCCACCGCACCACAACCTTTCGCAACACTACCGTCAGAAAAAAGAGAGGAGGGGGAATATGACCCAAAAGAAGTCTCTAAATGGGATTCATTGCTAAGAAAGGCATTGGAGAGGTTCGCCAAAAATGGCCATGGCCGTCACTCGGTTGAGTGGTTCCTGAGGCGGCGTTTAGGGGACTGTGAACGGATGGCGAGCGGAAAAGGGACAGGATTGCCGACTGGGACGGTGAGACGGATGAAGATCAAAGAACCCAGGGACGTGGACGATACGAAAATAACGGATGAAAGATCAGGAAAGCAAGAGGACGAAGTGGAGACTACGGATAAATTGGACGAAGAAGCTGCGGCCACGGAAGGAAAATGTCCACATGACAGGAACAAGGAGGAAGAGGACAACGTCATCTCAAAAGAGAGTCGGACAGATGATGCAAATGAGGTTGTCAAAGGCGAATATGTTAAGGACGAGGAGACACGCTATAATAAAGGCAAACAGCCAAATCGAAAACGAGACGAAACCGACGACAACGCGGACGACAGTCCGAGAGCAGCAAGACCCAAGGGGAGACAGTTTACAGAGGTAGTGATAGGTCTGGATTCGATCCCGCTGTGTTCTTTCAAGCCTATCCCCGACCTTGACAAACTTAAAGGATCGACCATGGCCAAAAGGAGGAAAAACAGGCAGAAGATCAAGAATACAGGACGTGCGGACCAGAAGACAGTACACAGTACTGAGGACATCCTTCAAAGGAACATCGATGATGCCGAGACCTCAACATTGGACTCGGCGTTGGGGGTCGACACAAGGGAGGAGTCATCATCCGACGGCACAACGGTGCTTACACCAACATCAACTAGCGCTGGTGAGATGTCGCCGGGCGATCCACCTCCCAACCCGGCTCTCATGTACAAGCTTATGTTCTGCCGAAGAGCCTCAGATTCAGACTGGGGCCAGAAAATACTCGCTCTTCACGAACAGAATGACTCCGGCGCCAACACACTCTGATGATAGCAAATATGGACGTGATTTGACTATGAACAGAAGGGAGGGAAAGGGAAGGGCAACACTTGCAATATGAGACTGCTATAGTTTGCTAAGTAAATGATACTACAACATGTAATCATCATCGAGTCTAAAACTCCAACCACGTCCCCATGCTCGCTGTGATGTTTACATGAACTCAGGGGCACCCTATGAGACCCCTGCACTGTTAAGGTTAGGGGGCGCAGCGGGCATCGACGTCACTAAAAGCGGGATGAACCGCTCCACTGGATCGCCGTAGCAGCCCGCCGAGCCCCTAAAAATCCGGGGTGGGATCTGCCCCGCGTTCGAGGCTTCAATCTGAAGTCGAAGTCCCGTCACGAAAAATGCGACAACTTTCTCTCCTCCCCCTCCCTCCCTTCTCCCTCTTCAACATCCCATTGCGCCCACCTCACAACCCAATCCACCCTAATTCCCCTCCAATCAACAAGCCATAATGGACATCGACGACATCCTCCGCGAAGTCGACCCCGTCTCGCACCAGATCCCGCAGGAAACGCGCGACCTGCAAGACCTGACGCGCGCCTGGGTCGCCGAGCGCTCTACACCCGAGTTACTCCCCTGGCCCTCGAACGAGCTGTTCGAGCGCATCAACGACAAGATCAAGCGGCAAATAGAGAAAGTGGAGGAGATGACGGGCGACATGGACCCCAAGACCAATTTCGCGCTGATTGTGATTCAGACCGAGTTGGAGAGGTATAAGTATCTGGTTAGGTCGTTTTTGAGGACTAGGATCGCGAAGGTATGGCACTCGACCATCTCCCTCTCTACTCTGCAAGCGAATGGGGGCAAAATGCTGATAGTTTAATAACGGATAGATCGATAAACACCTCCTCCACTACATCTCGAACGACAACCTACGAACACGCATGTCACAAATCGAAGAGGCTTACGCGAGAAGACACCAGCTTTTGTTGCACAACCACTACCTCAACTCCTTCCTGGGGACGTTCCCGCCCGCGATGCAGAACTTGAACGACACGGCGGGGAATATCAGCATGATTGACAGTCCTGACCTCGACTCGGCCGTGTTCATTCGTCTGTTGAAGGACGCGGAGATTGAGTGTCACGGAGTCGACGTCGATGGCGTACTAACGGGCAAAGAGGGGGATATCGTTATTTTGAGGTGGTCAGATGCGAAGTCATTGGTGGAGAGGGGGGATGCTGAATTGGTTTGAGGCGGCCGCCATGGTTGAACAAACCTATTTAAAAACATTGAGGGCTGTTGGGCTTACTTTGTCGTCGACCTTGGTCGACCACGGAGTTTAGGCGTTCACGGAGGCTTATCTCCAGCACGTTGGTCAACACCATCAAAGCAGGTGATCGACGACGGGAGGTATGGCGAAATGCCGGGTACTTAACCCCGTCAAACTTCGACGATTACCATACACCCGTTCCATCGGTGTCCGCGGGACGAATATTAGGACCGGGTAGCCAGCTCTGAAATGGTTCACGAGACGGCCGCGGATACGTCGCGATGACGTGCGGGGAATATAAAACCTCACGATGTTCAGACGAACAGAATCAGAGACGACGACAAAAACCACAGCAACGCCGAAGACACATCTCTAACATCGACCTCTTCACCTCCTTGTCAGCAATCGAACATTTCCCAGCCGGCGCACACCAAAACCTCCCATCATGGCTACCACCACCCCCGACTCCAAAACCATAGTCCTCATCACCGGCGCCAACCGCGGCATCGGCTTCGAAATCGCCAAGCACCTCAGCACCTCCCCCGACAAAGACTATCACATCATTCTCTCCGGCCGCCACCTCTCCTCCGTCGAATCCGCCATCACCAACCTGCGCTCTCTCCCTAACCTCCACGCCTCCACCACCTTTGAATTTTTGATTCTCGACCTAACCTCCGACACCTCCATCTCCGCCGCCGCGTCCCACATCTCCGCCAAACACGGCCACCTAGACATCCTAGTGCACAACGCCGCCATCGCCTCTTCTTCCTTCTCTACCCATGTCACAGACCCACACGCGCCGCCAGAGCGGGCTCGGGAGAATTGGCATTCCATCCTCGACACGAACCTCATCGGTCCCGCTCTCCTAACCGACCAACTCCTCCCTTTACTATCCGCCTCCCCGAAACCAGAGAGGAAAATCGTCTTCGTCAGCTCAGGCCTGGGTTCCATACCCTATACCTTCAACGAAGCCAACAGTCGTAACCTCGACTTGGATAACGTCACGAGGCATTACACCGAGTATAGCGCTAGCAAGGCGGCGTTGAATATGTATGCGAAGCACTTGGCGTGGAGATTGGAGCATGGGGAGGAGGGAGGAGGGGAGAGGTGGAAGGTTAATGTGGTTTGTCCGGGGTACACGAAGACGGGGTTGACTAATTTCAGGGGGAAGCAGGAGCCTTGGAAAGCGGCGGAGACTGTGGTGAGGGTTGTGCAAGAGGAGGGGGGAGAGACGGGGACGTTTAGGGATAAGGAGGGAGAAGTGCCGTGGTGAACAGGAGATTTGGTTGTTGGTGGGAACAACCGACGCGGTTGAGGTTGGTTGGAAATGTGATGCAAAGGGTGTGTCGTGAGTGCTGTGTTATGGTGTAAATAATGGGCACGACGAAAGGGTTAGGGTTGGGAAAGCTGTTCTGCTCGCCCCGTGCTTGAATGGTGAGGGTATACAAATGAAGCTATTCGCAACTGATCTTCATCGTTCGATGGAACTGATCGTATGGCATTTGTGTGTTCTAAAAATAACGACGGTTCAAAGTCACGCATATCCAAGTGGCCCGGGTGGCCAATCTGATATCTAACCTGTCGCCGTTGATCTGGTAACGACCTTCCCTGCTCAAAGCTCCAGACTCAGTCAGACTACACAGACCGTGAGCTCGTATTTCAATGCATCGAGACCCTTCGTACATTTTTACAAGTTCAAAGCCTCACGTTCTGGCCTGTCTGGGCTTCAAAAACTCCTGGGTGGATGCGTGTCCCAGCAACAGAGAGAGCGAAGTGGTCATCAGATGAACAGTTGTGCATGTCGTTGGCTGGGAAGTTCCTCGTATAAGTCGGCAGGTCAGCTAGACGGCCTTATTTCCGGCATGGCACGGCACGGCACGGCACTACTGTACAGACCACAGGGCGCAAGATTCGGGCTCGGAGAACTCGCTCGAGGCTCGTTTTATGGCTATTTTCTCTGGTGTACACAAGTGTGGGATATAGAATAAACTTGAAGCACAACCTCCAGGATTTGCCTTGCGCAACGCAGCGCAACGCAAATTTTACAGGCCCGGGCCCAGGCAAAAAAAGCGCTCACAATGCCCGTGTAAGCGTTGTATGACGAGGCGTGCCCGCGCTTTCGGGTCAACGAAGTTCACGGACAATGTTCATCCCATTTCTTCTCCCTTCGTCTAGGGATTCGGCCTCTCTTTGTGGATGTTGGAGGCCCTTGAGGCTCGAGGCTTTCCAAACATCTCCGACCAGCCAAGCAAAGCCAAGGCCGAGAAAGCAGTTCAAACCATCTGATGGCTGGTGCGTTTCTCCGCGTTTGCTAGCTCTCGGTCCAAGCAAGTGCTGATCGACGATTACCCAACCGCCCATTGTTGGTGCTAGGGAGGAGTAAGGAGGAGGAGGAGGAGAGGCTTTTTGTTGTCGCCAGCCATAACAGTTCCCTTCTGTGTCACATTGATGATGGGTTGCGCTTGGCAACTGGAAGTCGTCCAAGCGGTTCGGTTCGGTTCGGGTGGCTTGGACGGATTTGCAGGCGTGCATTTTGCATTTTCAGGCGCGGCGTGCAGGAGTTGTTCGTTGCGCCGTCTGCGTCAGTGCATCGTCCGTTTGGACATTCCCGGCCCCGGTCTGTCAAGTCTGCCTAAGCTTTTGCATCGTCTGGTCTTGCACACCTGACCGGATGAACTGAACCTCAGAGTCTCAGTTTCGAAATCATTCTCTGACTTCTGTTAGAAAGACAACAATAGAAACGGAAAGAGACGAAGAGCTGTGGGCGCTTGAGGTGGCCCAGCGTCAGCAAACACGAATTACACTAAAAATCCGAAACTCTATCCCGTCTCTGATTGGCCACTGCCTCGAATGGATACCGAATCGGGCAAAATAGCACCACACCCACTTTTTTTCCTCGTCGTTTTCCTTCACCTTCCCTCTTCCTCGTCTCGGTCGGCGCTGGCGTCTGCGAGGTCTGCGACGGGAGGACACCACCACCACCCACCACACTGACACACCCGCAATCTGGACAAAAGGACAATTAATGGTGGGTGGCAGCAAGTAATTTTAATTTCATACAACACCTGAACACCACCAAGCCAGGGGAACCACCACGGGAAAGTAAAGTGTATCCCTGTGATGACCCTGGGCTTGATCGCGATAATTGGGGATTGTAATGGTATACACAGTAGTCAACGCAAAAACATCAGACCAAGTAAAGGGATCTTCGTGGAAAGGGAGAGACTTGGCCTAGGACGGGAGACATCAGACAATCTCTCTGTCTGTCTGTCCATTTCGCGGGGTCACACAACGCTTGACCGGGCTGAACACAAATGACAAGACTGTTCGGCACTCGAAACCCGAAGCGTTCTGTCAGCAACAACAACACAACACGACATTCTGTCCAACACAGCAGAGGGTTTCCAAAACAACGCAACACAGCAGGTCATATCTCACTGGATCAGTGGAGAAAAGTCAAGCAATAATATCCACGGGCCGTCGTTTTAACTCATCCACTTTCGAGGCGCATCGTTCTGTCGGCATCGTGGATCACTTTTCTGGTGGTGGTGTCTGTCCATCTCCACACCATCCAAAGGGCTGCTGCCGCCGCTCAGACCAGGCACCCCTGTCCCTGCCTTTCGTGTCTGTGGACATTTGTGGGGGAGATACGCGATGTCCAAGACCGGTCCAAGACCCCAGACAGAACTCGGTGGAAATCACAGCCAGCACTTTGCAACGACAGTCAGTCAGGCATCGTGACCTGCTTTCCCCCATGTTCTATCCCATTATCCCTAGCTGCTATGCTACAACGGAAGGCAACCGAATCGAGTGAGTGCTTGAGGCGCAGGCACGACGGTAAGTCACGGTAGGTTCTCGTTGCTACGGCGTGATGGAGAAGAGGGAGAAGGAAGGTACGTAACATGGAGGATGGAGATGGAGGAAAGTGGTGGCTTGCATGTGTCTGTCCGTCCATTCCCTTCGTTCCCAGTGGAAGAGTATTTAACATAACACATCCCTCCGCTTCCCTTTTCCTCTCTTCCTCTCCTCAGAACTTTTCTTGTACCAACCGACACTCGCTCTCACACTCGCTTGTTGAGATTGCTGTTTACATTACACGACATAGACATCGGAATACTTTCACTTAATATCTAATACCAACCGACAACGAAAATGCGCTTCACACCTCTCATCCTCACCGGCCTCTTCGCCCTCACCGCGAACGCCCAGTCCGGCACCACCTCTGCCTCGGCCCCTCAGAACTCCGAGCAGGCCGCGATCATCAAGTGCCTAGAGGCCTGCCAGGATGGCGATGTTGCTTGCACGAGCAAGTGCATTGCTGTTCCCAACCCTTCTGATCAGGATGTACGTTTACCTACTCACCCTCTTCATCTCTTCCACTTTCACCACTCCATGATCCCTCCTCTTTCACGCATCATCCCTCGTTCCCACCTCCCACCAACATCAACTAACATCCCTTCCCCCAACAGGTCAACGACACAAACGACTGCGTAACCGCCTGCCCCAAAGGCAACGGCACCGAATCCGACAACGCCAAGTACTCATCCTGCGTACAAGACTGCATCGGACAGCACTACTTCACTGCCACCACCGGCGCCGCTGCTGCCAACCCCACCTCCCCCTCTAACAACAACTCCAACTCTGCTGCGACTACCACCACGGGCGTCACTCGCACAAACGTTGTGGTGGTGAGCACGGTCGTCAGTGGTAGTTTCACTACGACGGTTACGAGCACTAGCACGCCTAGTGCTGAGCCTAGTGAAAGTGGTGATGACAGCAAGGCTACTAGCACGGCGACGGTTGAGAGCACGAGGAGTGCTGGTGCTGCTGGACGGGTGGCGGTTGGTGGGTTGGGAGGGTTTTTGTTGGGGTTGGCGGCTGTCCTTTAGGTTTGGACTTTGTGCATGTGGTTTGGGGTGGGTGGGATGATTGAATTGATGGCTTTGTGTTTGGTGTATAATGTGATGGTTATGGGCATGATGGGATGAGCGGATGGGATTATGGTTATGGTTAATGGTTTGGTATGGGTGAATGGGTTTGATGACGGACTTAATGAGGTTTTGTGGCGGTTGGGTCTGTATTTGATATACCTTTTGGCAACTGAAAAGTTGCAGGTAGTGACGAGTGGTATGGTAGTAATGATCAGCGGTATGAATCACTTCGCGGACACATCTGAACTGATCCCGTATGGTTTTGATCGAGTGTTTTTGGTGTTGTTTCTGGTATCACTATTTTGTTTACTTCCTCGTAGGAATGGTGGGCTCGATATCGGTGACCCAGGGAAGACCAAGCTGCTTCATCTCGACGGCGAGTTGGAAGAGGTAGTCCAAGCTGTTAAAACATACAGATATTAGCCCATGATCAGACACCACACCGCAAACACGAGAAAAAAAGGACATACCTCTCGCACATAGTCTTCGCCTTGTGCACATTCTCCCCCCACACATAAACACCATGCCTCCTCACCAACACCGCATACGTATCCGGATACTTATCCATCGCCTCCTCCAAAAACTCCGTCAAGTCCTCCTCATGCGCCGTATTCTCAATCACCGGAATCCTCAACGTATCATGATATCCCAAATTCCCACTCTTGCCAAACCCCCTTCCAAAACCCTTAATCTGCTCAATATTGTTGATCTCAAACAGCTTATCCTTCCCCGCCCCTCCTTGCGTTTCTAGGATGAGCGTAACCAGCACCGCCCAGTGCGAGTGCGTATGAATACAACAACCCGCATTCCGCTTGGTGAACGCCGCTAGAAAGAGGGGCGTGCATTGCGAGGGTTTGAAGTTGGCTGGCGAACGGAGGTAGACGCGCTGCGTCTTGTCGAGGGATGCCGCTTGGGCGGAGAGGGACAAGACGTAGATGTCTTCGGGCTTCATCAGCTCCTTTTGCACGCCCGAGGGAGCGAGGTAGACGAGGTCGTCATCCCGAATGGAGGCGCCGCCGCCTGTGCCGGTCACCCACCCCAAAGTCCAGAACTTGGCGCAGAGCGCGGGGATTAGGTTGGCGGGGTGGTTGGGGTCGGGGGATTGGACTAGGTGGTCGTTGTTCTCGGTGGAGGTGGAGGTGGTGGGAGGGCACATTTTGGCGATGGGCTTGGGGTGAAACTCGAGGGGAAAGTCGCGAGTTTACCGGAGGGACGGACGGCGGGGAACGGAACGGTCGCGGAGTTCAAAGGAAATCGCGACGGCGCTGACAGCGGGCGGAGCGGGACTTCGGGCACGGAGGTGGAGGGGTCGATTTCGATAGCGGCCGTTGCCCGTCGAGCCCGTTGACGTGCGCGGAGCAAGTTTGACGCCAAGAAATGAAAAATTGTGGTCCCGCCCCAGTTCGAGACCGGGATCCGGGAAGAATGGCGCTATGTCGGGAGCTTCTGCCGTGCGGATCCTATCATCGGCTGGTCCGTTTAAATGTTAACGAGGATATGATGCAGTCTCGAGATTGAGAAAGCGAGATGAGGCTAAATAGAATATGAAGAGAGAAAAAAAGCTACGTTGTCCAAAGTTTTGGTAGAGCGGCGAACTCGAAGGTGAAGAGCTGATTTTGTTGTTTGGGTGCTTCAGCCGGCTCTTTGCAGCATTTCGAGGCGCTATACGCAGACTGTTGATCTTGAAGACACTTAAGTTGACCTGCCCGATCTGGAGATTATCAAGACTTCGACTCACTCTTGAAGCTATCATCAACGAAAGAGACATTCATCGACATCCATGTGCTACATGTACGGCTATTCCATACTCGGAAACCGGCAGAGCTCCGTAGCCAGAATGGTTATTTGGTCCGGATCCATCAGACGAAGATCGAGATCTCGGAACAATTACACTTCACCTTCTGTAAGACACGGTGGTGGATAAACAGCAGGGACGAGCCCAATCTCTCACCGCACAAACATGAACATATGTTCATATGAGACGAACCTGATTGTCTATCCCAGAGACAAACATTCTCTTCACTGGCGAGACAGGACCCTTGAAGTGTTCTCTCTGCATGGCGATGCTCGTGGTCGAAACTGAGGCCCCACATAATATACACGCGCTAAAAGGAATGGCTCCAACGCAATTGACCAACAGGACGCCATCCATCGCCGCATGTTTCGGTGCCGGTGAAGACATTCCGAAGTTGGAGTTGGAGATGGACATCTTTGAGAACCAACAACAACAACAGTTTCAAGGGAGCTGAGATAAAAACCCACCGTTTGTGCCACATGCACGTTGGCTCCTTTGTAGCAAAAGGGATGACAATGGGCTCAAGTAGAACAATTGTTAGTCCAAGGTTGTCCAATGAGAAAAGAGACCCCTGTCCTCTGTCCAATCCCGTCCATGGAAGTTTCGAAGCATTTCCACAAGTCCCGGCCGGCTGGACTCTAAAACGACGCTGAGAGGCCAGTTTGCCATAGCCTCCCAGGCCTGTGCCCCAAACCTGCCCCCGCAATAATGTTGGTCTCCGCAGGTCCCGCCCGCTGCCGCGCCAAAGCTCCCCAGCAGCTGCCATCTCACGTCTCAGGCGGGCAGGGCGGCCCATTAAAGACACGTTGTCACTTGTGAAGAGGTTGAACCATCGCCGAAACTTTTAATTCACCACCGAACCCTTTCCCCCATCGCCGCCTGGTTTTTTTTCTCCTCTTTTCCTCTCCTTGTGCCGTGGGAGTGAATATCCATTGCCCAACAAGGTTCTTGTCTCTATCTCGAACTCGACCTCGACTTCGACGTCTTTCTTTCAGCCACCAGCAACAACCAACCCCTCCATCTACACCTCTACCACATACGCGACTGCGAATTTAGCTCGAGATAACAGCAACTTCGCCTTCATCATGAGGTTCAACGTAGCTGCCGCTGCTGCCAGCGCCGCCCTCCTTGCCGGAGGTGTCAGCGCCGACGATGCCCAGAAGGTGCTCAAGGACGAGAGCTCCAGCACCGTCGCCGAGGCCGCCACCTCGGTTTCTCCCGTCGAGGTCCCTACCTTTACTGTAAGTAGTCGTCAATGTAGTCCATCTACGTCAACTTCACGGACAGCAGCTAACCAATGCATTCCTACAGCCTACCAAGCTCAAGGCTCCCTTCCTCGAGCAGTTCACCGATGACTGGGACTCGCGCTGGAAGCCTTCCCACGCCAAGAAGGAGACCGGCCCCGATACCGAGGAGGAGTGGGCTTACGTCGGCGAGTGGTCCGTCGAGGAGCCCGTCGTCTTCAAGGGTATGGAGGGCGACAAGGGTCTCGTTGTTAAGAACGCGGCTGCTCACCACGCCATCTCGGCCAAGTTCCCCAAGAAGATCGACCCCAAGGGCAAGGACCTTGTTGTCCAGTATGAGGTCAAGCTTCAGAGTAAGTCATTCACTGCCATAACCAACGCCCTTCGAATATTGGCTAACCAGTTTGTGTGCAGACGGCCTCGAGTGCGGTGGTGCTTACCTGAAGCTCCTCCGTGAGAACAAGGCTCTCCACCAGGACGAGTTCTCCAACACCACTCCCTACGTCATCATGTTCGGTCCCGACAAGTGCGGCCACAACAACAAGGTGCACTTCATCTTCAACCACAAGAACCCCAAGACCGGCGAGTATGAGGAGAAGCACCTCAGCTCTCCCCCGACGGCCAAGATCGTCAAGACCACTGAGCTCTACACGCTCATCGTCCACCCCAACAACACCTACCTCATCCAGCAGGATGGCGAGACCGTCAAGGAGGGCAGCCTCCTCGAGGACTTTGTTCCCTCCGTCAACCCCCCGGCGGAGATTGACGACGCCAACGACACCAAGCCCGAGGACTGGGTTGACCAGGCCCGTATCCCCGACCCTGATGCCAAGAAGCCCGAGGACTGGGATGAGGATGCCCCGTACGAGATTGTCGATGAGGAGGCTAGCATGCCCGAGGACTGGCTCGTTGATGAGCCCCAGACTATCCCCGACCCTGAGGCCCAGAAGCCTGAGGACTGGGATGATGAGGAGGACGGTGACTGGATCGCCCCCACCATTCCCAACCCCAAGTGCTTCGAGGTTTCTGGTTGCGGCCCCTGGACTAAGCCCATGAAGAAGAACCCCGAGTACAAGGGCATCTGGAACGCTCCTCTCATTGACAACCCCGACTACAAGGGACCCTGGGCTCCTCGCAAGATCACCAACCCCGAATACTTCGAGGACAAGACCCCCGCCAACTTCGAGCCCATGGGCGCTATTGGCTTCGAGATCTGGACCATGCAGAACAACATTCTCTTCGACAACATCTACATTGGTCACTCCGTTGAGGATGCCAAGGCTCTTGCCGACGAGACCTTCTTCAAGAAGCACCCCGTTGAGGAGAAGCTCGAGGAGGCTGAGAAGCCCAAGGTTGAGGAGAACAAGCCTTCTTCCCCCAACGACCTCAAGTTCACCGAGGACCCCGTTACCTACATCAAGGAGAAGGTTGACCTCTTCGTGACCATTGCCAAGAAGGACCCCGTGGAGGCTATCAAGTTCGTCCCTGAGGTTGCTGGTGGCGCTGCCGCCCTCCTCGTCACCTTCATTGCCATCCTCGCTTCCCTTGTCTCTGGCGGCAGCTCTCCTGCCCCTGCTGTCAAGAAGGCCGCTAAGGATGTTAAGGAGAAGGCCAAGGACGTCAAGGACAAGGCCGCTGAGGCTGTTGCCACTGGCACCGAGAAGGCCAAGGAGGCTACCAAGCGCAACACCCGCAGCCAGTCGTAAGCAGACAGACTGTGGAGTGAGGAAGTTGGAGAGGTGGGACTATCTATTAACGGGTAATAAAAGGAGTCTGAGATAGTTGGAAGGCGAAAAACAAGTATAGGATCACCTAATCTAGTTGGGTGTTTTGACGTGACATGAAATTTATTAAGCTCTGAAGCGATACCGGCCTGGGTATAGTTGGCCAAAAGGTTCTTTGTGGTTTGGGTTCAGTTTTCGAAGTGCTCGATCTATATCTCGGAGTACCAGGGGGCGCACACTGTATTCTATCTAGGCTTATCACAATACTTTTTTGCATTATCTGAAGCAGTTAAGCAATGTGGAGTGTTGACGTGATGGCGTTATCTCGACTGATAGTGACGGTGGACTCTGTGATAGTGTCTAGCTCGGAGCTTTGATCTGGCTGCCGGGTGTAGGGATCGATAGATTCGGAAATAATGGCATTCTTGCATGAAATTACCAATTTCTGAAATTACCGCTAATTCAATGGTCCGTGCACTAGTCCCTACACCCGCTCAGTTCTTAGTCCAATTTTGACCTGTTAGTTAGGTCAAGTGCTGAAGGGTACTATTAAACCTTATCTAAGCTTATCTCAGTCACGTGCGTTGAAACGTTCGAAAAGATGGCCATTTTTGCATGAAATTACGGGAAATTTCAGAAATTACCAGTTGCAGTAATTACTGATCGATCCCTAGCCGGGTGTCCATTTCCTTCCAGTCTTCCGCTGGGCTGACTTTGGCTGGGATGCGCCTGATGAGGGGGTCCGCTATGAAGACACAGTGGGGAAGACTGATCGCCGTCGCCAGGACAGGGAGAGAGTCGAGGTCGGTCATTGGTTGGTCGGCAGGCGGCGGCTTATTCACTGCAAGAAAGAAGCATCTCCACCTCTCCGCACTCCCCCGCACGACAGCATGTTTGCGCTAGGACGACAGTGACAGTTTGTATCATTGTCCCTGCCTTGTACGTAACAGAGCGACACCACTGGACCCGATAAACCGAGATGGTCAAGCCGGGAACAAAGTCGCCTCGGGCCAACGGTGGTTTGGGACGGGAAAACGGTATCGGGCCCGTTCTGATAAAAGGGCGTCATGGCCAGTCCCGGGGGTTGTCTCTGCACGGAGACCTCCTATCTCTTTGCTGTCGTTGATCAACCAGTCAGCAGAGACCACGGGTAATAGGAATTAGGTCAAGGTAATACCAACACCAACAAACAGCCTGAGACTTGACCTCACCGGCTCTGAAAAGAGACTGCCGTCGTGCCGTGGTTGCATTTCCACTTCCTCTTCTTCCCTCCCTTGACTTCTTCCTGTCCAGGACTTCCTCAACATGCAGCGCCTCACTTCTCGGGGTCTCTCAGCGTCTGCCTCTGCCGCTGGTCGTCGCCTCGCCTCCACCAGTTCACGCAGGGCATCACCACTTCTGCTCGCCTCCGCCTCCAAGATGTCGTCCCCCGTCAAGACCCCTTCCGCCACCGCGGCGCGAAGGATACATGCCACCGCCAACCACCTCCGTCCCGCCGCTGCTGCCCTAGAGAGCACCGCGACCAGCTACCCTACCACCCACGACAAGATCGCCGACGTCAAGGACACTCCTTGGTTCATCGACAACAAGTTCGTTGCCTCCTCCGCCACCCAGTACATCGACCTCCACGATCCCGCCACCAACAACCTCGTCACCCGCGTGCCCCAGAACACCGATGAGGAACTCAAGGCCGCCGTCGACTCGGCCCAGAAGGCCTTTGAGTCCTGGAGGAACACCAGCGTCCTCCACCGCCAGGCGATCATGTTCAAGTTCGTCGCCCTCATCCGCGAGAACTGGGACCGTCTCGCCGCCAGCATCACCCTCGAGCAAGGCAAGACCTTTGCCGACGCCAAGGGCGACGTGCTTCGCGGCCTACAAGTCGCCGAAGCTGCCTGCGGTGCTCCCGAGCTTCTCAAGGGCGAGGTCCTCGAAGTAGCCAAGGATATGGAAACGCGCACCTACCGGGAACCCCTAGGAGTGGTGGCCGCCATCTGCCCCTTCAACTTCCCCGCCATGATCCCACTCTGGTGCATCCCCATCGCCACCGTGACAGGCAACACCCTGATTCTCAAGCCTTCCGAGCGCGACCCGGGCGCGGCCATGATCCTCGCCGAGCTCGTCCAGAAGGCCGGATTCCCCGAGGGCGTCGTCAACATCGTCCACGGCGCCCACCGCACCGTCAACTTCATCCTCGACGAGCCCGCCATCAAGGCCATCTCGTTTGTGGGAGGCAACAAGGCAGGCGAGTACATCTTCTCGCGCGGCTCCGCCAACGGCAAGCGCGTGCAGGCCAACCTGGGCGCCAAGAACCACGCCGCCGTCCTGCCCGACTGCAACAAGAACCAATTCCTCAACGCCGTAGTGGGCGCCGCTTTCGGTGCCGCCGGCCAGCGCTGCATGGCTTTGTCGACTCTCGTCATGGTCGGCGAAACAAAGGACTGGCTGCCCGAGCTCGCTGAGCGCGCCAAAGCACTCAACGTCAACGGCGGCTTTGAGGAGGGCGCCGATTTGGGACCTGTCATCTCCCCCCAGAGCAAGGAGCGCATCGAGTCCCTGATCGCCTCCGCCGAGCAAGAGGGTGCCACTATCTTGTTGGACGGCCGCGGCTACAAGCCCTCCAAGTATCCCAACGGGAACTGGATCGCGCCAACCATCATCTCCAACGTTACCCCTTCCATGAAGTGCTACCGCGAGGAAATCTTCGGTCCGGTTTTGGTCTGCCTAAACGTCGAGACACTGGATGAAGCCATCGACCTAATCAACAGCAACGAGTACGGCAACGGCGTGGCCATCTTTACTCGCAGCGGTCCCACGGCTGAGACTTTCAGGAGACGCATTGAGGCTGGTCAGGTCGGTATTAATGTCCCCATCCCTGTGCCTCTTCCTATGTTTAGCTTTACGGGCAACAAGAAGAGTATTGCGGGTGGAGGCGCGAGCACGTTCTATGGAAAGCCGGGAGTGAACTTTTATACGCAGCTCAAGACTGTGACGGCTCACTGGGCGGCGCAGGACGCGATTGGGCAGAAGGCGGATGTTGCTATGCCTACGCATTCGTAGAGGGTGTGAAGGAGAAGGGGAGTAAGGGGGGAGGTGTTGTATCTATAGCTCGAGTTGATGATATTATGGAATGATATGAAGCAAGCAAGCAGGCAGTTTTGGATTCACTCACACATTCGTATTGGGTTATATGTATGTTTGTGAAGCGTGGTTTTATATCTGTCTGATTTGACAATGTTACAACTACGCGATTATGCATCCAGTCCCTCCCTCTACCTAGTCTGTCATGGATGATGATGATCAAACATCAACCAGATTGCACTTCTCTTTCATGTCCATGCGACATGCCATGTATGGATGTCATATATGTCCTTAACAGGAAAAACCATAGATGGAACAGAGGACGACATGAATATACAAAACTGGGATCTTGAAAAAATCAATTCCTCGCCTTTCGAAACCTACTTGAGATCTTCATGACATGAAGTACATACCTCTTCTAAGTAGAGGTAAGCTAAGCTCCTCCAACCCGCCGCACATGTAAACTACAACAATCATGATGGCAATGTAGTAAGTAGGGCCAAACCTCCTCCCAAAGAATGACGAGGTTCTAGTGAGTACTTCTATCGTTGAGACAGACACAAAGGTGAGAAGACAATGAATGTATCACTGTCTGTTCACCACCGTTTCACTGCAGCTAGGTACAAGTCAATCTTGAGTCTTGACGACAGTTGAATAACGTCATTCAGGGCTTTCTTTGGTGGGAATTGACATGTTTTGATCTGCCAATCCGAACCAAACCAAACCCAAGCAAGATGGATGGCAAACCTGTGAGACTTGTCTGTCTGTGGGCATGGCATGGCAATGTTCGGTTTTACTTAGGTACTTCATGGCTACCTACTTGGGATGGTTGGTACCTCTAGGTAGAAACTTATGTGAATTGACGTCCTGTCATGGAGAGTGAGTGGATTGGGTCGGTGTTTCCAACATTTCAATCCCACTTTTCTCCTACCTAGAAGAGACTTACTTGCTGGATATTTCTCTTCGGTTACCGGTACCCCTATTCATAGACATCCTGGACGAAGGTTACCTACGTACCCCTGAGTGTTGCTGCCCTATTTTGAATAATGATGATGTTGTTGATACGGTAATGAAAGGTCAAGAAGCCTTTCTTTGCCTAAAGAACGATCTCATGTTCTTGGTAACTTGATTGATAAGGAATCAAATGTGAGGAGACAAGAATGATCAGTTAACGCTTGAATATAGACACTTCAATGCGGGTTTACTCGTTTTTGACCAAAAAAATACTTTGTTTCATTGCGTGTTTAACTTTCCAATCTGGGAACAGAAGAAGATGAGTGTACGTTGGACTGGGATCAAGTATGAAATAGGCAGTGTTAAGATCGGAATGAATCATTAGAAACAAAAAGTATGTAGGTCCTATTTGTCGTGTGTCCTCTATTTGTTGGTATCACCTCATGTAGTCCTAGTCCTACGCCAAAAGAAAGAAGCCATGGACATTGAGCGAACGTGGTAAAGAAAAAGGGGCATTAAGGAAGGTTGTAAGAGACAATGTCCTATTCGGAGGCAATTGTCCTTCCCAACGAGAATATCCAAACAGATGTCCTCCCTTATAGTCATTCATTCAGCAATACCTACCCCTTTCCCATTATGTAACCATTATCATCAAAGATATATATCTCATAAACATTACTTCCGTAACATCAACCTCAAACAATCGTCAAAGAAACCAATCCGTACCAATACCAACAACCTACTTCACTTAAACACCCGGCTTCGAAAACCCATCAGTATTAGGCCAATTCCCCAACCCGGCCGGATCCCCTCCAATCCGCACATACACCCCCACAGCCGGAACCCCTCCATCCAGCACGAAAAACTGATACCACCCCGGCGGCGCAATATGCGCATTAGGCGGCGCGTCCACCGTGCAACTGGTGCCCTGACACTGCATGTTCGGCATGAGGGTCCTGGCGCCCATCGAGTTGCCGTGGGTGCTGGAGACGGATCCCAAAAGAGTAACCGTGATGGCGCCGTTCCGGGCGGCGGAGCCGAGGGTGAAGGGAATGGTCTTTTGGTTCCAGTCCCAGTCTTTGTTGGACAAAGTGAAGGTGGGGCGAGGTTTGCCGTTGAGGAGGTAAGGCGGGACGAAGACTTCGACGCGGTATTCCTCTGGGTTGACGGCATCCTGGGGGTCGGAGCCGGAGATGAGCACGCGCCCGTCGAGAAGGGTGATGGCTTCGGAGTGGTACATGCGCGCGATGGTGGTGTTGGCCATGACTGTGATGCGGGATCCCACCGGTTTGGTGGGGTCGTAGAGTAAGGCGTTCTTGTTGGGGTTGTTGGCTAGTCCGAAGCCGGCGAAGCCGTGGTGCGCGCCGTTGGCGATCAGGTAAGTCCCGTCGGGAAGGGGCGCCATGCATGGCATGACGCGGAAGGAGGGCATGCGCTCGATGACCCATTTCGGGTTGGCGTCGTCGGGACGGGTGGACACGCAGTTGTCGAGGGCGTAGCCGGGGCCTACGTTGGAGCCGCCGCAGATGAGGACGCCGAGGTTTTCGGTGTAGGGGTAGCGCTGCGGGAGGAGGACGGCGGCGCCTTCGAGGGGGTAGGTGCGCCCGGAGCGGGGGTCGTTTACGGCGCCGGGGACCATGGGGAGTTCTTTGATGGTGGCGAAGGTCTTCTCGTCTAGGATTCTGGCTTCGTTCCAGTATTGGACAAAGATGCCACCGCTTGGTAGGACTGCGACGAAGGGGTAGAGGTTGTTGGGATCGGTGCGTTCAAGCCAGTCCATGAAGAGTGGTTTGGTTCCGGTGTAGGGCAAGACCTCGATGGAAGGGACGGCAGCAGCGTTCGAGCCAGTCTCGCCTCCAATCACAAAGATAGAGCCGTTGGCCATGACCATGGCGCTGGGATACCAGCGGCCGGCTTGCAAGCTCAGCTCGTTGACGTTTTCCTCCCAGTCGTGGCCAGGCCAATACAGACGAGTGCCGTAGGTAGAGTCTCCAGACCAACCTCCAACAGTCAGCTGGCGGCCTACCTTGTCGGGCAAGGTCACACCACCGGCACAGAACACATCAGTCTTGAGATGAAGTTCACGGAAGGCAGCATTGGTACCGATCTTGGACAGATCGAGTTCATATGCACCGGTTTCATTGGCAGGACCGGTTCCCCATTTGGAAAGGAAGTTGACCTTGCCTTCGATGGTCTCGGATGTCATCAGCGGGACGGTAACGCCGTTGATGAGTAGCTCATATTTGCCCGCCCTGTAATCCTGGGGGAAGTCCCACGAGTAAAAGGGTGTTCCTGTCCAGAAGTAGGTCGTGAGGCGGCTACCACCTCCGCAGATGGACGATGTCTCACCGGGGCAAACAATATTGCACTCCGATTCAGGGCGTTTGGTGGCACCGGATGTCTCAATGTTGGCCGGATCACCGCAGAAGCACTCTTCTCCATATTCGATGGCAGCAGCCATGTATCCGTATTCGGCACATCGATCGAGGCACATCTTGGGCGTCATCACATTTGGGAATAGTGATTGCCAGAAGAAGGTGCGTTGGTTGTTGATATTGTCTTCATAGCAGCCATTGTAAGTCCAGTCACCCACAGTCTCTTTCGGAGCTGGAGGGAGGTCCACTTGGGGTTCGCCACGGGAAACAATGGTGACTCTATCACCTGCGCCGCACTTTTGGCTTGCGTCTCCTGGACAGTTGGTGCTGCACTGGCTGTCGTCAATCTTCGCTCCATTATTAAAGAGGGCGTTTCCGCAGAAGCACTGAACACCATATTCGGTTCCCGAGATAGTGTATCCTTGGGAGGCGCAGTAGGTAGCACAGACAACCTGAGAATTAGTCTGGCTGTCTGGTGCCTGGTGGTTGAGGAGACGGCCAGTGGTTCCCTCAGACCAGCAGCCTTTATAAGCCCAACCTGCGGGAAGACCAGTGGCTTCGGGGATTGAAGACGAGACGGTGGAGCTAGGAGCGACTGTCGTGCTTGGGGGTTCGGTGCCATTTTTGGCATAGACAGACAGTCGGTTTCCAGCGCCGCAATACTCTGTGGGTTTACCAGCGCAGGTCATACTGCAGTCAGAGTCGGGTGCGGCCACAGATCCAGCATTGAAGCTGTTGCCACAGTAGCATTCGCGGGAATATTCTACACCAAAGTAGGTGTAGGCAGCACAAAAGGCACTGCAGGCCTCGAGTGTCATCTCATCCGTCGCGGAGGTAGCAGCGCTCAAAGCGCGGTTGCCAGTAGCCTCGGTCCGGCATCCGTACCAGACGTAATTCCCAACAGACGCCGGCTGAGCGGGGCCTTGGGGTTCGGGAACGGCTGAGGATGTAACGGCAATGACGCCGGTGACGGTAGAAGTTGGCGGGAGATCTCCTTTAATGTAGATATTCAGGCGGTTACCACCACCACAGAACTCGGTGCTGTTGCCGTTGCAAAGCATGGTACATCCACTGGTGGCAGGGGCACCCCCATTCGAGATGAGATTGCCGCAGACTAAAAAGTTAGCTTGGGCCCCTTTCCGAGAGGCTTCGAGAAAACTTACAGCATTCGCCGCCAAATTCCACACCCGCGTACTTGTAGCCAGAAGTATCACAAGCGGCAGTGCACTTGTCCACCGTCATGCTTGCGCCTGGGATGGTACCAACAGCGAAGGTAAGGGTTCTACCCGTGGTTCCCTCCGAGTAGCAACCAAGATGAGAAAAGCCATTGACACCAGGATTCGGCTGAGGTCCGACCGCGGCAGAGCTGTAGAAGATGGATAGTTTCGAGGGGCCTCCGCACGGCTCTGTTGCGTTTCCTTTGCAAGCCATGTTGCATTGTGAATCTTCGAGCTTGAGGGCAGTCGTGGCAATGGTCTCACCACAATAACACTCTTGTGCGTACTGTGTTCCGGCATACTGAAAGCCTCTCGCAGTGCAAAAGGAGATACAGGCCTCATTGGTCATATCCTCATCGTCGGCATAGGCGGCCGCGCCAATGGTTCGGTCGACCTCGGTATAACATCCATCATATTCCCAAACGCCTGGAAGATTGCTGGGGAGGACGAGTTGGGAAAGCGTAAGTGGTAGCTGGGCGAATGGTTAGCCATTGGTCTTATCTGAACAAAGCATGCGTCAAGGATATGCTTACTGAAGATAGTAAGAGGGAGAATAGAACGGCCCCTGCTTGAATAACCCTCATGATGGGCAACTGTTGTGTTCTATGACGGACTCCAGCACAACATCAAGTTCAAGGGAAGGGATATCGAACATGGAGGAAGCAATAACACTGACGGAGACCATGATAGCTATATATCTGCCATTGCCTGGTAACACCATGGCTGACAGCATTAGGCAAAGTCAAGCCATGAGAATAAGAGATGGCAATACGAAGTACCAGTGACTTTTCCACCTTTCTGGTGGGAACAGCCCAGCGGGAGAGTGACAGTACCATTGGGGCAAACGGGAGAACGACAGGTACTCGTCAGGGCTAGAAACGCCTCAGTCTGACCCTGTGCTGGCACAGGGTCAGGTTCATGGATTCGCGAAAGTGAATGGATTCGCGAAAATTTTGGTACTTCCCCGCCCATACAAATTAGCGGTGTAACCATGTCATACCATTTTTTGGAAAATCGCTGCATACGTGCATATAATATCGCTCAACCCAGTAAACATCCCTATATTAGACTAGTAATTCAACAAAGCAGGGTCGATATTATCATCCCCGACATCACCACTTTCTAGCATAGTGTTTTAAACTTCTACTATTGAATCCTCCACTATAGAATCTAGCTGTATACTAGAGCCCTACTCTTCAACTGGCTCTTCAGCTTCAGCTGGCGAGCTGGGGGAACGCTCCTATATCGATATTTGGTGGTTCGTAATAGATTCACACGGTCGTGTAAGTCGAATTGCTTATGGTGGGTATGCAAAAAAACGGTTGTACATTGGTTTGCTAACAAACTGCAGGGTTTGGCATGTACCTAAATTTTTTCGCGAATCCATTCACTTTCGCGAATCCATGCACCAGACCCCAAGCTTCGCTTGGGGTCCCGGAGGCGTTTCTAGCCCAGACGAGTACCCTTGCGGCCCTTCGTGATGGTTGCCGGTAAGCGAAAAGCCAAGTTCTTGGTGGGAGGTGTGGGTGTGGGTTGAGGGATTGTTGTCTGGTGCTGCCATGTGAGCGCCGAGAGAGAGAGTGCCAGCATGGTGCGGACCATCTCATCGTACCAGAAAGTGTGAGCTGCTAATGGACGATATTGCACAGCCCATATTGCTTGCATGTCATGGAGCTGGGGAGGGGAGGGGATCCCGACAGGGGTATATCTCGGCCAGGGGGACACACACCTGGGTTGGACGGGGGTAGCATCGTGTTGGGCCAGCCTTGGGAAAACATAGATATTTTTCAAGGGAAAATGGTTGTGAGTAGCTATGTATCCCAAACGGCTAACATGGGTTGCGATAAGACCATTATTTTTTGACCATTTGGCACTGGCGCAGCTGAGAACCCCTAGTGCTCTCAGCAGAACGATTTCGCTCATGGAAATGCAAGGGGGAAGAGGAACTGGCATAGGTGGTGTAGCCGGCACCATGGGAGCAGCCGATGGGTGTAGCAAGTACGGCATGATCCGTATAGGTAAGCTCAGGTAAGGTACGTGAACACTCGCGGCGGTGTAGTGGAATCCAAGCAGTGGATGAGCATGATTCCGAACCTACACGACAGGAAAACCGCATGGCAGGTCTACTCGCGAGACAAGGAGTTTCTTGGTTGGCGGACAGGATGTTTGATGTTGTGTTACCACACTTGTGGCCTTGGAGGCATAAGGTCCAACTCATTGTAAGTGGTCGTGAGGGTAGTATTTGTTCACCGGGACGGTCTTCAACGGTCAGCATCATACTGCCGTGCTGCTGCTGTGAACGAGGCAACGGCTGCACTACAACCTGGAGATGCCATTGTTCCGTCTCCGCCTCCATATCTCTAGAGCTGGAGAAAGCCCAGTGTCGGGTCATTCTCATGCAGTAGACCCGGACTTTTGTCACAGTTGATGTGGAGATTAAATGCAGCAGAGTGACCGAGGCCGACTTGTCGACTCGTATCACCCTGCGTGAATTTGTATGAGCGAGGTGAGTGGTGAGTGGTGAGTGGAGGTTGATGGGAGCCGATGAGGTACTACCTTTACTGTGTATGCAAAGTGAAGGGTAGGTGGGTGGTATCCAAGGCTTTTGCACAGTGACCAATCCTGTCCTCGAGGAGTCAGCCCTCTACGATCAGTTCGGACCCTGACCAGAACCCTGCAACAGAGAAAAAAAAACGTCGACGGCGAGTTGCATCAAGATATCTGAGAAGACTTAGCCGGGTCAGCCTTTCCAGAGTGCCACCACAAGCCACACGAAGCCCTCTGGAATCACCGACCAATGCGCACATTCCCAGCATCGGGATGGCTAACCATGGTGCCGTTGGTATGGAAACACAATGGTCCTCGAGGTTTGGCCTTGTGCCGCCATTGTAAAGCCGAGAGTAGCTTGTGGCGCAGAGTTGCTGATTGATCATGGATCTGGTGATGTTACTGTAATGAGTTGGTCGGTGTGAGTGTCTCGGCTCAGCGGAAAGCCCAGCCCATCAAATTGTCTTGGTTGTCTGGAATATTTCCAATTCCTAGACAGTGGAAGGAAGCAAAGAAGGCGGGGAGGGCTTCATGCCCCGTGACCAGAGTGCAAGCTCTTGCCCATTGACTGATCGGTCGAGAGGCGTTTGCTCTTTCCCAAAGTGTCTTTCTTCATTCCTTCAGGCACACCGCGATTCTCCCATGATGATGAGGAAGGTACCGGGTACCTTGCAGACTGCAGTGCTGTCTCGCTCCTCCAATCCTGAAATTTCTGCACTTCATGTGCCTTCCCAGACTTCGATTTTCGTCGACTTTTCGCCCATGATCAAGAGAGACCTGTTCGGAATATCAGCCTATGACAGACAACACCCACGTGCGCGCCGGACAATGCCACTGCCAGTGTGATAAAGAGGGCATTGGCGCAACGCCATCTTGCTCTTCGCGATGCCCGCGGTCTTGTTGGTTGTCCTGGTTCCTGATACCATCCTCCTGGAGATCGAGTCACCAAAGGTGTGTCGCCTGTTCCTTTCAATTTGTGATTGACTATTGCTTCCGGAAAGAGTTGAAAGTGTCGAAAAGGTATAACGTCGATCAAACGAGCCCACGATTAAACCTCGGACCGGAGCACGCCGCGGACCTCACCGACGAGAAGAGGCCGCTGGATGCTGTCTCTGCCACACCTTCTTGTCACCGTGGTTGTCAAGTGGAAGATTGAACCAGAATGGCGTTGCCGTAGTCAATCTGGGGTTAGGGTTATTGGAGCTTGGGTGTTCCTCTCGCCCCACCTTGTGATGGATGGAGTGGTGGGTCCGCGCAAGCTTCAAGGTACCTCGACCTCCCTCTCTTCCTTCTCTCTGCAACTCTCATCACTTTCATCCTAACAACTGTGATAACTGTGCTACAGCTCGACTGACCATACTCTTCCTTTTCCAATTTCACAGAATAATGATACCCCAAAGCGCAACCCAAGTTCAGCCGGTCGACAAGCATTGAAAACCCCCAAAACACGGCGGCTCGAGCCGCTCGGACAACCCCGCCATCACCAACTGACGACTCCTTCCCTTGACCCATGGGGAATTTCTTGCGCCAACATTCAGCTGAACTTTGCTTCACCTGCCAAGTCAAGGGGCGCCATCTTGTCGTCGATATCTCGCTTTGGGCTACCTCTAAGGGAAAGAAGCGCATCAAAGCTCCAGAGAAGTAGTGCTCGCCAAGCATCTTCAACGACTTCAATGTCAGCCTCGGTGGTAAATAAGTCCGAATTGTCATCTGGGCTCTCTTCGTCACCAAAAACTGACGCCGCAAGAGAATCATCTGCAAGATCTCGGGTAATCGACTACATACGATTCGCACTTTCAACCACAAACAAGGCGGTCAAGTCAACATCACCATCACGAGAGCCCAGCCCTGCAGAATCAGCATCTTCCCATTTTCCACGGCTCAGCACCGCCAAAAGCAAGGAGAAATCTCCTGGGCCAACTCAGCAGCCAATCAATTCCCTTCCCCACGGCTTTTGTACCACTCTCCCTATTTTTGGGCAAAGTCCGCTCAAGCCACCCTTTACGCGAAAAGAGGCCCATCAAAACAATCTTCTGAACCTTGGACTTGAGATCGTGAACGACCTCCCATCGTCCAAATGAGAGTTGGGTGTCGGCCGTCGAGTGTAACCCACACCCTTTGGGACATCCTTCGGCCCAATAACCGCTTACTGCCTTTATCGCATCCAGCATTTCTTATCATGACCGAATAACAATCACGCCCCCACAAAACGTCCATTTTGGCATGACCTGACAGCATAGATGGGTCTGAAAGGGCTGAATGAACCGCTCTTTGCAGCTGTCTCCACGACGTACACCAACGGCCCTATAAGTCAGTCCTTGTACGACAAGTCTCTCTGACCGCAACCCATAGGAAAAGCCTCCTAGTCGGAGTTACCTTACCATTAGGTGACACAAAGACCAATCACAAGACTCTATTGCCATGAGCCAACTCCAATGTCTTATCACCAAGCAGCATATTACACAGAGTGGTTCAACCATTCAAGCGTGGCCATCATATCCTATCTCCTTTCGGATGCCTATATCAGGAAGCCCATCATTCACCCCAGACACTTTTACACCGTGATGCGTTGTTGCCCGGAAAACTCGTATCCGACAATGGCACTCTCTTTGATTACACATGGGATTGCTCTATGCAAGGCGTAATGCACACTCGTCACAACTCTCCAGTTGTTTCGAAAGGCTGAATCTGACAGCTTGGTGGCGGACGTACCCCGACCCTGTGATGTATCCCCAAGGTTGATAGTTCCAACTCGACCTCACTGTGAAGGGAAGAGATGTCGCCACCCTGCCCAAGGTTATTTCGTGGGACATATCGGGCTATGACCTGACTCCAGACAAGGATCTCTCAACCTGCTGACCGGCCGACCGTAGGGACTTCTATGAGAAGCTTATGCAGTCCTTCAAGACACTGGCCGGAATTATCGTCAGTCAGGGTGATGCGTGGCTTCATCGGACTTACACCGTCTGACTGCTTTCAATATTACCTGTTTTGCATCCTGCCATCACTGCTATGCTACCTTCATACGCAAACATGGCTCGACTTCATACCCAACACCCCCAAACATCGCATGGCTTTGCAGTATCGGATATTGTCCTTGGTTCGGCTTGGCGCTGATGTCCTCCAGCCGCCAGTCCCTCTGCTACCACTACTCTTTATGGACGAGATGATGAATCACAATGCCTGGACCCAAGTGTTTCTATTTTAGCTTGTTGACCTAAACAGCACAGGCACGTTCTCAAGCTGTTCAGCCGCCTCGACTAGCCCACCTTGAGCTATCACACTGGACAACCACCCCCGCACAAGATGGGTAGCCTTGAGAGTGCTTTCACCGAGCAGTTGGGCCACCTCCTCGGCGGCATTGCCGAACCAAAATGAAATCTACCACGGTCTGAGTCGCAGTTACCGCGGGCGAGCGTATCGCGCATCTGTTGTCGGTGCGGAATTCGGCAGGTCTTTGCCCAACCATCCAACCTCAGCCGCGTAAGCCCTGTCAGGCCTGGAACCCCCGCTGGACGATGAGAGCGATGGGACATTTCACTCTGCTGGATAGACTGTCAAGTACCTTTGAACAGGTTTCTAGATTCGGTCGGTGTGCAAGAATTGCTTGACTCATCTCAAATAGCAGCTGCTACATGGCTCAAGACCGTCTCGGCATCAAGTTGCGAGATATCCCAGCACGGTACAGCAATAAGAAGCAAGTGGGTTTGCCACCAAGCCCCCCCATTCTTTCCCCAGAACGCCAACGCAAGCCTCCTATTGCTTTTTGGAGGAGGCTTGCTATTGTGGCGCCTTCTGGACTCTTATCACCGACTCCTGCAAATGTTGACGACGACACATCGCGATGAGCTGCAGGAACGACATTCACCTTGATATCTTGCCCCTGACTAGTCCTGGCGGCTAACAATCATATAGTGTATGCCATGCCATCACATGCGTTAGACTATCGAGGACTATCGCAATCTCTTCCAGGGCGTCGAAAGAATCTTCTTATCGCCCAACGGTGACGCTGAGCGCTAGTGGCAGACTAACGACTATAGGAAGAGGAACCAATACTACTACGGCGAATCAACAGAGAAACCACAGCACCCTCCTGCTGTCAAATGGCCAATACATAGGATGAGGAATTGTCCAATGCCTGTTGCCATGACCTGAGCGCAAAATTCAGGTATCTTATCGACAGTCTTGCTGCGTCGGTATTCCGAGGAAAGTCAGCGTTGCATTGCGCTGCAAGTGGTGAGATAATACGGGATTGATCGGTTCGAGCTGACATTTCGGTTTACCTGTTGGTTTACCAGTTACCTACATGTACTAGCTTTGTCGCATTGTTCAATGTCGCTGTATGACTTTGCGCATCCGTACAATATCCGGATTGAGTGTAAGCCTGGGGCCTGTCAACGTGGGGGGAAGAATGTTACAGTGACAATGGGGATTCAAAGTCGTCGGTTTGTATCAATAATTTTTTTTTGGGTTTTAACGAGAATGAACAAGGCTCACCTTTGGAGCAGGACGCAGAATGGTTTGAACACCCGATTGTTCAGGATTCCAAGACTCTCTGCCATTACTGTTAGAGCTCGAAAAAGCGAAGGTTAAGACATCGCACAAATTGGTGTCAAGCATAGCTCGCAGCTTTTCGAAAAATAGCCCAAAGTGTGATCGCAAACTATCCACTGACAGAACATAACCGTCTAGACCGTTCACTAGCAGGACCCTCGCAAGTAGCAGATATCTTCTTCCTCGCGTCCCGAGCCATAAAAAAAAAGCCCAAGAGCACAATGAAAAAAAAGTGATGTAGGCCGGTCAGACTTCCATCGAAACCCACCCCGCCCAAGCGCCCGAAGGCAGACCTCGAGAAATCGGGGTACAGATCATCGCCACTCTCTATACAATCTGCTGTGAAGCGGATCGCCACCTTTTCAGGCAGGACGAGAGTAAAATAAAGGATTCTCACTGTTGGGAAACGAGGATATTATGTCATCAACCCGGGTGGGATCTGTGGCTCCTTTAGGGAACACAAAAGAGGACAAATACTATAGAAATGATTCTCCTGTTGATGGGTAGTGTGGTTAGCAATTGTTTACTGCAGTAGAGTGTTTGGATCCGTGTAGTAGTAGTAGGGGGGGGACTCACTGAAGTATTGTCGACATGAAGAAAAAAAAAGAAAAAGAAAATAGAAATTGGGGGGCAGGGAGGAGGATGTTTTATACCCCTCCCAGAGATGCCTCTGCTGGTCTGTGCACGTGTGAAAATTCGGGGGTCCACTTGGGGAACTTTCTATGTAACGTGTACCAAACTCCGTAAGTACAGTATCCGCTCGGCCCGTTCCGTTTTTGGGTCCACTCCATTTCGGCTTACTCCACTCTTCTCCGTTAGTCGCCCGGCCCCGGCCCCGGCGAAGAGCTACATACCTAAGGACTTGGCATCGTCGAACCGGACGTCCATGTCATGTTTGAGTCTAGGTATCTTATCCCCTCTCGTAGAGCGCCGGTTTCAGCTGCCATGTGCATGTCAAAGTAGGTTGAAAAATCTGTGTCAAGCATAAGACAGAGCGGACAGTTTGCGATCACACTTTGGGCTGGCTACCTCTCGAAGCCGGTGAAAGTAGTATACAGGGAGTAAGAAGAAAAACCTGGTAGATGTGATGGCTTTGACTAAGAAGATGAATTCATCTTCCCCTCCCATGTCCTAACACCTTGGCACCACTTGCTTTGACGTCCTCCAGCATTATCACAGTCATTATCATTATTGTTCACTATAGTAGTCTTACTAGAGCTAGAACAGCAACCCTTCCTTTTTCACCACCGTTCCAGATTATACTACCTATTCCCCCAAATATACATGAACCACCTCACCGGATTCACGACTACCAGCAGACCTATCATCAGGCGACTCCAGTAATCGATCAGGCGACGCAGGCCAACTATCCCTCACTTCCTCTTCTACCTCCTCTTCCACCCCCGCTCCTACATCCTCTTCCACCTCCTCTTCCACCTCCTCTTCCACCTCCTCTTCCACGGCACTAGAAATATTATCCACCCCACTCCCCCTCTTACTCCCCGGCTCAGTCACCTCGTCAATAATCGATAACTGCGTTCCCGTCTTCTTCCTCTTCAACTCCCCCCTCTTCTCACAACCCCTACACTCCCCACAAGTCTCAAATACCCCATTACCATGATGCCCAACACCCCGATGCTGCTGCTGCCACGGAGAAGGGTCCTGAAATGGATTTTCCTGACTTATTCTTCCCACCTCTTCATCTTGCTGCCCCTGAGAGTCGGGTCCGTATCTTTCACCTGCATTTCCCCCATCCCTGACCAGATTGAACAGATTGATGCGACCTAGTTTGAGGCCCGTCAGACCCGCCAGGCTCGTCAGGCTCGTCAAGAATACGGCTAGAGGTCTGATTAGTTTTGTCAGGGACGAGCGGAGGTAACCGCCAGAAGAACCACCGCCAGAACCACCACCAGAACCACCGCCAGCACCACCCCCAGAACCAACACCAGCCCCAGCCCCAGAACCACCGCCAGCACCACCCTCAACATCATTACCAGCCCCAGCCCCAGCCCCAGAACCATGCTCCCCAGGCGACAAACCCGGACTCGAACTCGGACTTGGTCGTCGTCTCTCAATCCTCAACACTCCCCTTCTGATATACCACCGCCGCGAGAAAACGCACCACCACCAACCCGCGAGGCAGGTGAAGATCCCGCCGGTGATGGAACCCATTACTACGGCGGCTGTTATCCATTTTTTGTTTTTCTTCTCGTCGTATTTTGTTGTTGTTTTGCTGTCGCCTCCGTCTTCTTCTTGCTTTTCGGGATCGGTGTCTTCTGTGTCTGTGTCTGTGTCGGTGGGGGAGTCGGTGTTGTCCGTGGGAGTGGTGGGATTGGAGTTGGAAGTGTCGGTGTCGTCGGTGTCGTCGGTGGGAGTGTCGGTGGGAGTGTCGGTGGGAGTGGGATTGGGAGTGTCGGTGGGAGTGTTGGTATCGGTGGCAGTGGGAGTATCGGTGGAAGTGTTCGTTGCAGTGTCAGTGGTGTCCGTGGTAGTGGCAGCGGCAGTAGCAGTCTCCATAGGATCGAACTTGGAAGTAGAGATAGAATCCGTATCAATAGGATGAGGAAACCACGTCCCCGTGCTGATGATTGTGACTTCTACTTCCGTCGCTTCTTGCTCTTCTCCACCTTCCCCTGGCATTTTCCCTGGCACCTTTCGTGTTGTCACCGTGGGATGGGTGAAAGGCGGGAAGCCAGGTAGGTTGGGGGGATGAGTACCTCTAGTTATGGTGACCATGGTAGTGCTGTAAATAGTAGCGGTACTGGCCCAAGGGCCAGTGTAAGCGCTGGTGCTGGTGCTGGTGCTAGTTGGCCCGTCGCTTATTTGGAGCAGACCATTTTCGTCGGTGTAGATGGAGGCGCCGCCTAGGAGGGGGACTTCATCGTCGTTGTTGTCTCTGGAGTTATCGTCCCCGGTTCTGGTTCTGCTGGGAATTTCATTTTGTATCACAATCCTAGTCTCCACCAGCTTCAACCCTGCCGCCGCCGCCGTCTGCGTAGCAGCCCCAATCGCCGTTCCCAAGGCCGCGTAAATCACATTCTTGGGATTCCACCCTGACCCGTTGTCGTCGTACAATGGCCGGCAACCAAGGTTGGCGTATCTTGACGGTCCTTGTACATCTGGCTGCGCGGTGTTGGCGTAGTAAGGGGCGAGGGTGATGGTCATGGGCATGCAGGAGGAGGGCGTGAAGGGGGTGCTGGGGAAGGGGGTGGGTGGGTGTTCGTCGTTGAAGCTGTGGAGGGGGGTGGTGGTTGTTAGCTGGGAAACGGAGAACAAGACGGGAAAAAAATTCTAGAAAAAAAAATAAGGGTCACCAGGAGAGAAAGAGGAAAAGGCTGTTGTGAAACGGAGCGTGGGAAGTGGAAAAGAGGATGGAGGATGGATGATGGATGGAGGCTAGGATGGGAAAAAAAAGGGGCCTGCATACCAAGTCTCCCGACTCCCATCATCATACTCAACCACCTCCCTGTAGGGTTTGTACCTCGGATCGGGGGAAGAGGTACTGATATATTCCTTGATACACCTTGTCGGCATCGGGCAGTCGTTGTTGAAATACTGGCCGACTTTGCAGGCCGCTTGGAAAGTGGAGGAAGTCACCCAGTAGTGGTCAGCATCGAGGGTGAGTTTGGTTACTGTTCATATTGTCGTCGTTCTTGTTAGCTTTACTGGAAGCTTTGATGGTGTGCGAGATATGAGATGCCACAGGGAGGGAGGTGGGAAGTTGAAGGTGCAGTGCAGTTAAGGGGATTTCATGGGAGAGGACGGACTATTGGTGTTAGTGCGTGACAAGTTAACTTACCACGAGAAGCCTTCTCATCGACCCAGTACCCAACATGTTTCGAATCCTGTTTGTCGAAAGTGTAGTTGGTGGTTGCTGAGACGAGGACGGTCAAGTGGGCGAGAAGGAGGGCTAGCAAGAAGAGTGTATGCAGTGACCGTAGTGTTGCTAGTGGTCGTCGTAGTCGCTCTCGTGGTCGTCGCGATCTCAGGTACAGCCCTAAAAACAATTTGTCCCCCCTCATGATTGGAGACGGAGATGATGGAAGAAAAAGATAAACGATTCACACCCCACATCGTCGTAAGAAGAGGCATCAAGAGCCCAGACAGACCGTTGACACATGGAAATTCGATCGGGGGCATCCATTTTACTTCTACGCAGCCACAACCGCAGCCGCAGCCGTTTCCCCCCCCCCTTTACTCCCATCGAAACCGCGGCTTGCTGGCTCGGGAGGGATGGAACGTTGCTATACATTGTACATGTACTCACCCTCCATGACTTTTTTAGGGTGGTCTTTAGGATAGGTTTAGGTTGCAGTATGCTGCCCCTAGTAAGTGGTAAGTAAGTATAGAAACCACATGGAAGGAAGGCAAAGAAAGAAAGGAAAGCGGGTTCTTTGAGTGCCCAAACAAGCCTAACGCCACCACGAGGCCAGAGGTCAACCGCCCTTGTTGAATGAAAACCAGAAACACGGAAATACCCTGAACACGGCCTGTCCCGCAAAGCCTTTGTCTAGGTTAGGCAAGCACTTGACGGCTTCGGTGCCGAGGGTTGACAGGGAGAACACTCTCGGTGTCCATTTTCGTGCGTAAATAACTGAGATCGAAGTAGTTAAACCATAAAAAGAACAATGCCCCAAGCCTTCGTGCCAGAGAAGGTGACAGAGAGGCGGGGCGTCAACGGATGGATAGAGCCTCTACCAAAGCCAGAAGGGGTTTGCCGTAAGGGCCAGACGACATAGCCTTTAACGACAACGACAACGACAGTCAGTCATAAGACAACAACTGGTAGATCCTTCCTTTCAAGAGGCTTGACAACTTTGTTTGTGCCTGAAGATCACTAATCGAGCCTGTGTCTGGACCAGTCCATACCGACAGCGTGAAAGGAAGGGTTGAGTCCGGTTTTCGTGAATAGTATAATGCGACAAGAGCCGTATCGCGAAAGGCAACGCTGGAAACAATCGGTTCCGCTTCTGGTTTAAGAGTACCGGTGGAGAACTTTTCCAAGCAACCCGACATCCTCCTCTCGCCCTGCCGCACCTCACTCCCCATCGAGCGTTTCATGACTGCGTTCAAGACGGGAGCCAGTCGAATGAGCACACTATGCTCATCCCACCCACCAAGGTTCCATCTCCATCCTTCACCATCTCGACTAGGTAGCTCAAGCTGAAGCACTTGCTCAGCTGCCGCGACTAGACTGCAGTCCCAGCCCAAACAGCAGTTCTCCTCATGTTTTCCCATCATTTTTCGTCGGTCGGATATCCCTCGGTAAGCGGAATATGGCCAGCCAGCCGAAGAGGAACTGAATCGAGCCGCTCGATATCGTTGCAAGTAAACCGGTCGAGTGAATGTAGACGCGCAACCCATCTCCATACGTCCCCAACATCTTGGTAGGTGCTCTCAGCGGCAGAACAATCAGCTCTTGCCTTCCTCCTCACTGGCTCCTCATCTTCACCGACCGTGTGCTCCATCCCTTTCCGCAACGAGCCCCGAGTCCTGAGGCTATCCGGATCTCGGCTTCTGGGCCTCGGGTGGATGTCGATACTCTGAACCCAGAGACTCTGCTCTACTCTACCCGTCTGGCGCTGCCTGACTCTGCCTGCCTGACTCTGCTTGCCTGACCTTGACAGTAGACCTGACCGTGGTCCTGACTATGGTCCTGACCTTTGGTTTCGACCTTGTCCGTGGCTTTGACCTGACCTGACCGTGACCTTGAACTTCTCCCCGACCACGACAGAATCTCTTCCAGGAATGGCCTCGGTCCAGCATCGGTCCAGCGTCTCGTTTCGTCCTGTCCCCGAGTTCCACGGGTTGATGCCGACGTAGTAGTCCGTGATGACTATTTACCGGTCAAGAGAGTCCAATGTCATCCACCTTGAGGCCGGAAGGTGAAGAGGCGTTGAAGCGTTGAACCAGTCGTTGTCTTGGCGCTCTGGTCTTTCAAGTTTGAACGGATTGAAAGGGAGTCTGGATTCTTGGCCCGCTCAACGTGAGATCAGCGGCAGGCATCTCTCACCATCTCTTCCCTTGGCACTTGGCGCTGACAAATACCTTCACTCCTTTGTGCCAATAATCCATCTCCATTGCCATGCTGCCTGATTTGGCGCCGTGTGCTACTCCATCGCTAAATGAACCATGACTCACGGGCAGCTTCACTTTTGACTTTGACTGACCAGCGCAAACAGAGCGGCAAGGGATCGCGGCAGTGGCAGGCAAAAGTGAGAGCGACTGGGACAAGAGAAAGCTGTGGTTTGATGTCATTGCCAGGGAGTACGCCCAACGCCCCACCAGAGATTGGACGCCCGTCACTTGGCTGCTTGGGTCTTGAACCGTTGGACGCGCCGGCGGGGTGGTACGGATGGGCCTCACCGCCTAACCTTATCGCTTCGGTCGTTTCATTGTGGCCGTTTGATATGAACGTTCAACTTCGTTGATAAAATATGAGGAGCACCAAAAAGTGGTAGCTAAACCTGTGTCTACCAAGGGGTATTTTTGTGGTGGTTTGTGTGTACCTATCTAGAGAATCTACCTACTAAATAAAATGGGAGTCGTCATTATGAAAAGCGAAGAAAAACATGCAGGTCTACCTCCCCATTTGCTTTGGCCAAGTTCGCGCCCTCTCATTCAGATCGAGTGTCATGTCCAGATGCTGTGATAACGGGAGTATGATCTTGTCGTCGTGTAAGTCGGCAAAGTCCAACAACCACATTAGCAGCCCACCCTTCTTCAAGTTCCCAGTGCAAAAAGAAACACAAAAGACCTTTGGAATCGACGACCTCTCTCTTTTGCTGTCTTGTCTTTCTCGCTTTAGACTTCGACCGCTTTCCCTCATCCTCCAAGACGACGTGTGGTGACAAAAGGCTAGTTTCTCTCCAACCTGTTTCCGGACCGGCGACTGCCCCGAATGCGAAGTAATTTTTTGTCATTTGCGTCTGGAAGACCCGCTCATCCTTTCATAACGGACATTACCAATCTTTCATTTTCCCACAACTCCATGACTCCTGACCAGGGGGGTTTCGCCTGAGCCGGGCCCTGAAGCCGACCCTATCCATCCGCTTAGAGATCATCATCGTCCTCCTCGTTGGGAAGAGGCATGTTGGCGGCCTCGTCCATCTCGGCGCGGTACTTCTCCATAAGCTCCTGGTCGACAACGGCGGTAGGAGGAGCAAGGGCGGGAGCAGCAACGAACTCCTAGAGACACAGTTAGACATCATAATTCTCACGAAGCTGGCGGTGGGATAACATACAAGAGCGTTGTTGCCGACGAGCTTGCGAGCGAGCCAGAGGAAGGGCTTCTCGAAGTTGTAGTTGGACTTGGCGGAGATATCGTAGTACTGGAGGTTCTTCTTGCGGTGGAAGGTGATGGTCTTGGCCTTGACCTTGCGCTCCTTCACGTCGACCTTGTTACCGCAGAGGACGATAGGGATGTTCTCGCAGACACGGGTGAGATCACCTAGATGTATTGTCAGAGAGGGCTGTCATACGTCGCGACGTGTCCTGAATGATGAAGGGCGCTTACGGTGCCAGTTGGGAACGTTCTTGTAGGTAATGCGGGAGGTGACATCGAACATGATGATACCGCACTGGCCGTTGATGTAGTAACCGTCACGGAGACCACCGAACTTCTCCTGACCGGCGGTATCCCAGACATCGAACTGGATCTGGCCGAAGTTCTGCGCGAGGGGTGGTTAGGTCAGCATCGGGTTCGTCGAGCGAGCGCGCGTGCGAGTACGCGTTTGTTGTAATCGGGGGCCATCAAGACTTACGGTGCTGAAGCCGAGAGGGTGGACCTCGACACCGAGGGTGGCCATGTACTTCTTCTCGAACTCACCAGTCAAGTGGCGCTTGACGAAGGTGGTCTGGCGATGGCATCATGATGTTAGCGCAACAGTCCAAGCAAGCAGACGGGTACCCACCAACACCACCCCGCAGCGCAGCGATATACTGGGGCGCCGATGGTGTTTGATGATGCCGTCCGTGTCGCGGAGGGAGGAGCATGGGATGGGAACTGACCTTGCCGGTACCACCGTCACCGACGAGGACGAGCTTGAAAGTAGGGGTCGAGGCAGCCATTGTGTATGATGCTTAATATCGCAGGCGAAAAGAAGCAGGTAAACAAGTCCTTTGGGAAAGTCAGCTATCGACCGGTCGGAGCGACACAGTTGGGCGGGGTATCGAAAGGTTAAATAAGGGCGAGGGAGGGAGGGATCCAAATCCGACTAGAGACGCACCTTTGCGATTTTGCAGAGGGTGGGAAAATGGGTGGTGGTCAAAAGAGAGAAAGCAGTGGACCTCAGACAGCCTGGTGGATGATGTTGTGTTTTCAAGGCACCCGCTCAAGGGAATGACCACCAGCCTTGACGAAAAACTCGTTGGGCGGCGGGGTGCTTGTTAGGTGACGGGCACGTGACTCGCCTGGTCAGTGCGGCAACCTCAACAGTCAACCTGATGGGCGCCAAAGTCAAACCGATGCCATTCACTCTGCCCCTATGCCGCCCGTTCGTGTCTTTTTCCTGGTTCTGACGTGCAGTCGCGCGCCGGGAACAAAGAACCTGCCAGGGGTTTCAAGCGCTGGGTTACAGTGGATGCATCCTCTCAGGATATCCCATCTTTTTCTTTTTCTCCCATTTTGTCACCAGGTTTGCTCGTTTTCTCTTGCAGTCTGGAACTTTCAATTGTGTCACGCAAAGCTGAGAACGACTGTCGAATCCACGCCAGGTTGCACACATCGTCTTGAGCATCGGTTGGGTTCGGTCAAGGTTTTGCCTTTTCACCCGTTCTGTTCTGGTGAGCGCATACCTCTACGCTGTCTGAAATTCGTTTGTTTTGTTTTGGTTCTGGCTTTGTTACTACGGTGAGGGAGGACCCCTGGCGTCTTGGCTTTTTGGTTCGTCTTTCGAATGCCAGTCAGTCTCAGGTCCGTTGTTCCTTCATTACAAAGCAAATTCCCCAAAGAGGCCTCATTTTCAGGCGGCAGTGGTGCATCCTGATTCTTCCCTAACACATTTGGGCGAATTCGGTGCCCAATGACGCTACTCTCGTATCACAATCTTCCTCTGCCTAGCTCCAGGCAATCATCTAGCCTCCGTTGCCTTTTCATAGAGGCAAGATATGGCATCCAAGCATACCTCTACCGCCCCAGTCGCGGCGAGGAGTCAACGTTAGCCGAAGCTCTTGGGTTCGTGTACCTGCGGTGCTCCGAGAGACCTTGACGAGAATATTTTGCTAGCAAGTATACCCGGTTAGCTCAGCTTTCTCCAAGCTGGCAGTTGCTGGTGGTTGACAGAGCCTGAGATGACTTACCCCTTCATTACCCTGAACACACTCTGCAACCTTCCTCAGGTTGTCATGGTTGGACAGGTTGACATAACCAAAGCTGCGGATCAAATCGCCGGCCTTTAGACCTGCTGTGGCCGCCGGACTGTTGTCAACGACACTGTTGACCTTGGCGAATGGCTGCTCCAGAACCTCAGGGACCGAATCTGGCAGCGGCGCGGACTGATCAGTGGGAACGGGTGTTGACTCTTGGTCGTCCTGAATGCTGGCAAAGTGCTCATGCAGACGCTTCTCGATCAAGGCCATCAACTCCTTGTAGTCGTTGCGAAGATGGATGATGCGCGACCTTGTTGTTCGGATTTGCGCAACGTCGATATCGGATCTGGGAAAGCCATCGGCAGTAAGGAGGTTTGTGTTCATGTCAACGCCGTGCTGGATCATATCATCAGTCAACTGTCTTGATGAAGGCTGGATATGAAATGAACCAACCGAATCAAGTACTCCACTGAGTGCCTTGAGCTCCCCCTCGATAGCATCCTTCTTGCGCTGGAGCTCAGCAAAGGATAGATGGGCAGCATTGCCGTTGGAAACAGGGGCAGATGTCGGTCCCGAGGGGACAGTGGGCGCATGAAGACCTGGATTGCTCATGGTGAAAGGTAATTTAAAATCCTATGAAGGGTAAGCCTTAGTTGTGAAGTCATGATGATACTCTCGATCCCCGACATGGGAGTATGTACCTGTGTGAATTAGTCTCCAGCGAATGACGCGTTGCGGTGGCCTGGCCGGATGGATGCCTCTGCTGCGTGAGCTTGAGTACTTTGATGCCCCGGTCTGGTTGCCGGCCGTGTCCCACTCTTCGCCGGCCGCCTGTGGTGGTCGGGTGGGCCGAGAATGAGGTGAGCGGCGGCGCGGGGTAGCATTTCGTTCTCTGGTCCCTCCTATTTTGGGTCATCTGACCAATGGGACGGCAGCTTTCACCTGGTCGACCCGTTCGGACGATGTTGGCCGGGGCTCCCTGGAATGCCTGGCGCCTTCCCACCTGTCGCAGGGATGGCCTGCGCTAAAAGCAACCACAAGGGCCACAGGGCTTAGGCGCAGAAGTGGACGGGAAGAAATGGAGCGGTTGCTTTCTCTCGTCGTCAACAAAAAGCTCCCCTTACGTACCTCAAGCACACCTTCCCTTTGAGAGCAGCGGTCAAGGGTGCAAGGGCAACAAGCTCCGAGGAATGGAACACGGCATGAAGCGAACTTTTTTACTTTTTCGCAACCTCAATCAAACAACATCCTTCCCGTCCATGATCGACGTCCCACCGCTCCTGCTGCAGTGCTGCAACTCGAGATGTGCCTCACCGTCCCTGGTCCCAGCTGAGGTTCTTTTTGAGATATTACCTGACCCACCAAAGGCAGGCATTTAGTTTTCATTGTTTATGAAAACTCCAATGGTCAAGTCACGATAGGTAGTGATTGGTCAGGCAGCTAGTCGTGTCTGTATGATGGAGCCTCTGGACTTTCTCAGCACCGACTGCAGCGACCAGAGGGCACAGTACACGAGTACCGAGTGGTCCAAGCCAAGAGACGAACAAATCCATAGGCTGACTTGAGCCACGTGTCGGCAGTGTTGCGGTTTCACGTCCGATTCTCGCAGCCAGCCTTCCGCTTTGATCGAGGACACATCCCGTCTGGCCGAGTCCGCCTGAGTCCTCCCTTTCACTGCCTTTCAGCTGGAGACCAAGACGTACCAAGAAACATCGCTGACTTTCTCGGCGTGCTCGGATGCCAATGGATGCCAATGGATTCGAAAGGCAGGCATTGATGGTCAGGATATCATCGATGACGTGCCTTGCGCTAGATATCCAAGAGTGGCTGTCCGCATCCCGCCTTGCCGACGACCCTCGCTAGCACAGTGGTCGAGTGGCTATCTACCCTTACCTTGTCCTATCTTTGAGACAGACCTTTCCAGGCAAGGTTTGAGTTGAACCCGGCCTCCTCTTCCCGTCCCTGTGCTGCAGTGACTCTTCGTCGACGGGTGCAAGTCGGAGTGTTGTTCGTGGTACTACTTCTACTTTGTCCCAAGGCAGGCAGGTCTCGGCCATCAACAGCAAAGCGAGCAACAGCAAGCCGGCGAGGAAAGCGACAAGGACTCACTCCTGCCCGGGCTGTCCTGGACTGGGACTCGGAGCGGACTAAAGAAGTGGGTGGTGAAGGAAAGCTCCTTCCCAATCACCCTGTTGTTTCTCCCACAGCATCTGGCGATAACGAACAATCTTGCACCATCTTCAAGCCGAAGAAATTTCTGCCCCATTGTTTTTGTCCCCGACCCCTCTCAGAAAGAAAGACTTCTCTTCTTCCCCCCCTCGCAATGTTCCGGTTGGTGCTTCATCAGTCGTGGAAAGGAAAACGGTTCGGTGTTTCGCTTCTCCAAACTTTTTTGGTTTCTTGGTTTCTCGGTCAACTACTCTCTACGCATTGTGCATTATCTTTTCATCGTCACTGGGTCTTACCGCTGCTTTGCTCCTAAATTACCATGTTTTGATAAGGGCCAGTGCATCATCTGGAACACTCGACTAGGAGAGGACTGGAGCCCAGGGATCCGAGATACTTACTATCTGTGGTGCTGCTGTTGCTGCAGGAGCACTTGGACTCGAGTCTCCATCACGGTGGTCATCTGAGCTTCAACCAAAGTTTCAAGTTTGGAGTTTCGAGTTTCTCTTTGAGCCTGCTCTGGTCTGGTTCTGGCTCCCTTCTTACTCGTTTCCTTTTTTTTTTTCTTGGAACATCCTCTCGACCACTGGACCCAACCCATAATGGCAGTTCATGGACCCAATGTCGCTACCCATGTCGATCCCGTCACCAAGCCTTTACCGCCATCTCCTTCTACTCTACCGATAAGCGCCATTCATACCCCCTTCGACCCCAATGGGAACCCGCTACCATTGCTTTCACCATCAGACGAGATACAACCACTCTATCATGTACTGGAGGATCCTACGGTTACAGAAGAGGAAGACCTCAACTCCAGTCCTACCGTGGCCGTGGTGGATGTGAGCGGGCCCAATGAATGGGACACTTTGGATACGATACACGACTTTCAAGATGCCGTTGCACATCATCAAGCCCTGGAAAGTAGCAACTATGTCTACCGGGAACCAACAGCAACACCATGCGAGCCCCCAGCCAGTAAACCCTCGAAACCGAACAGGCCGTTTCAAAAGTGGATCAAGACTCTGCACAAACGAGCAGTTCGCCGTCAGGAAGCCATGGGTAACGAGCATGCTTCCACGTCTTACTACTTCAACCTCGATGGTGCGGGCTCGACAGCCTGGGGACCCGGCCACCGCCGACAATCATCTTCAACATCCTCTTTTGGTTTCGTGACGGCCGTCAAGAGCGCCAGTATATCTCTGACTAGTGCCAGCACTATTCTGACGCGCTCCCGGAGAAACACTGTTCGATCATCCCGTGGCCAGTCGAGGACAGAACGCAGCAGCAGAGCTTCTCTCTCCGGTGCACGGCTTTCCGAGGATAGTTATTGTCCGGAGCGACAGCTGATGGCGGATCCTGCAGCTATAGGGAGGTCATTGCAGAGACGCCGGGTTCTGGAGGAACTCGTCAACACGGAAGAGAGTTACATTGGAGATGTGCGCTTCCTGATGAATGTATGTCGCATCTTCATTCTGTCCTCTTCCATTTTCTCTGACTAGTTACTCCTTACCTAGGTTTACGTTACCATTCTTGCTTCCCTTCCTACTTTGCCAGCCAGCCTTCGCTCTTCTATCAATCGAAACCTCAATGACATTGTTGAGCTGCATGAGGAGATGTTAGGCGACCTCCATAGAGCTATTCCTCACTCTGAGTATACACAGCTCAACTTTCCTCTGCAAATACCTTCGGCCGGCTCTGGATTTCGTGGTCATCAGCGATGGAGAAGTCTGGATGCAGTACCAGAAGACAAGGATGGGATCTCATGGCTTCGCGAAGTTCCCGGCATGCTTGCCGATCCCCAGGTTGCTGCTGAAGTTGCCAAGATATTCACCAAGAAGATGAACCGATTCTTCATCTACGAAGAGTATGGCGCCAAGTACGAGCTGATGATCAAAGATGTTGCTTCTGCTCACAGGACAATGCCTGCTTGGCAATCATACCAAAAGGGCATTGAGATTCTGGCTTCCTCTCTGGGCTCGGCTAACAGCCAGGATGATAAAGAGAGAAGGAGTCTCACTATTGGAGATTTGCTTATGAAGGTGAGTTAAGCATCCTACTGGAAACACTCGTGGTTATGCTAACAGGGTCAAGCCGATCCAACGGGTATGCAAATATCCACTGCTCTTTGCCGAGTTGCTAAAACATACCCCTGAGGCAGACTGCCCTTATTCTCATATGGAGATCGAAAACACACTTATCCGGTTGCGTGAGGCCACCGCGGAAATCAACAAAGCCACGGATGATTCCAAAATCAAATCGACTCTGGAGAAAACATGGATCCTTCAAGACCGCCTGGTGTTCCCTAATCAGCAACTGGATGCAGCTTCAAAGAATCGGATTCGCTCATTCGGTCATATTCAATTGTGCGGAGCTCTGCATGTCTGCTGGCAGACGAAAGAAGGTGTCAATGGGCAGTACATGGTTGCTCTACTGTACAAGGAATGGTTCTGTCTAGCTACAGCTAGTAGGACTGATCAGATATACACGATCCAAGCTTGCATTGCTTTGAGCAACGTCAAGTTGGAAGAAGTGGACAATGGTCGAGGTATGAGATGGATACCTGTCAGATGCCTCCATCCGTGTGAACCTCTTGCTGACGTATCTATAGGACTTCAGTGTCACACCGCGCCATATTCCTGGAAGCTTGTGTTTCTCTGCGACCACCAATTGTACGAGATCATCTTGACAGCATGCACGCCGAAAGAGGAAATGGAATGGCGCACACGCCTCGGCAACCAGCAGACAAACGAGGGCCAAGATCAGATGCAACCGGCAACTTTTAGCTCGCTTTCTCTGAATATCAAGACTCTGGGAGCTGTTTTTAGAAAGCCAGGTATGTGGTCACTGACCGATTGGTCTAAGAATCGAGTGAAGCTAACCACAGATTGATACCAGGAACCATTGCCAGAAAGATATCAATACATAGAGCGACCACCGTAGGGCCCAAGTCACCGTTATGCCAAGTGATCCTCAAGAATACAAGTGTTATCAAGGATGCACCCGCTTCGGGGACAAGCTCCTCAATCAGTCGATCTCAGTCCCTCCTGAACACCAATACCCGGCTGCCAGTCCTTGCGCCATCCCGTGAAGAGCGGGCTCGACTCGAGGCTCTGCTGTCAGATGTCTGGACCCGGGACATTCTGCCCTTCCCCGGGATAACGGCCCGATCCCGAAGTGAGCAGCTAGTCCGAGCATCCGCGTCATCCATGATGCGAAAGCTCAGTGTGGTGAGCATTACGAGCAGCTTCACCAAACGCTCGGCCAGTTTGACCAGTCTCCCACGCAAGGGAGGAAGTGGTAGTAACGGCACAGAGGACGAGACTCTTGTCGGCTCCACTCCCTCCAAGGGCACCACAAGCCCCAAGGCCTTGAGCAGAGTCTGTTACAAGTCCGAGGAAACCAGCCGTTCTCTACTTTCCGTGATACCCGATAAGATCGAGAGACGGAGTCCCATGCTTCGCAGCGCATCCGACTCGGTGGGCAAAGAGATGCTCAGTGTGGTACGCCGGTTGGACCGAGTGCGCGTTCGGTCAGAGAGCGAAACTGAAGGAACAAGGATGGTTCATCAAAATTTGTCGGGTATCCTGCAACATTCGTCGGGAAACAGCTCAAGGGCGCCGAGTATCCAGCAGTCGAATCTCAGCAAGCAGTCGACCAGGGAGATGTCTGTCAGGAGAGGAAAAGAAAACAATGGCTCGGCTGCTGACTCGGCTAGTGTTAGAGGTAGCGGGAATAGTACTTCATCCGGTGACTCTGAGTACAAGGCGTCGACGCCGAGGAGGTTGAGGAAGAGATCCAAGACGTCAACGTCGTCCACGGCGGGGAACAAGTGGGCGAAGGTTAATGTGCATAGGGAGGTTGTGGTGCAAAGCTTGAGGAATCTGTTTCGTTGAGCAAAGGAGATGAAATAATGTTTATTGGGACAGGCAAAACTTGATGATGGATGGGAAAGGCCGGGGTAAGAGAGAGTGCATTTTTGGGTTGGGAAGGTGGTCGGATAAAAGCATTTTATAATACCCGCTTGTTTTCTTTCTCATGATTATGGCTTTATGGTTTCACGGGCTTACAACGAGCAAACAAACGGGTGTTGAATACCACCTCCTTGATGAGGTTATATGCTCAAGGGTGGTGTCGGAACGGATGGGCAGATTGTTATCTCAAAAAGTTATTCCGAAAGTTAATGGTAGTCACTCGCTCGCTGGAGGTATATCGCTAGGATTCGTAGGTGTAGGTGTCAAGGGAAGTCGGGATTGAGATGGCCTGATATTCTCATAATAGCTCAGAGTGATAATGGCTCACAATGAATTGAAGTGATGCTCAAGACCAAATGAATGGACATACGTGGTGCGCTTTCTCTACGAAACACCACACCGAGGTGGCCCGATATTTTCATCGTGATCCAAAGTGATGGTGTTTCACGATGAACCAGAATGGTTCGGAACGGATTCAAGATTCAATCCGAAAGCCAAGAGATTGAGTGAAGATCACGGCAGGCAACAACCAAGCCGGTTCACCGCTCGCCCGCATCGGTCAGCAAACATTGGCAGTTTGTCGTGAATGCAGTGCCAGATGGAAGTCGCGACTGACGTGCCGTTGTCCGACTGACAATGACGTAATTGAGGTCACGAAAGCTCGGCTGCAAGGTACCGGCAAGCAATTCACATTGAAAGCTCCATTTTGGTGGATCGAAGTCGCGAACTGAAACCTTGAATTGTTTACAAAGAATACGCGCAAGACCCTCTTCTATTCCAGGTGTTTTCTTGAAGGGCAGGAAGGGTATAAGGGGAAAATGATTTCATCTTGAGGGAACTGCCATGGTCAACAAAGCTTGGAGGGGGGCTTGGTGACAGCGCTGAAGATCCACAGGGCGGTAGCGCTACAGTAATTACCCCTGTTCGTGCAACTAATCCGGGCCAGTCCCTGACTTGCATTTAGAGGGCACTTGCACTTAGAGGACCATGCCAAGACTGCCTGGCTGCCCTAACATAGAAATTTTAGGGGGGTTTTAGGGTGTTAGCCCAATTGTCAGGCCCCGAAAGGGCCTAAAAAATGGTTCCAATAAGTGCAACTGCACCAATTTCGGCGGCTATCCGACTTGCATTTAGCAGTTTAGCAGTTAGCCATACTAAATAATTGCGGACTGCTAGTTGGTTGCACTTAGAGGGTAAGTTGCACGAAAGGGTGCTTGCACGAACAGGGGTAATTACTGTATGTATTGCGCGCTAGCTCTCTCAGAACCCGCTGAAAATGGATCTGCGGGGCTCTTCCCGCCCCACCATTTCCCTGCTAGAATCGTGCCTGCCGCAACAGTGGAGTAAAAGCCAAAGGGGACCCACCAATTAAATCCAATTCCGAAGCGTCACCTATGACGTAGTTGTTGTCTGTTTGTTGCTGGGCTGGCTCAGCCGGTCTTCGTCTGTAATTCTGTCGTCTTTATAAGATGGTAGGTGCGAGGCAGAAACGGACAATAACTTCCCCTCCTCTTCTCTTCATTATACCAATTTTCCAACGACGACGACGAACTATCACGAAACGAACTTTTTAAACGACGACTACGACGATTTGATCAAGTTAATAAGGTGAGTTTACAGCATTGTGCTTGTAGCGCATCAATTGAGATGCTCTCTTCCTAGTCCCAGGTCCTCGTGTGAGGCGGGTGGGTGGTAAACGAGCTTGCGCTTGGGAACTTCCATTCACCTCCTCCGGTTGGAGCTGAGGATGGAATCACCTGTTTGTCGAGCGACGTCCATTCACTCCCCCATCTGCCTCCTACATGAGGAACAGCGGGCATAAAAGATCACGATCGCATCAATCCCACCAGCACTGCGACAGAACAACAACCAGCTAACCTCTCGCGCCTCCTCCAGAACTTGAACAACCCCCACGAACTTACCGAAACACACATACCAAACCAACCCCCGACAACCCAAATCCATCCAAAATGCGCGGCGGTGCCCACGAGCTCAAGGTCCACTACAAGGGCAACGACGAGGACTTCCTCGTCTTCGTCGACAGCAAGGACGACTACAACAAGTGGGTCAGCGACAAGTCGACCCCCCTGGCCCAGGTCGTTTCCGTCTTCGAGGTCTTCACCACCCACAAGCAAGGCAGCCAGGGCATCTACGCGGCCGCGTCCAAGGCCATGCTCGAGAACGAGTTCGGCACCAAAACCCCAGAGGATGCCATCAAGCAGGTTTTGGAGAAGGGAGTTTTGCAGGAGATGGCTGTATGTTTTTTTTTTTTCGTCTTCCTTCCTACAGCATCATGAACATGACATTCCCAGAATGAGGTGCTGACTGGTGATTAAAAAAAAAAACAGTTTCCCGAGCGCCAAGGAAGGAAGAATGACTCCAACGCTGGCGAGTATCTGGGGCGTTGAGCACACCTCCTCTGACGCCAACGTTGGCGAGTATGTGGGGCGTTGAGCACCACCACCTCTACCGCATGCATATTAGGGGGCCAACACTCGTAAACAATGACACGACACGACGCGACGTTCTTGAGCGGAAAGCATTAAACTAAGTGAGCCGGCGTTTTTGAGAAACAGGCTGGGCTTGGGCTTGAGCTTTGTGGGCTTGGGATTTGGGAGTCGAGTTGGTGGAGTAGTGGAGTGGATGGAGTGGATGATGGGAATGAATTAGAGCAGCAGCGCTTATGACGATACCATATTAATGATGACTGCTTGATTCTGAAGAACAAATATTTGAAAGCTTCCATGCGATGTGTGAAGGGTGTATGCGTGGTGGTGACTGTAATGTTGAGCACTGGCGCGCACGGAAATAATTGGATTTGAGGTTTGAAGACGATGAGAGTCGGGAAGAACGAAGATGATACATAACTATCATCTGGGTCATTGGGCAATTGGGGCCGTTAAATGTAATGATTCAAAACCCACCAAAAGTTAGTCGGTTTTGTGATGTACCACCCTCCCGTATAGCTGCGGCACAGCTGACAAGAGCGACTGACAGTTTCAAAACCTCGCTCGACATTCATGCCACAAACCACACACACAGTTGATCATCGGATGCGCGAACACGGACGGATGCGAACACTCTTGTTGGAGTTTATATATCGACTTCCCCCTCTTTCAGTACCTACCTAGTTCCTCCTAGGAAGTGCTCACCTTTGGCTATAAATACTTACTCTCTTGGTTCCAAAGTTTGGCGAAGGGCCGTTCGGCCAATTCTCGAGGCCTAGACTAGACTAGACGCGCGACAGGAAGCCGATTCATCATTCGTCAAGCGCGGCTACTTCGATACCCGCGCCAGATGGCCGGCGCTTAATGTAGAGGACGCCAGGAAACGCCACGTGAGGACTCTTGTACTCGGACTCACGACTGCACATACCTATTTTTGATTAAGTCACCATTGTCCGACGAGCATACTCGAACAAACTCTCAACTCACTTCACGACGGAGCCAAAGCGATGGTGGTCTCCGAGACTGGCACCACCCGGCGCATCAATGCTGTCGGGTTGACTAGGTAGCGCTACCTGGGGCATGAAGGCGGCTGGCCGACGCGCGCTACGGGCACGCGTTATGGGCGCTTGAGGCCGCCATTTCGGCTTCTAAAGGATGGAAGGTCAGTGACCCGGACGGAGGTGGATAGACAAACAAACCTGGGAGAGGATGATGTGGTCTAGGGCGGGGGGTGTGGGCAACTCGAGAAGCGAGGGGGAAATAGCTTAGTAGTGATTAATGTGAGGAGCGAGTGAAAAATGTAGAAATCAATTGCACCTCCTTCGTCCTTCAACATCACGGTACATACAACAACTTCAACAGATGAGATATCGAATGTCAGGACCTTGGACCTCGCTGGGCATATAAGGTCCCAGTTCCAGACTCCCTAATAACTCCCGTACACTACCCATCCGCCTCGTGCGTGGCCGAGCGGTATGGTGCGGCGGGAGCCAGAAAACATTGCTCAGTGCTGCGCGGTAACTGGTGGTACAGTTTTCGTAAAGCCGTAGGACGTCCCGGGTTTCAATTCCGGGCCTCGTCATTGCGGGCTGAGCTTTTTTGCCTTTTCTGTGGAGGGCGAGTAGTTGTGGTGAAAAAGCTGGTGAAGCAGTTGGGCTAACTAAGTTGGATGGAAGCTCTTTTTTTTTTTTTTTTTTGAAGCTGATGGTGAGGCTGATTGATGTCTGGCTGCTGGCGGTTAGCAATGTTGAGGATAGATAAAGCGGCTGCTGAAGCGGTCGGTCGCTCAAGATGAAGCTTTTCACCGTCGCGGTAGCCGCTTGGCCGGTTAGGGGCGGGCACCCTCCCGGACGCCTGGCGGTAAGAGATCAGTCCTGCTTGGGGGGCATTGGGGTGGTGGGTGTTTGAGTTAGCTGAAGGGCTGTTCAAACGGTTGAAGTTGATTGATCTCTGGGAGACACTTACTTTTAAGTGACTTCAGAGCGTGCTTGAGGCGGCTCCAACGGATGAAGTTCGACCTGGTCGGTTGATGGATCATGAAGTGTTGGATCTCAAGCTACACCATTCGAACTTTGTGAAGTCTGGAGGATTCCAGTCCTGTCTGTTCTTTTCTTGTCCGGGTATCGAGATAAGTGATTGGGCCATAACTCAATAGCGTTTTTTCCCTGTTGGTAAACATTCTCCTGCATTCTGAACAAAGGATTGGTTGAAAGAGACAGAGTCAGGACGAAACGAGGAAGGACATGGATCTGATCAGTGGCTGTGAACCTCGGGAGTTTACCAGTTGTTGAGCATCGGACTCACGGTGCAGAAAAAGGGAATGAGGCGAAATCTAGTCTAGTCTAGCGATGTTAAATTCAATATTAGTGACTAACTTGAAGTGATTGAGTGAAGGCGTTAAAAACGCCGGAGGACCAGTCTTGGGAACGCAGGTGCATTCTCTGATTGACTCCAATCCGAGTTGCGATCGCTGCTGGACTTGAGTCTCATTTTTTTCAATGAAGCCACGATCTGTTTGTTCTTCGAACAAGAACTGACCTAGACGTACAACAGACTCCGTGAGTTTGACCTGGATTCACAGTCACTTCACTCTTCTCTTGCGTATGGTTTAGTCCCCCCCCGTGTCTCGTCATAGGCCATTCAACTCGGGTTACATAGGTCAAACTCCTCCAAGCTCTCGGACTGTGATCGTCTCTCCGAGTGGAAGAAGGAGTGGAGATTCGATCACGGAAGAGCCTCAACACGACATCCACCTTCCCATCCACCTTCCCATCCACCTTGAGATCCCCTACCAGGTAAGATCTGCTGCCGCGACTTCCCCACGATTCTCCGTTGACGTCATACCATGCCATGCCATACAATCCAAACCGCCCCATTCTCTTTCCAGTTGAAAATACCTTTATCACTACTCTGTTTCTCTTAAGTCTTTGTGATGATGAGTGAGGGGGGCATTATCACCACACCATTAAGCCTCGCATAAAGCAGGGTTGGCGCTAGTGAAACTGACCAAAAACACCGAGGGCCTGAGCTAGTGGTTCCCCTGTCAGGGGCTCACGATGCCAAGGGGAGTGAACGGACTCTCGATTTGGTTCATAAGTAGGTGGTCGCCCGCTCCTGGAACGAGGACAGGTTGGCGATGGCTTTTCTAGCTTGCTTTGGGACCATTCTCCCGAGTTGAGCTCATTGCCAAAGAAGTATGATCACGTAGTGCGTAGAGAATTTAGTCATGAATGCGAAATCTGTACGCATTGTATTCTCTCTTTCCATCTCCGTTCGTTGATGCTCTCTGTGACCCTATCGCCATATTTACAATCCTCCGAATGCATTCGTTATCATCACCATCCTCCCATCTTGCCCCATATGTGCTCTCTCTCTCCTCTTGGGTATCATTTTCCCCAGTCATAAAATCTGTAATCACAAAAACGCCGTGTGGTATCCAAATGCCAAGTGTCTCTGACATGCAAAATTGATGCTATATAAAAGAGACAGTAAGAAAAAAAAAAAAAAGGGACGATGACGCTTGCTGTGCATCTGAAAAATTCCAAATGATATGTATCAGTTTGTGTATGTGCTGGTTCGGGATCAGGCGCGTATATGCGCGGCCTTCCCCCTCTTTTCTGTTTACATCTCAAGATGGCTGACTGACAGTCAATCCCGCGCTCTCTCCGGTTCTCCATGGCCATTTCGGAGGTCGCGTGTGTGATGATCTCGTCGTTTTCGCCAAAGGGTGATGATGGGTGTTTGTGTTGGTCCGATAAGCAAGTTGTACAGAGTCGTGTCATTCGTTACAGGATGCTGATTGCTGGATCGCTGATATGTACGATTAAGGGTATTATACACGTCCGGTCTTGCCACCACCACGCTGTGGTAGTGTCCAAGGCTTTGCGCAGATCATCTGTCCACTCAAGTTAGCAAAACGTCCTTCAACCAAATCTCATCACAAGAAAACTAACCTCTCCCTCGCTATATGCCCAAAAGTACACGCCCAGCCCAATCACCTGATAAATAGCGGCGTTTGTCCCTTGGTAGATGAGCGCGGCAGCCAGGGCGGTGAGCGGGAGGATGGCCAGGCGGGCCTCGAGACTGCGGTGAAAGCTGGATCCGGCGATGAAACCAAGCGGCCACTCCCAAGCGATGAGCAAGAGTCCGAAGAGGAGATTAATAATTTGCAGGATCGGTATCGGCTTGACGGCGGCGTCTAGGGTTTTTGTGAGGAAATCCCAGAAGATCTTGGGCCAGAAGAAACCCTCGAGTGCGGCTGCGACTTGGTCTGTGATATGTGTTAGTTGAGAGGTTCGTGAGGCATAAGATGAAAAAGGAATTTGCCACACATACAAGTTCCAGCGGCCAGGATAATGAGTCTCGCCCAGTGGTTCTTGATGAGTTTTCCCATGTTGACGACTGATTATGGTGACGAAAGATGAAATATTTTTCCGTCGGGTATCTTGGCCAAAAAGAAAAACTTGGCTTCCACTCGTTTCCGGATCGGTTTCCCTTTTCTTCGAACTGACTTCGCTTCCGAGTTGACCTTTTTCTTCCTTGCTCCTCTAATTCGGTATCCTTCGCAGGTGATGTTGTCTTTTTCACGCAATGATGATTTCGTTCCAGTCCAAACACTCTCTCGTATTATCCAAGCACAGACGATGATGCAAATGTCGTTAAAGTCCTTTTTTGTAGCGATCCAGCGCGTCAAACAACCCAACTTCCAACAGGTACTCGATTCGATATTAGGCGAAGGCGAGGTCCTTTCGAAAGAATGGAAGCAGGTAATCCCGACCTGCGGTTAAAGAAGCGAAGTAGTTGAAGGAAAGGGTTGTCGATGTGAAAGAAGGCTATCGACGTCCAGACGAAGAACAACGCCGGCAAAGAATGGAATGAGAGAAAAGAGGAAGGGAACCCAAGAATTAAGCGGCCGGGCGGGGCCGAGGCGGACTAATATTGGGCGGGTTTCCCTTCTTCTTTTCTGAGAGTACTCGCCCGCAAGGGCCTTGCACCCGGGGGTTCGGGAGAGCGTGTCAGAATCGACCGGGTGGTGGTGAGGTGGAGCACCTGAAGCTTGGAGTATGCTCAGACTGATGATGGTAGTGTGTATCGGATTGTCCAAGTTTCCCGTATTGCTAGTCGCTGTTGTTGGAGATCCAGGTTCTGACTATTCGGTCTATAGCAACAGCGGGCATCCGGGCGGCATCCGATGTTTCCAGGGGATCGGAAGCTTGTTCTATGTTTTGGTTCACAACCAAAACAAGTTGTATTATGATGAGGAGAGATCAAGGCACCTGGCCTGGGCGATATGACGGTGGTGTTGTGTGAGTGTGAAGTCTTTGGCGATGTGACTCTGGAAGGCCGGAAGCGTCTGAGGTTCGAGGAGACGAGGCAGTCCTTGCATGAAGTTGCGTTGTGTGTTTGAGGCCGACAGACTTTTTAGGAGAAGAGGGATAAAAAGTGTATGATCTACCAAGGTCTGGGACACATGCGAGTTTAAGAAACGACCAGGTACTACCAAGACCAGAGTTCGCTTGAGGGAGGGGGTAGCACCTTGCCCATGGATGTCACTGTGTGGGGTGGTTGATGGGATGGAGCGTGCCGAGCTAGCAGCGAGTTAGCACTTGCCAGGGCTGGGCATTGTCTGGGCAAGAGAGGAACAGGCGAGGAACAGGCCGGAGACCATGAGACCGCCTTGTGTCTCTGGTGGTTTTTGTGAGAGGTGAAGCCACTCGCCGAGCTGGAGGCGGGCACATGGCCTTCCAGGGTCCCTGGGCGGTTGTTGACCTGGTGGTGGTTTAACTCTTGGGGTCTTTTCTGAGGAGAAAAAGGAAAGAGGTAGAACTAATGTGTACCATTCAGTACTGCGTAGTACCAGCCAGTCTTCAAGAGATGCGCTGTGCCATTGTGATTGTTCCTCTGCTCTTCCATTGCATCTTGCCTGGGAGATGAACAATCTGAGTCAAATGGTTATTCCCAAGACAGCATTGGGTGGAAAAGGTGAGGGATTTGACACCAGCAAAAATGACCAAAAATGAGAATGACGAGGCAAAAGATTGAGAGGCCATGAGAAAGAGTTGTCGTCGTCCACACAGAAAGAGCCCTGCGGTTCCTGGCCGAGGTGCCCCTGCCGTCCGACGTGATTGGCGTTAGCGTGAGCGGTTAGCAGCCCGAGAATTAGCCAATCACATATCATACCGCACTTCTCTCCGCAGCCAAGACAGGGGCTCCCCCATGCAATGTGACCCACCTATAACGTTGAGCATCAGGGATCTTGTACCTTTGCGATCCCGCCCTGTAACTCGACAGCGCTTCACCAGTGTCAAGTGACAAGCCGGATGCCTCCTTTGCCGTTGCCCGGTACTTACGGCGCTATGCTACTCTCTGGTTGAATATTTCTTCCGGAGTGCACGCATCGTGCTTTCCGATATCACAGCTATTTTTGGTGGGCCAAGATGTTGTAGATTTTTTTATCTACGAATGCACCCTTTCAATGGCACGTTCGCCTTCAAAAAGATATCGTCAAAAACATTTGGAATCAACATTGACCTTCTAGAAACTTTGCGAACACGACGGCTTAAGACAATTGCTTTATTCGTTCTTCGGTAGACAATGCAACATGGATGTGCTGAGACAGCCGTTGTCTGGACTCTCCTCAATGGCGGGCTGCTGAGGCAAAAGACGTTTTGAGATGCTCGGCTCCCGATCACCCGAGCACAGACCACCGGTCCCTGGCAATCAAAACCTCCTCCTTGACAAAAGAAAGAGGCTCTCTTCACCTCGCCGCTGACATGCCTCGTTCCTGCCTCTTGTCATATCTTGGTCGGCTTGGCCCCGCGCGCTATTGGGAACAGATCTCGCAGCATCAGCCGCCCTTTCACAAGATTTGAGAAGAAAAAAACAATTCTGGCCACTCGAATTCGGATCGAGTTCACTGTTTCCTGCCAACCACCCACCAAAACTCGAGCTTCTTCCTTCGTGTATCACCATGCGGCGACAACACGATTGTATAACCTCGTACCACCACACCTCACAAAGTTTGAGACTCTTTTCCATGCATTCGTTATGCTGTGACGACTGACCCCAACCCATCGGATTTCTGTTATCGGATCAGATAGCATTTGTTGTGTCTTTGATTCCCACCACCGCACTTTCCAAGTCGATCCGGTTAATTGTTTTCCAGAGTTTGGTATGCCAATCAAGCGGGGATTTCACTATCACATCGGCACTTCTTGTCATCACCTCGCTGACCTTGATGACCTGAAAATCCCGAGCAATGATCTCTTCACCGCTCGATAACGAGGTCAATCCTGTCGTCAGATAGTGGACCGATCCAGATTCTCCAAGCCCGAGTCTTTCGGGGTTTTGCCTGGTTTTGTTTTTTTGTCCCTTCTCTCTTTGGAATCTGCCCTGCCCGGTCTCCTCTTTTTCAAAGACCCCGGCCACAAAGTTCGCCAACTCGCATATGCACATCGTGTGCTAGTGCTAGGAGGGACAATCAATGCTGCCTCTGCACATGGATTTTCTTTGCACCAAAGAGAAAACCCACACAGTAAAGTGCAACGTTAGACCGGGCGGTTGTGCGCTGCTCGTCATTGGCCTCAACTGGGTCAACAGGCGGAGAACCACATGGGATCCCACAGTGTCCCCGACCGCACTTCAACCAATTAAGGGTCCCCCATCGCCTCTTTTCTTTCTTCAACCCTTTCAGATCTTGTTCGCTGATCACAAAGATAAAGTGTCCGCTAGTGCGGTATAAAATCATCTTATCATCACCGACACCGAGCTTTCTCCAACCACGCACTCCACCACTCATGCCGCGTCATGCGCTATGTACTTATTTCACCATGGCTCCGGTCTTGGGATTTCTTGGGTCGTCAGGTCGGTTCTCGGCGAGGTGATTGTTGCGTTGTTGTGATTGTGATGAACCGGGTTATGGAGCAGCAAGGAGGGCACGCAACTGTATGGAGAACTCGCAAGACACCATGCGGTGATACCTAGGCAGTGGGTAACCGTCAGACGAGCAAGATTCAACGTTTTGTTGACCATGAGCCTATGAGAGTGGCATCCGAAGACGAGAAGGAGATAAGATGCCGGAGCACCGACCACTGGTTCTTGACATCTGACGAACGGCCACTGACTGGATCCTCAAGGTTCGATGGGGTTGTCATCTCCACAACTTATCGACTCAACCTCCGTCAAGTCGTCATCACGATGGATATGACGCCCAGCAGAGTAATCAGGAGCATAGGAGGCTAGAAAGCCGAAAGCGAGGATTTCACTTTGCCACTATGTACGCCTCAGCCGCATTCAATATCTCCCAACTTCATGTCCACCACTGAACAACTTATCACAGAGGATCACATAGACGGCACGGACAAGCAATCCGAACCCAATCGCGGCATCTTCTCCTGGTCCGAGCCGTGCCCTCCATCCCCTTTTTTTAACTCTCCAATACCCAGTGGCGAAGAAGTGAAAAGAACAATGGCTATTGTTGTTCTGTGCCTCAGCCTCTTTTGACTATCTTTCCAGCTGGTATTTTGTCGTTAGTCGTGCCGCCAGGTCCAGTGACCAAACCCACCAGTCCCAGTGGGATGGATAGGAAGCGCCCCCCGGATTCCAACCAACCGAACCCAGTTAGGCCCGTATGTGGATGAATGTGTGGATGTCTGGTCCAGTCCAGTCCGGTCTGGCCTCGACCCGCCGGCCTGGCACTTTTTTCGCCTCTCTCGTCTCTTTTGGGCTTTGGTGTGTGCCTTCTTTCCTTCCTCTTTTGTGCTCTGTTGCCCGGCTGCTCACGGATACTAGCAATGTCTAGGACACCAAAGATAGTTCAGCCCAAGATTAACATACTCAACACGTGCGGACTTGCTCTCCAGGTAGTGTCGTTGGGATGGAAAAAGAATATCAAAGATGGTGTAGCGTATGTAGTGTAGTCCACACCGACTGCAAGGCACGTGAGGCTAGAAAGTTCGGCGGTAAGCTGTGCGTGCCTTGAGCCTACATTAGCTCCTTGGTTTCCCTTCTTTCTCTCTTCACCCCTTTCAAGCTTGGATGTCCGATGTTGGAGGAGTGAGTATGCAGGTACACTTTCTCGGCGGCGCTTATACACAAATATCATATAGGTCATGGACCCATCCATCCTCACGCTCACATTCACATGGAAAGCTTTCCGCTGGGTGGTTTTATTTTGATGACTTCGTCGTCGTCGTCGTCAGCATCGTCACAGTGCGTCAGTCACTATCACGGCGGTGACGGGATATAAATAGAAGCTTTTATCCCCTACTGCGAAGTTCCTACACAACATATCTTGGCTACGGGCTACGGAAAGAAAGTCCAGCTTGGAAACCACGGCCGAGGAAAGTAGGTAAGGGAGGGGAATGGGTGTCGATGCCTGACAGAGATCACAAACGGCATCACAACGGGAAGGGAGGGGGACTGAAGCTGAAGCTGAATTTAAAGTTGATGATGCTCTTGATGCGCTTGAAAGGTAGGTATGCTATCTCATCTGTCTCATCCCAGCGCCTAGCGGACAAAGGAGATCGTTGGATGGATGGATTCAGAGTGCCTGAGGCGGTGATAGATGTGAGTGGATGTGAGTGGGACGTACGCGACGGCATCAGAGTTACCACAGACGTGACAGGACAACCTTTGGGCCAAGTAACCGACGACCGGATTCCATCTTCTCTCTCGGCGGTCGGACTTCAAAACGCATGCTCTACCTTTTTTAGTCCGGTATCATCTATCCGGATTACGGGGTGAGCCGGGGAATCTAACCGCTTTCAACTCCTGTTTGGGATGTGGTATCTTCCTTCTTAAGGAGTTTCGGATACAGCGTCATGATAATGGTTTATCAAATCAGGGTTCGGACCCTCCGACCAACAAAGCTGACTTGGACACTCTTTTGTTACCTTCTCAGCTTCAAGCTTTGATCCCTAACCATCTCACTTATGCCTAGTCCTATTCATGAAGTCTCTGAAGAGACGGCGTGATCAAGATCAACGACGCATAGGCTTTAACAAGCATTTGTCTGGTCCAGCCTGAGATAGTCCTGACTTCGTTGATGTGTAAAGCAGATTATCACTCTGAAGTTTGAAGCGAGAGGCATTCACTAAGATTGAGGAACATAATGGCTGTGGTTTGCCAGTCAAGATCAAGAACACCTAGACCTTTGAGGTAAAGTACTGACTGGGATTGGAGAGTTTCGATCAATTCTTTAACAGGAGCGTGAAGTGTTTGTGAAGCGGATCTGAAGTTACTAATCCAGCCGGAGCCGCCAATATTAGTTTTCCGTCCGATACAACCAACCTCCTTCATCCCATCACTACACAAAGCTCGATTAGTCTCTCTTCTCCTTCCATTACTATACTTCCCACTATCACTTGACCTTCCAAATCTCCACTTCAAATCCCCAGCCCCCCATTTCACTTCCCCCTTAGATGGACATGCTGCTCTTCCCCCTTTTACTTTGTACCCCCCGTTTCCTCCCATTTCAGTACATCCCATCATCTCAAACCCTCTGCATCACTACACAGCAAACTCATGCTCCCAAAAAGCCAGGAACCGCTCCGTTTCTACTTCCGCGATCTCACCACCCGAAGCTCTTGCCATCGCATTCCTGATTTGTTCTTTTCCTTCTTCTGTCTCTACTAGCTCTAGGAGATCTCTGAGGCCGGGGAAGTTGATGAATATCGGACCTGAAAGAATTGCGATGGAGTGAGGGGAGAGGGGAGTGAAGAGCCGTTGGTTGCTGGAGGGGACGGTGCAGAGCGGGAGGAGAATGTCTCTGCTGGGGATGTAGGTGTTGGAGTTGACTGCCCTCGTGTGGTTATATCTGTTTGGCTGGTGTTGAGAGTGGACACCTGCGGGAATTGGGATAGGAGCTGGTGCTGGAGCTGGAGAGGGGGGTGGAGGCTGTTGTTGGAGGGAAGACAGGAGTGATGGAAGGTCTGAAGGGTGGGAAATTGGGAGGATGGGGATTGAGGAGAGGGGTGGGTGTTGAGTTGTGAGGAGACTGTGAATTTGTTAGTTAGTTATCTTCATGACCCTTGATCGTCGGTGTTATGATATGTGATGTTGATGACGCGACGGAATCTGGAAACTCAAAAAGGTAGTAGAAGAAGGAGTGGGCACATACTCAATCTGCAACTTCATAAACCCCTCCAACCCCTTTTCCTTGCCTTCCTCGCTGCTACTCCTCCCATCCACTCCGCCCCCTTCATCACCTCCATCACCTTCCCCACCAGTCTCAAGCGCATAAACAATCTTCGCCTCCGAAGCATTACTCCTATCCGAGCGACACAGGTCATACAGACCACCAATCCACTGCATCGTCCTCGGTTTGCCGACATCGACAGCCGAGAACAACAGGAGACGAAGGACATGGTAGCTGTTTCCGCTCGGGACCATGAGGGTGATGTCGTTGTGGTCTAGCTCGGTTTCTATTGTAAGATCTCATTAGCACATTAGCACACTAGAACTACTTACCGCAAAGCGGATAATGGAAGGAATGGGGAAGGAACGGGGAAGGAAGGGGAAATGTACCTTGCCAACGCCCTCCTGGCTGATGAAGAAGTTGAGCGGCGACTTCGGCCCATGGGGATCTTTGTCTGAGGTGTGAGGATAGCAAGTTCATGGTTGTCGTCGGCTCGTGGTAAGGGGACGACACTGGGTGAGAAAAGGACGGGGGAGAATTGTGTGTGAAAGATGGTATATTTGGGATGTGATGGTGCCTACGAGTAAATGAGTTCCATCAGATGTGTCATGGCTGTGATCCATTAGGGTATGCGGTGTCTGGAGTGCTCTTTCCCTTTCTTTACACTGAATTGAACTAAACACGAGGACTTCTTCGCTCCTTCCTCGAATGATTGGCAATATGTCTGAGAAGTCCCCAGGCGCACCTGCCCGAGATAGAATGAATTCTTCAAACGTGATGATGTACCTCCAGTGTACGGAACTGAACTGGGCTCGGGATCTACACCACAGAACAGACGGGAAGATGGGATGTCATGGGAAAAAAAAACAGAAAGGATATACTCGAAGAAGAATATCATGTGGGTATTTGCCGCTGGAAGGAATTGATGCCATTGACAACACCCTCCACATACCTTAATCTACCGGTATGTTCAAAAATCAAATCAAATAAAAGCAAATTGGATCCTCTCCGATCCCTTCTCCCTCATGTTCTGGTCTACTAGCTTTTCAAGCACCGCTGAGGAAAATCCCTGTTCAAACCCTCCTCCAATTTGACAGCCACCTCACCTCACAGTCAAGAAAGTCCCTTAAGATTACAAACTCATTGCGAGATCATAGAAAGGAAAGAAAAACCGCTCCGAATGCATCAACGGAGAGACAGAACTTTATGGAGCAGGACAATATTTTCCGGCTTTCTTTGTTTTGTCGAAAGATCGATCTCTCGCGCCCGGGCCGCCTACCTACAACGAAGGCCCACGGCCAAAGACTCTCTCCTCCGCCTTGAATGAGGTAGGCGTCCGTCCGGAGAGCAAAAAGATAAACACAACCGACAACTTTGAAAAAAAAAAAAAAAAAAAAAAAAAAAAAAAAAAAAAAAAAAAAAAAAAAAAAAAAAAGGGGGGGGGGGGGGGGGAAGCAAAAAGCTCAGCTGCCCAAGCCCAGAGTTGAACCCAAGGCCAGCTGCACACCTACGAAAACACCAACGCATTTCCTTGGCTACGATCAGCACACCTACCACGTTGGCTACTGGGAGTTGTTGGAAGGGTCTGAACTTGGCCAAGACTTATATGGTCCCAAGGGCCAAGACAGTGAAGGGTGCTGAAGGTCTTGCCGCTCACTGTGATGGAAGCTGAATGGGGCCGTCCGTACCCGTGCCGGTAGTACATAGTTATTGACGACGAAGACGGGAGTCAAAACTTCATGAAGATGAATTTTATGAGTGTAGATACGATTGTAAATGTTTTCACTCATTCCAGATCAAATACTAGATAGACTTTGTGTTGTTTGGGTGCAGCAGATAAAGCTATGTATGTACATTGAACACCCACAAACAGTAAAACGAACTCATCCACTCATCTACTCATCCGCTCATTAACAAACTACCTATTACATGGAAAAAGTATATATACTTTTTTAACTTTCTTCTTCTCCCGAACTTTGCCTCCTTCCCATCTTCCTATGTTCCCCTTTTCTCTTCCCTTTTTGGTTCCCTCTCCTTCTGTTATCAACCAAGTTTCCCACTCTCATGCCCACTCCCTCCCTCCCTCCCTCCCTCCCTCTTTCACTCACGCCGCACTTTTCGTCTCAGCATTTCTACTAGCCTTCCTCTCCCACCCAGTCTTCAACAACCTAGTCCCCACCTCAAAAACCGGCAACGGATGCGCCTCGGTATTAAACACGACCTTATCCAGCGGCAGCAGATCCTCCGGACTGAACAACAAATAAAAGTACTTGAGCGTCTCCGCCATCCAGAAACTCTCCATGTTATCCTTGGTCACAGGGGGGATAACATTCGCATTTGACAAGCTCGTGAAACCCCCGCCGTCTTCGACAACCGCCGTATAATTGACAAACGACTTGAACATCTCCCACCCCCACTCGCGGTATTTCACTTCGCCCGTGATGCGGTACATGTAGAACAGTGATTCGACGGTTTCGGGGCGTTGGAGGTTGTGAGAGTCCATTTGGTGGACTTCGTAATCTTTGCGCCAGACGGCGTCGGGGCCGGCGGGGTCGTCGAAGATGGAATCTGGTGGAGAAGTATGGGAGGTAGATTCGGGAGCAGGGTCGGAGGGAATCTTGAAATACGTGATCTCGGCGGCGAGGCCGGTCGCCATGTACCGATACATGCCCCAGCAGGTCTGCATCAGCTCGCGGGCGAGCTTCATGTCTGCCTCGCGCTGCTTGTTCCAGAAGCCGGGCTTCTTGCGCGCTTCGCGCTCTGAAAGCCCTTCGGTGGCGGCGAGCGCGATGGTTCCCGGGAGGAAGCAGACGAGATGGTCCATTTTGGGGGAGAGTTTTCCCTCGAGACCGGAGGGACGTTCGCCGACGATGGTGAACCCGCTGTTTTCCGTGTAGGTGACTAGGTGCTTGCGGATGCCCTGCAGAGCATCGTTCCACATGTCTTGGTAGATGGGTTCGGCCTTTTTGGTTTGGAGGTACTGCTTGATTAGGTATTCGTAGTAGGAATCGCCGCGCGAGCCGAGCCGGATGTTGGAAGTGTGGAAGTGCCCTGTGCTGGGCTGGATGTAGATGGGCACGAGGCCGTCGGGCGCTTGGTTGTCGTCTAGCACTTGCATGACCTTTTCGGAGCGGTCCCAGAAGTCCTTCTCGCCGGTTAGGTTGGCGAGGTACTTGAACTCGAGCTGGAGGGTCGTGGCTTCGGCGGTGGAGGAGGCGCCGTTGTCGGCGTGCGAGGGCAGGCCTTGGAATTTGCCGAGGTTGACGCTCGCGTAGGGGATGCCGGAGGGCGTGTCGAAGGCGGACATGAGGCGGTCGGCGAGGTCGCGGGCCTTTTCAAGATAAAGGTCCTCGCCAGGGGCGCCGATGTCGTCGTCGGTGATGGGCGCTAGATTCGGGTACTCGGTGCTGAGGTAGTAGGCCGACAAAAGACCGCCCAACATGCGGATGGTCGTCTCGAAGGTGTTGACGTCTTGGTCCTGATCCCAGGTCAACGACTTGGAGATCCATTCGCGAGCATGGGTGACCCGCGAAGTCAGGTTCATGATCATCAGGGTATCTAGCGAGTCAATGATGATCCAACCCAGACCCTTGGGGGCCATATTCCGGCCCGTCTTCGACACAGGGTGAAACTCATCATAACCTAATCACAAAGTTAGCCAAGCAGCCACCACAACACCAACCCTCAATCTTCAAGGTGACATACCCCACGCATATCTCTCATAAGCATCCCAACTCAGCTCCATAGCCTCAACAACCCTCTCCCTCCTCCTCAACCAATCAGCCTTACTCCTCGCCTTCGTATCCGAGCTCAACCACCCCCAATCCCCCAGCTTCGCCACCGCTCGTTCATGATGCCCATCAAAGAAGCCCGTAAACCACAAGAGCCCGAGCACCACCAACGTCAGGAAACCCAACACCCTCTTTTTCCTCAGCAACGGGCGTGGTCTCCCCCCTCCGGGACCGTGTCCATATGGCTTATCCTTATACATGGGTAACGACCTTCGATCCGGGTTTAGGAACCCCCCGACTTTGTCTTGTACTCCTCCTAATACTCCTCCTCCTCCTCCTCCTGCTGGCCCTGCTCGTTGACGGGTGGCAGCAGCCCACAGTCGATCTTCAGCTTGGCGCGCCGGGTCCGTAAACGACGGCACGTGTCTGGGGATCGAAAAGGCCATGTCCTCTATGTCCTCTATATCCTCCTCTTCTGTGTCTTCCGCAGCCGGCGGCAGTAAAACGCCCTGCTCTAAATCTGACTGGCTCTGAAACCCCTGATCAAGCGCCCTCTCAACCTCCTTAGCAGCGGCTTCGGCGGCTTCGGCTACAGCGCCGACGGCGTCGCGGGTGCGTTCAGCAGCCTGCTCTGCGAGCTCGGCAGCTTGTTGGGCGGCGCTCGCGGCGGCTTTCTCGGCTACTTGGGCGGCGAGCGAGGCACGGTCGCGGATCTCGGTGGCGGCAGTGGTGGCGGTTGCGCGGAGGATGTTGATGGCGGCAATGGTACCCGGGCGGTTGGTGAAGTTGTGGAGGTTGAATGGATCGCGGACGCGGTTCATTCTCTAGAGCGGGAGGTACGAGAAAGGTGGAGGGGACGGGAGCCGATGGCGCTATATTTCAGGGTGCATTGGCCGGATCGGGGAGGTCTTAGTGTTGCTGTTAGTGCGCTTTAGGCGGGAGCTTCTGGTTGCTGAGATGGACTGAGACAATGGAATCGCCACGATAGTTCGTCATTAAGGGTCTTTTGAGATCGGATGGATTTAACAAGAGCAGAGGTAATTGTTTAGATTGAAGGTATTCGCAAACGGATAAGGAGGAGCAAAGCAGTTTCAAAGAACAAATGCAGATTGAAGAATTACCCCGAACTTTCTCTTTCAAAACTTTGAGCGGTCAAGCTGCACAGGGAAGGAGAGCTGCGGTCCTTATTGGAGATGGAATGGAGCATGGAGCTGCTTCTGTACATCCGCTCTTACATACCTTTGTAGTACTTTGGATTGCCTGACATATGTATACAGCAGTATGTATTTATAACAGGCCAACGGTCAGACAACCACACCAATTGAAGACTTGTGGTGATTGCTTTCATCTCAACCCGAGATAACAAGATTATCCAAGAAGCCAAGAACCTTGCTGACCTCGTACGCCAAAGAGGACAGCTTGAGCTTTGACGCGTTGCGACGTCGTGGGGCCCCGCTCTTTGTAAAAGGGGGCTAGGGTTAGAAGTGGGTTACCCGTCAGGGTTAGGTATATCATTTGTGACTCGGGGTTGACTCCTGCTCACCTTTTGACCGGTTGGTGTTTATTAACTGGAATGAATGGGAGAGATAAAGAGTATATCATTCAAACATCTTGACTGATGATGGGAGAACGACCATTAAATTAGGCCCTTGAACTTGAAGTAAAGTGAAGACAACTGAAACAGGCCCACGAAAGTCTGTACCAGTTCCTTATCTTATCACCCCCCTCCGCCCTCCTCCGCTCACTAACACAATTCCACATTCGGCAATCCCGATTTCTCCATCCTTCACCACCATATCAGACCAGCAGACCGCCGCGCCCATCATATCACCACCATTTCACCCACATCGATACCTCAAAACCCAAAAGACCAGCCGCCAGCCATGTACTCGCGCCAGATAGAAAACTACCCCCACCTCACCCCCTCCGAATTCGCCGAAGCCGCTCACCACCTCGACCGGCGCTACAGCCAAGCGACCCTCGGCCCGCTCCGTCGCCAATGGAAGCTGCGCGTGCGCTCGGCGCTCAACACCCACTTTGTCTCTCCTTCGGACCCGGAGTACAGCACGTTTATCCAGATCACGCGGCCGCTGGAGGTGAATCTGGATGATGATGGGTTGTCGGAATTTTTGGATAATTTGAGTTTTGAGGGGCCAACGGTAAGGGATGATGAGGAGGGTCTGGCTGGGGTGAGTGAGGGGATGGAGGTTGATGATGATGATGATGATGAGGTATGTTTTTTTTTTTTTGAGGGGAAGTTTTGAAAGGGGTGTGGGATGATGCTGATCTGGGTTTTTTGGGGAGAAGGCTATGGTTTTGCCTTCTAAACAACAACAGAAGGCGAGTTATGGCTACGTCACATACGAAATACACCTTCACCCGACATATCAAGCGCCTTGTCTTTGGTTTTCACTCAACGGACTGCCCGCGGACGAACCAGCCTTCAACATCGACACCGTCTTCCGACGTCTCGTACCCGATCAGTTCAAAGATGGACTCCGCCGCGCCGGTTCCGTGGGTGGTATCTCAGCTGATGTAAGTCTTCTCTTCTTCTCTTCTCGTTCTTCGTATTTGTGTGTTTTTGTTTTGGGGTTCAATCTTCTCGCTGTTGAAAACACGAAAAAGTTAACTAGGGCTGAACTCTTCTTCTTGCTCTTTGTGACTTTGTTGTTGTCGTGAAAACATGTGAGATGTTGATATGAGAAACAAGAGAGAAGAAAAAAAAAAGAGGTGCCTATACTAACACACGAATGTCCCTTCTTTTGAATTATTTCGGCCAAACAAACAGTATCATCCCATCACAGGCGTTCCCACCTTCTTCGTCCACCCTTGTCTCCTTGGCGAGGCCATGTCGACCTTTGAGAATGTCTCGATCGAGACCTACCTGATGGTTTGGCTTGGGCTTGTCGGCGGCTGTGTCAGCCTTTGGATCCCGAAGGAGATGGCACTGGAGCCTTCTTCCGCCTGAAGGAAGTGGGAGTAGCGCGGTGTGTGCAGCTAGCGGCGTCTTCTGCAATAGTCTTTCGAGAGGGCGTTTTGACGCTCCCACACGTTTATCCGTCCGCTTCATTGCGTCCTCATTCTCGTCATCCCCCCCCACCGCAAGCTGGTATCTTAAACAGAAGCAAATGCCACAGAGGACATCCATCAGTCCTCGTCGCTGTCTTCCTCCATAGCAACATCTGAATCACTCTCCTCCTCTTCCTCCTCCTCGCGCGGCCTCTTTGTTCCCCGGTTTTCCTCTGCCGGTGTAGCTGTCTCCGTCCCAGGAGGCTTGGCTGGCGAACCTTGTGGTGCTGGGCTCTCGGTACTAGGGGCGCCCGGTACGGGGGCACTGAAGATGCTCTGTTGGACGGTGGTAAGGGCTACGGCGGCGGCGGCCTTGGGTGGCACGAGAGTGCCGTCGAGTTTGGCGATGATGTTGGAGCGACCCTTGGCGTAGGTGATTTTCTAAACACAGCCCGAGTCAGCACTGAATAACTCCTGCTCACACCTTTCCAGTTGGTATAGAAGGGCTCACCATTTTTCTGCCCAAGAACTCCATGCCGTCAAGTGACCTCATCGCCTGTGTTGCTGTCTGAATGTCCCGGTAGACAATGTGTGCTTGCCCGCGCATCTTCATGGTCTTGAGAGCGACGACATCGAGAACGGGGCCGTAGGTAGAGAAGAGCATGTATAGTGCTGTACGGAGGTCGTCTTTTTGGATCTTGGCTGAGGGGAGGTTGGCGACGTAGAGCGTCTGGTTTGGCGGGTTCGAGACCACCTTTTGCGGGAGGCCCGCGGGGGGAGCAGTACGCGTAGCCATTGCCGCGTAGGAATTCGGGAGCTGATGTTGTTGTTTGTAAATGCAGGCTGTGACTTCTCGCGTGGATTTTCGGTGTGTCGTGGGTGCCTCGTGGATGGGGTAAATGTCGTCAATCGTTTCGTCGTCGCCGGGTGTATGTCAATGATGAATCCAAGTCGCGGCGCATGCGACGTCGACAATCGCTGGTCAAAAATTGGAGACAGCGGCCAGCCTACAAACAATCGGCGAACCCCACGGGCGTGGGTGCAGCTTGTTACAAGTGGATCAGACCCGGCCGGCAGCGCGCTTGGCGGCGTCAGTCACCCGCACCCAACCCCACTACGCAGCAGCAACGGTTCCCCTGGAGCCTGGCGGTCTGACCTCATTTCAGGCGTCCAGCCCGCTGTAGTTACGGAGCTCTCCACGTTCCCGGGCACGGCAGTTCCCCTTTCCACTTACAACATCCGGCTCCGACACCACCGAACCAACATCACTCTCCGTCATCACCGTCCCCGATTCCGAGCGCGGTAGTAGAGAGCTATACTCCTATCGCATAACCTACACTCACCACATCACTCACAATGGCTGCTCCCGAGGTCCACCATCTCTTCCACCACCCCATTGCCGACCACTCGTTCTCGGCCGATCGCCAGACCTTGGCCATTGCCCGCGACACTCGGGTCGAGCTCTACGGCAGAGTCGGCAATGCCTTCAAGCTCAAGGATGAGCTCAAGGACCATGACAAGCTCGTCACCAGCGTCGACATTGCTCCCAACACCGGGCGCATTGTGACCTGCTCTCAGGGTGAGCCCCCTTTCGCTTTCGCAACCGAGGCACCCATTCACTCTCACCATCGCAGCCAACTAAACTAACAACCAACTCCAACTCACAGACCGCAACGCCCTCGTCTGGGAACCCTCCCCAACAGGCTACAAGCCCACCCTCGTGCTCCTCCGCATTTCCCGCGCCGCTACCTTCGTCCGCTGGTCTCCCTCGGAAGCCAAGTTCGCCGTCGGCTCCGGCGACCGCGTCATCGCCATCTGCTACTTCGAGGAGGAAAACGACTGGTGGGTATCCAAGCACCTGAAGAAGCCGATCCGGTCGACCATCACCTCTGTCGGGTGGCATCCCAACAGCGTCCTGCTGGCCGCCGGCTCCACCGACGCCCACGCCCGCGTGTTTTCCGCCTTTATCAAGGGCACCGACCAGCGCCCCGAGCCGACCCCCTGGGGCGAGAGATTGCCTTTCAACACGGTCTGCGGCGAGTTCTTGAATAACTCGGCCGGTTGGGTGCACGCTGTTGCGTTCAGCCCGAGCGGAGACGCTCTGGCGTTTGCGGCGCATGATTCCTCCATCACTGTCGTCTACCCCTCTGCGCCCGAGCAGCCGCCTAAGGCGGTGATCAGCATCAACACGCAGCTTTTGCCTTTCATGAGCCTCTTCTGGAACGGAGAGACGGAGATCATTGCTGCGGGATACGATTGCGAGGCGTTCCGCTTCCAGGGCGGCGAGCAGGGGTGGCAGCTGGCGGGCACGCTGGAGAAGGCCAAGGCTGGTGGAAGACCGGGTCTTGCTGGTGGGGAGGATAGGGAGGAGTCTGCGTTGAACATGTTCAAGCAGATGGATCTGAAGGGTAAGGTCAGCAAGGATGATACGCAGTTGAAGACGGTGCATCAGAATACGGTTACTATGCTGAGGCCGTTTGAGGAGAGTGGAGGGCGGGTGACCAAGTTTAGCTGTGAGTATTCTTTTTCTTTTGGTGTTTCATGAACCGGCTGTGGTTTCAAGAATTATTGATGCTAACTTGACACAACAGCGAGCGGTGTCGACGGCAGAGTCGTCATCTGGCACACCTAGGTTTTCTCCTTGAAAGAGGGCATAGACACACCTATGGAAGCAAAAAGCCAAGCAAGCGAAGCGTAACATTTAATGTTAATGGAACAAGAATGAATGGCTGGTGATGAATCAGAATCAAAATCAAGATCGTTACCAGAGGCTTTCTTACCGGATAACTTTCCCGGTCTTTGATTTCTGCCCTTGTCTGTGCTTCCCGGTATCCGCGCGAAGTGATTGATTGTCCATCCACCCATTGTATAGAAACTATCATGTCACTTATCAACAGTGAGTTGTCCGTTTGTCATGACCGCCCGCCGATACCGCAAGATGTGTGAGTGAATCAGACACACAGTCAACACAAATACAGGTGGTACATACAAAGCGATTCATTGACTACCCGTCGTGGCTTGCCGGACGCATTCCGATTCGTGGGAGCTTGTTGATGACTTCCATAAAAGGTTTATAAGGGTACTTACTGGCATCGGGAGAAGTGCATGCTGATGTTGAAGTTCATGTCATGGAATGTTAGGTTAATTATTTATCTACGTTCTTTCGCTCCTCCCGGCTTCAATCTCAAGTAATCAACCGTCTCTTTTGCGCGCCCTTTCAGCTATCCAAACAACTTGCCTTGCTTTGCCTCATCTTGCCTGCCTACTTATCCGGTCAGAAGAAGCATCAGAAAACCAAACAACAAACCATGGATCATCACAGTTACTGCCAACCATTTAACTGGCAACCCCAACACCATCTCCCAGCTCCAGTTCCAGTTCCAGAACCAGAACCAGCAGACTACCACTACGCCCCAGCATCACCAAGCGACTTCATCTACAACTCCGCCAACACCACCAGCATCTTCCGTCCCTTCCGTCCCTCTCGTCCCTCTTGTTCCTTGGTCACAAACGAGTCAACATCAACATCACCATCACCACCCGCTTATTACCCACCAGTACCAATGGGTTACGGCCCTTCTAGACCTGTTGAACAGTCTTTTTCTGCGTACTTACCTAGTCTACCGGAACCAAGTCTACCGGAACCAAGTCTACCGGAACCAAGTCTACCCGAACCCAGGCTACCGGAACCAACTCCCGGCTTCGAAGAACATCGACGCGAGCGCCAGCGACAGTCAGCCATGAACATGATGGGGCCGGGACCATCGAAGATGGTACCTCCTCCGTTGTCGTTGGGTGGTGATAGGGATAGTAACTCCAGGGATTCGAGCGAGGAGACAGTGATCGTTAAGCAGGAGGAGGGATCGCCTAGTCCGGTGTTGGTGGCGGTGCCGATGAAGAAGTGGGAGCCACGGATGCCACAGAGAGAGCAAGTAGAAGTGGACGTGATGGGATACACGGGGACGGAGAATGACATGGAGAGTGGCAGTGGTACCTGGGAAGAGAGGGGCGAGGGAGTGATGGAGAGGGTGATACCGCCGATGGTGCCGAGTACGGGTATCGATACGGGGATGGGAACTGGAATGGGTATGGGAATGGGAATGGAACCAACAATAATGCCAAAGATGGGCCTCTTCAAACCCATCAGGTGGGATGGGCCGTCATCTTCTTCTGCTTCGAGATCTTCGAAGGCTAGGGCTAGGAGGGCTCGTGCTTGGGAAGTCGAAACAGTGGAAGAGGGCGGCAATGATGTTCCTCTCCAACGAACTTATGCAACTCAAAACCAAAACAGAAACAAAAACAAAAACAAAAACGATGAAACCGAAGACGAACAACCCAGCAACGCCCCCATTTCTTCCTCCTCTTCCCATTCTCGCTCCCCAAAGAGACTCAAAACCTCCCCCTCAGGCCCATGCACCTTTCGCTCAGCTTCAGCTTCAGCTTCAGCAGAAACAGAAACAGTAACAACAACCGTCAAGATCATCAAACAAGAACCAGGTCTCTCACCTTCACCCTCCGCCATCTTCGCTCAGATTCCCATGTACAACGACAATGGCACCATCAACAATACTGGGAGTGGGTATGAATCCCCCGATCATGACGGCAATCCACCTTCCTCGCGGAGTATCAGCCCCTTGACCCGGATCCCGACGACACCTCGTCGTCTACTATTCCCGACCCCGAATCGGACTTCTTCAACTGGAACGAATTCCCAGCTGTCGCTGAGAGGGGTGAGTTGTAAACAGTTGAAGAAGAGGAATCGGCAGATGGCGCTGGATCGGGAGCAGAGTAGGGAGGCGAGCCGGGAACGGAGTAGGGAACGAAGAGGGGAGGGGTTTTGGGGTTTAGCTGGCGGTGGTGGTGGTGGTCAGGCTCAGGGGCGAAACACTACTGCTGCTCAGGATGAGGAAATCGGAGAATGGGCTTCACCACGACAGCAACAGCAGCAACAGCAATACCGTGGCTCGTCTGAAGAGAAAGAGGAAGGCTGGACAACCATCTCAGGCAGCAGTGAAGAAGGCGAAGTCAGTAGTCACTACGAAAACAGTTACAGCTGTGGACAGGAAAGGAGGGATGGCGATGCACCCAGAAATACCCATCAATCTTCTTCACCTTTCATTCCTTATGGCGATCAGGAGTGGTGTCACCCCTTTTCATCAACATCAACATCACCGGCACCTGTGCCTGGATCCAGTTCGTCGGCGAGGTACGACGGTCCTGGATCCGCGCCGTCGCTGTCGTCGGCTTCTCAGGAGAGGGTGGAGCAGTACAGGCAAGCTATACAGATGGTGCAAGACACTTGTCTTGAGGCTACTAAGAGGTATATCAGGGCTCATTGCGTGAATCGGGGGGCTCGTGGGGGCGGTACTACTTCCAATACCAGCCCCGTTCCCCGCCGCGAGACTGTCGAGACCCGGTGGTCCGCACGAAAGCAGAGAAGAAGGAAGCGCAGCAAACTCAAAGCCCGTCATGCTTCTCCCAGTTCCTCCTCCACCTCCTCGTCCTCCTCCTCCTCACCTTCACCGCCACCTTCACGGCGGCGGCGGCGGCGCAAAAACCGAAAGCGCACCACAACAACAACCCCACCCTTCTCTCCCTCCTCCTCGCCCAATTCACCACAAGCTCACAACGACATCCCCTGCACCACCGACTCCCTCCTCCTCCCCAACATCTCCCAAATCTGCACCCTCCTCTGGTCGCGCGCGCAATCGCTCCGGCTGCACGACATCGACAACATAGAACTGCATACCGCTCGAAACATGTACTGGCTTTTGGAGTGGGCGGAAACCGTCGCCTTCGCCGTTCCACCCACTCCCACCGTCCCAGACCCAGATTCAACATCCGGGAGGACGTCAGTCGGTTCCTCGTTCCCCGGTTTCGGTGTTTCTTCCTTGGAAAATCTGGCCACAAGCGGAAGAGGACAGTGGAACCGACCTTCTGCTTCTTTTGCTCGCCGGGAGCGAGACCCAGAGCATGCGATAAGTCCGTGGGAGAATTTTGGCGAGGGTTTGAATGAGGAGGGGTATATGTGGAGGAGAAGAAATAGCGTGGGATTTGGGGGGCTTGAAGTACTGGAGAGCAGGAATGGAGCGGTTTGGGAACATCAGCGGGAGGAGATGAAGAGAGTGTTTGAGGAGGGAGGGATGCTTTGTGAGTTTTTGGGGTATGGGGAGGGGGTGGAGAGGTTGAGCAGGGTTAGGGAGTTTTATGGATTCTGATATCTGAACGGGAGTTGATTTTGAATCTTTGGATCTTTTGGGTAGTTGTAGGTAGTAGGTCAAGGATGGGATTTGGATATCGAAAATTGGATAGAAGTTAGGTTCTGGAGTATCAAAAGATCATCATTGTTGAAGATGAAGATAGCCTGGCGAGCCTGGGCACTATCCAGTCAACTGCTAAATGGGGCTCTTGATGGGCGCGTTTACTTCCTCTTCAGGCTTAGACAACAACGTGTTTGCCTCGTGTCGAAAGATCCGATCCGATGAAGCACTTGCTTGGGTTCCCTTGTGAAAAAAAAGGAAAGAAGGGTTCATGGTAGCGTGGAGTTGATTTTGAAGACATCGATTGCTTCAGTTACCAAGATGTCGAAGAATGGCGTTGTCTACTGAAGAAAAAGATGGCAATTCTGAGTGATGAACCGGTAGAGGACGCCCCCAACGTAACATTGAAGGCTTGTTTTTCCCGCCGTGGCTTCGCTTGTCTTGGGCTGTGATTTGAGGCCATGCTTCTTGTGCGCTGTACTCATCCAAGACAAGGCGTCTGTCTGGCTTGTTCTGGGTAAAGCTTGGTGAGCTTGGTGTGACACTGGCTGACCCTTTTTGAGGAAAAGTATGTGATATCTTATTGATGATTGGATGATGACCGCGAAATAAACGGCAAGGCGCTTTGAGAGAAGTGGTGGTGTGCCACTGTCAACGGTAGTGAAACGGTAGGGAATCGATAAGGTAGCCAGGAAGAGGATCCCGAGGCAAATGGAACCAAAGAGAACTGAAAGGGGATATCGAAAAGGGGGCGCGGTTATCACTGATATTGTGATTGTCCCAAGTATCCAATTTTGCGACGATAGCTGAGGACAAAATGGAGAGAGTTGAAAAGAGCTGACCCCACTGGAGCCACAATAACCCCACAACCCCACGCCGCGGCGGGTAATCGAACGCTAAGAGCGCTGAAGTGGACCTGTCCGGGGCATGGTCGGCGGGACCTTCAGGAGTGTTGGTGGGTTGTTGCAGTGGATGTGGTTCCCCAGAATTCACTTTTGATCTCGTGCCCAAGTTCCCCGGAAGGAAAAGTTCCTCTTTATTTTTCAAGATATCATCTTCGACCCCCCTTGTCTTTCACTCTAAACTCATTCTCATTTGTGCCGCAATCCGCCGAATGACGATTGAAAGGGGAAAGGTACCTCGCCGTCCTCCTCGATCAAATGTCACCAATGAGATACGGGCTTGCTCACCGATCACTCGCATGATGTTCGCCCATGTTGCATCCAGAAGCGGCGGAGACCCAACAGAGAATGATAAGCACTTCCTGTTCTGGCCAAGGCCTTGGCTGATCTCACTCATATCTTTTTTTTTTACTTTCAAGATCTTCGAACTCTCTTCTCTTTTCCAGTACATGTCACGCGACCTCACTACACTCACCAAAACCTCCATCTCACCCGGACGACGATAGGACCGTCAGCCGAGGGATTCACCTGTGATAGGACGCGATGATATTGGGCGCGTAGTGAGAGGATGAGATGATACCTTCACAACCGACCAGTCGCCTCTCAACCGACAACAACGACTACGGTATCCGACAACGATAACACCCACTAAGGATGAAACCCAAAAAGCGAGACACCATGCCCAGCGACATAGAAATGGCCGCTTACGGCAGCAGAGGCGGAGATTCCTTCGCCCAAGGAAGCTCATGGAGTATCCGGGAACCCTTCGGAGCCGGCCACGTTCCGGCATGGGCACGGGGTCGGCATCGCCAAGAACCGAGGTTGCGAAGATTCATCGACTCGTTCAAACGAGACCCGGTCCGGCGAATATCAACACATGGCATTTATGCACATGGTCATCCTGATCAATATCAAGCAGCCGACTCCTCTGATGAACCTCCGAGGGAACAGAATCATCGAAGTCACTACTTTGACTTGCACGCCGCCAACGTCAGGACGGCAAACACTGGTCTTGCCCGAGAGCTAAAGGGGAGACACTTGCAGATGATTGCCATTGGTGGTTCAGTTGGTATGTTCACATGTCTTTCAACCGTCAAGCCACTCCCGCTTCCACGTGTTGTTCCCTATATGTGCATCTTGGCTACAACACCAGGGGCTTTGTTTACTTCGGTCCATTCAGAGCTTAACTGACCCCATATCAGGTTCGGGTTTGTTCGTGGCCTCGGGCAAGTGTCTCTTCCTAGGAGGTCCGGCCGCTCTCATCATTGCATATGGCTTTGTTGGTATCATGCTTTGGTGTACTATCCAAGCCCTCGGTGAACTGGCCGTTGCTTTCCCCGTTGCCGGTTCCTTCTCGTCATACTCAACAAGATTCCTTGATCCAGCATGGGGTTTTGCCATGGGGTGGAAGTAAGACACACACTCCTGAACTTTGATCATATCGAACCTGACTAACCTCCCTCACCAGTTATGCCCTCCAATGGTTAGTAGTCCTACCACTCGAACTCGTAGCAGCCTCCATCACCATCGGCTACTGGAACGACCAACTCAACAAAGCCATCTTCATCACCGTCTTCCTATCAATAGTCATCATCATCAACCTCTTCGGCGTCAAAGGCTACGGTGAAGCCGAATTCGTCTTCTCCCTTATCAAAATCACCGCCGTCACTGGTTTCATGTAACGCCTCCTCCCCCTTTTCCCCTTTACCTTTTTTACTCTAACATTTTTCCAGCATCCTCGCCGCAGTCATCAACATCGGCGGCTTCGACGACCCCCAAGGCAACACCGGCTACATCGGCGGGCGCTACTGGACCAACCCCGGCGCCTTCCACCACGGTTTCAAAGGTCTCTGCTCCGTCTTCGTCTCGGCGGCCTTCGCCTTCACGGGCACCGAACTGGTCGGGCTCGCCGCCGCCGAAACCGCCAACCCGCGCAAATCCCTGCCGACAGCCATCAAACAAGTCTTTTGGCGCATCACCCTCTTCTACGTCGTCTCTCTCACCCTCGTCGGCCTCATCGTCCCTTACAACCACCCCCGCCTCCTGGGAAACGAATCGACCTACTCCGTCTCCGACGCCTCCCACTCCCCCTTCGTCATCGCCATCGAGTCCGCCTCCATCGATGTCCTCCCCGGGATAATGAACGCCGTCATCCTCATCGCCGTGCTATCCGTAGGCAACTCCGCCGTCTTCGGTAGTTCCCGCACCCTCGCGGCCTTGGCCGACCAGCGCCAAGCACCCCAAATCCTCGCCTACGTCGACCGCAAGGGGCGCCCCCTTTTCGCCATCCTCTTTGCAGCTTTAGTAGGCCTAATCGGCTACCTAGCCGACCTCGAATTCCAAGCCGACGTGCTCAACTGGCTCCTCGCCGTCTCCGGCCTATCCTCAATCTTCACATGGGGCTCCATCTGCCTCTGCCACATCCGCTTCCGACGCGCCTGGGCGCGCCGCGGCCGTTCCCTGACCCAACTCTCCTTCACCGCGCAAGCCGGGATTACCGGGTCCTACATCGGCCTCTTCCTTAACTTGTTCGTGCTGATAGCGCAATTCTGGACCGCCGCTTTCCCCATTGTCACTTTTACCGATAATATGGACTCTGACCATGCTAGCCCGTCAAAAGTGGTGCAGACTTTTTTCTTGCAGTACTTGTGTGTTCCCATCGTGGCGGCGTTTTATTTGTGTCATAAGTTTTGGTTCAGGACGAGGATAGTAAAAATTGATGAGATGGATTTGGATACGGGGAGGAGGAGGGATGTGAATTTGCCGGTGCTGGTGATGAGGGAGAGGGAGGAGGTGGAGGGGTGGCCGGGGTGGAAGAGGGTTTATCGGTTTTTTTGTTAGCGGTTGGTTTTTGAGAAGGGTGGTTCGTTGGGGTGGAGGTCTGGAGGTCCGTCCGGCTGGGACTGGAGGGTTGGGCTTGGTTCGGCTGATGTCTGTGATTTGGAATGCGCATCGATCGGGTTGTGCTCTGGCTGTGTTCTTTGTTTGGTTGGGGCCTTTTTGGGATGGAATATTTTGCTGCAGGGACATTATTTTGGATATGGGATATGAAGCGAGGCGTTTAGAGTTTGCTGGGCTAGGAGCGAAGTTTGTGTATGATTTTTTTTCTTTTTATCAGTTCAGTTTGCAATGATACCATGGGCTTGTTATTATACACCAGTTACACTATCTATAGCCATGAATGGAGAATGAGAACAACCTAAGGATTTGAGAACTTAACAGGACGGGGACTGCCGCAAGCCTCACTCATCGCTCCTAACTCGTGACATGATATCAAGTCCTGCCAAAAGGGAAGTAATTGATCATCCCGGCAAGGACCTTCTTCACTGACACTGGAACCATATAACCCCCCAAATCCATTCAGCACCTTCCAACAACTCCCAGTAGCAGACGTGGTAGGTTAGGTCTGCTGGTACTATGTAGCCAGAAAATGCAATTGGTATTTTCGTAGGCAATGCAGCTGGCCTCGCGTTCAACTCTAGGCTTGGGCAGCCGAGCTTTTTGCTATTACCTTTTTTTTTCAGCGTCAGCTTTGGTACACCATCGCGTTCACAAGAATCCATTCTGTCCCAGGTACTAGGTGCGCAAGAGGATTTCTCGGTCATATGCCAATCATCAGAGGAAGGAACGGTGAAGTCCTTCTGTTTAGTTTATTTCAGTTCAGTGGAAAATGGGAAAGAGTACTCCATCCACCGCGTGATGGACCACTACGGGTACCATGGCCCATGAAACTAACCCAGTTCATCGTAGGCACCATCACGTTTCACGATGTCCGTCCTTTCACTTCCTTAGGCCATAGAGGTACTCCTCTCGTCCTCTTCTTATCCACTCTCAATAAAGCACAAAGAAATTAAGAAACCGTCTTAGTCGTTCATTACATTAAGTTTAGTCTTGTCAAAGGGAAGAAGATCTCATCACCAGGTTTTATAACATACCTAACTTGATCAACTCAGCTCTCATTCCACCGTCTATCATATATCACGCTATCAATCCCTATATCTCCCCCCCTCAACTTCAACCCGCTCCTCTTCCACCTCTTCCAGCCCTTCCTCATCCACCCCGTCCCCTTCCCCTTCTCTCGCACTCCCCCTCCCAAACCCCGAAAAACTAACAACCCCCAAAACAACGGCAAACATCCCCCCCGCCACCGCAAACGGCAATCCCATCCACCCCATCCCATCATCCCCTTTTTGGTCTTTTCCCATCTTCAATCCAACACTAAACAACCCAGCAGCAACCGGTCTCCCCACGCTCGTAGCCCCATAAGTACAAACACTAATAACCGTATACAGCGTCGCCCTATGCCTCGCATCCACCAAATTGGTAATCAAACTCCTCAGGGGCACCGACAGCGCCGCGCCGGCTGAGTAGAGAATTTCGCCGGAGGCGAGGAAGCCGAAACTGGGGATGGGTAGGGCGATGAGGAGGCTGCCGAGGGTTAAGGCAGTAGCAAAAACTTTGGCCAAAAGCGAATCTTTGCGGGGTTCGTCCATTCTTGCCCATGTATATGGCGATGAATGGGAGAAGAAGATGGTTAAAAAGGGGAGGAGGAGAGTTAGGGTGAAGAGGTTTGTTAGGGCGCCTAGGGAGGGGAGGAGAGAGGTCTGTTTTGGGGGGAGGGGGGTGTTAGTTAAGTTGAAGTTGAAGGAGGGGGGGGTGGGAATGAAAGAAAGGGAAAGGGAAGGAAATTGAGCGAAAGGACGGGAGAGAATGAACGTAAAGGAGAGGAGAGGAGAGGAGAGGAGAGGAGAGGAGAGGAGAGGAGAGGAGAGGAGAGGAGAGGAGAGGAGAGGAGAGGAGAGGCGGGAGAGGCAGGCAGACAGACATGAAAAGGGGAGAGTAGAGGTAGGATGCCCTGCAAGGGCATAGGAAGCGGAATTAAAGCGAGAACTTATGTAGGATAGAAGAGAAGAAGAGGGGAAAGTTGGAGTTAAGGAGAGAAGAAGGTGAAGTCGGGAATGCAGAAAACGCCGCCAGAAATGAAATGGTGAAAAGGACGGAACAACCGACGGGGAAAGTCAAGAGAATGAGTAGCGGCAAATGTAAAAACCAAGGTCAAAAAAGATAAAAGAACGAGAAGAACGTACCTTCCCAAAAGACCACCCCAACCGCTTACTTGCGTATTGGATCATGAGGAGCATTTCTGCTTGCTCGCCCATCATGTACAACCAGAAGCAAAGCAACAGCAGAACGATCTTGGGGTTCTGGAGAGTCCAATTCCCTGCCTCTTTTGCCTTTTCCAGGTAGTGTTCGACATGCTGCTGTAGTGTCTTGGGCTTTGTTGTTGTTGTTGTTGTTGTTGTCTCGGCCGAGGTACTCGACCCGTCGTCGGTTTCTTCTCCGGTAAAAACGAATGCTGACTGATCAGGGCTGGAGGAAGCAGAAGAAGAAGAAGAAGAAGGGTCGGAATCGTGAGCGGGCGGAAGAAGGGTTTCCTGGACGAAGAAAGCAGCAACGATGAACCCAATCACTTGAACCAGAAAACCGAGCCACATGGCGAGCCAGGGATGATCGTAAGAGATAAGCGCGCCGCCGATGGGAACGAAGATGAAGCGCGAGACGATGGTGGAGGCGAGGAGGTAGCCGAAGGCTGTTGATCTGTTTTCGTTTCATTTACTCGGTCAGTCACTTTCCGCAAACTGGTGGAATAGGGAAAGGAAAAAAGGAGGAAGGAAAGAAATAAAGAAGACATACCGTTGTTCAGCAGGACAAACATCCGCTACCAAGACGTAGGCGATGCTCGTGAAGGTGGTGCTGCCCGCTCCGATGGCTTGGAAGAGTCCGCCGAACCAGACGGCGCGGACGGGGAAGATGTCGGAGAACCAGTCTGTTTTGTGTGGTTAGTCTCTCATGTATCGATGGGTATTTCCACGGGATAAGGATTCGGGAGTCGAAACTTACAGACAAGTCTGACCCAAGCTTCATTCAACAGCAGCCCGAACAGAGCGAGGAGCAGGACCTTTTTGCGTCCGATACGGTCGGTAAGAATGCCCCAGGGGATGGCTAGGGCGACCGCTAGAGTGTGTTGAGTGTTTGGGTTAGCATCGTACTTTGTTATAATCAACAAGTCGTTGCACAAGGCCGTTTTGTCTGTCCATTAGCATGTCGTCGAAGCCACCACAGCCATTACACCCGCCTGCCACTCAACGGGATCTGACCCATCTCCCGACTCATCCAAGTCTTTTTTTTCCAGCATAGATCCGTATCCGAACCCTTCTTCCAACCATCATCTCTTTCTCTATACTCTCTTTCCTTTTCTCTCCTTTCTCTTTCTACATTGACCCCATCAGCCACCCACCCACCACCAAAGCACAAAAAGAAAAAAGAAAACCACACACGTACGTACCAGGTAAAATCTCAAAAACATCCTTCCAAGCACTCACCTCCGCAACCTCACTCTGCACCGGTCCAATCTTACACCGATGATCATCCTCAAAGTTTGTCGGTGGCAGTAGTAACCCATCCAACCCTCCCAATCCCCCTCCCAATCCTACCCCATCTGTAATGCCCTTCTCATAATAATTCTTGCAGATGATCCCCTGGAGGATGGCCAACGAGGGAGCGGTGGCGATGTGTAGGCCCATGTTGAAGAGGAGGGCGAGGGAGGCGACTGTTAGGAGGGTTGGCCATAGTCCGGAGGAAGAGGGGGAGGGGGGTTTTTGGTGGGGAGTTGTTGTTGGGTCGGGTGAGGGTGAGGATGGGAATGGGGATGAGGGAGATGATGGGAGGAGGGAGGTTTGTTCGGTTGGGTTGTCGTTGTCTTCTGAGGGGTCCATTATGGATGGTGACTTGGTGTTGTTGTGGGATGTTGATAGAGAGAGGGGGTGGCTGTGGATGAGAGATGAKGATGATGATGAGTTGGAAGACTAAAGGCAAGACAACACAAGTCAAGGACCGAAGACGAAACGAGGACACGTGATGGACAATGGAGGCTGATCAAGGCAAGAACTTGATATGAAACGTGAAGAAAATGTGAAGTGATGGTTGTTATAAGCTTGAACCTTGAGTGAACCAGAGTAAACAAACGATAGGGGGCTTCACATCATAGGGCTGGATGAGTTGGTGTTGTACTTGTAAGAGTACGTAATGTTAGGCCGGGACGCGCAAAGGACGCGCAACACCTGCTGGGGTTAGTGGTGCGCTGGCACGGTATAGGATTCAATAACGGTTTGTTGGTTACGGGTGATGTCAAGGTTGTAATGTCTTTGGGTTCCGTCTTGGTTCTTGATGGCTGCAAGTAAGACAGACTCTTTGCTTTGAGATGAGGTGACGGGACACACTAACCATTACGCGGCTCAAGACTGATCTGGACAGTGAAGCTTTCACGGGACTCTTCTCGGTAACCAACGTTGTCTCTTTGGGAGTACGATACACTATGAACCTATCATGGAAGGGTTGTATGGGAGGATTTGGAAGTGTAGCTTTAGCCCTGGAGACGCGGGACGTGTAAGCGCTAGAACAGATGCGGTAGGTCGATAACTTTATACCAACTTTATTCCAGCAAACGGCCGCGCGTTTAGACTACGTCCTTTTACGTCCACGTCGAGACCGAAAACCAACCATAAAGAACTTTCATGCCCAATATGGTCGGCGATTCAGTCGATATGTGATGGCGCTGCCGTTTTGTCTAATCCATCCTGCCCCGTCCCCAAATTCCCTTTCCCGGCCCGGCCTAAGTATGCTGACTCTCTGTCACAAAAGTGTCGTCGTCGTCATTGTCGCTGAAAGCATGTGGTATAGTCTGTCGCGTATCGCTCAAGTAACCGGATAAATCGATGGGTGTTTATGGTGTTCCCAGACTCGTAAATCAATAGTCCGTTGCTGCTCGTTCTTCAACCAGGGAGTATCGTCCTTTAAGCCGCAGGGGCAGCAACATAGGCATTGATGGCCTTGACAGCGTCACCATCGTGCGCCTTGAGCAACTCGGTAGCCTTGGCCTTGGTAAGCTCGAGCTCCTCGACCTGTTTACTATCTGTCAGTAAGCTGTCTCCATGATGAGCAGCATTGGGGCCACTCACAAGAAGGGCGACATCGGCCGCATCAACCTTGACCTTCTTCACCTCGGCCTGCTTGCTACCAGCAGTGCTGAGAGAGTGGAAAGCGTTCTTGACGGCATCCTGGTCGACTTGGGTAGAGGACTCGTCTTCGCGGTTGGAGTCGAGGCTGGACAGAGCAGCGGCGGCCTTGCGGTCCTCGGCAGACTTGGCCGTGGGCTGGACCTCTTCCTCGACGTCACCGCCGGTGGCGCCCTCGACGACGGCAGGTGGTTGTTTATCCTCGGCCATTTTGAAGTTATGGAGTTGTCTGTGTCGATGGAAGGGAAGACGGGAGTCAGACGTCGTGGAAGCTGGAGCTGGCTGCTGCAGTGTCACTGCACTTCGCTGTAGAACAGTTCCGGCCGGCGCAAGACGTCGCGACCAAATGTGGGGGCGGGGCAGGCGCTGTTCCTAGCTTGTAGCGGGCAGGCACCACAGCGTCACGGTGGAACACACTTCAAGGGGTCTTTCCAGCCTTGTCATCATTGGTCAATTGGCTTCTCCAAGGACTCCAATCCCGACTAGGTGCCATTTACGGTTTTGAACAAACACCGTGTGGTGCACTTGCGACTGACTCACCCCCAACAAACCCGAAAAGATATGTGAATAGGACACCTCTTCTTTGAAGTCATGACTACCAACCATACACTACCATTCTTTACCACTTTCTTTTCCGTGAAGAGACCACCATAACAGTTGTCGTCGTTCAGTCTTTGGATATTGACCCACCTGTCATTCTTAGTCACTGTTACTAGCTCCAAGGCTAAGACCTCACAAGTGCCACTTTGGCTTCGAAAATTCCACCCACCCACTTACACACCATCTTGAGCATCTCCAAATCCGTCATCATGAGTGAACAAACAACACCAAATGTCCCCGAATGGACGCCCGACTCGTGGAGATCCAAGCCCATCAAGCAATGCCCCGACTACCCCGACAAGGCCGCCCTTGAAAAGTCCGTCAACGAGCTCAAGAACCTCCCGCCCATCGTCCTCCCCAACGAGATCGTTCGTCTCCGGGAACACCTCCGCGATGTCGCCCAGGGCAAGGCCTTCCTCCTTCAGGGCGGCGACTGCGCCGAGCTCTTCAGCTACTGCCAGCAAGACGTGATCGAGTCCAAGATCAAGCTGCTCCTGCAGATGTCGCTCGTCCTCCTCTGGGGCGCCGACAAGCCCGTCGTGCGCATCGGCCGCATGGCCGGTCAGTACGCGAAGCCTCGCTCCTCGCCCGTCGAGACCATCAACGGCAAGGAAGTCCCCTCCTTCCGCGGCGATATCCTCAACGGCTTTCACCCCGACGAGCGCGAGCTGGACCCCAACCGTCTCGTGCGCGCCTACCAGTACTCGTCGGCCACGCTCAACTACATCCGCGCCGCCATCGGTTCCGGCATCGCCGACCTCCACGGTCCCCTCGACTGGGGCCTCGGCCACGTACGCGACCCGGCCCTCAAAGCCAAGTACCAGGAAACCGTCGACCGCATCCAGGAAATGCTGCGCTTCATGCACACCATCGGCGCCGACCAGAACGAGAAGCTCTCAACCGTCGAGCTCTTCACCTCGCACGAGGGCCTGCTCCTCGAATACGAGCAGCCGCTCACCCGCCTCCTCAACCACCCCTCCGTCCGCTCCTTCCCTCCCGACTCCACCACCCCTCCCAAGAAAGAATACTACAACACCTCCGCTCACTTCCTCTGGATCGGCGACCGCACGCGCCAAATCGACCACGCGCACGTCGAATACTTCCGCGGCATCGCCAACCCCATCGGCGTGAAGATCGGTCCCTCGACACCCACCTCCGACCTTTTGCCTATGCTGCGCACCCTAAACCCCAACCGCGAACCCGGCAAGATTACGCTCATCACGCGCTACGGCGCCGACAAGGTCTCCTCCCTTTTACCCGCTCACATCCGCACCGTCGAAGACTCCGAGTACGCCCGCACGGTGGTCTGGCAATGCGATCCCATGCACGGCAACACACAGTCGGTCACGGGTGGTATCAAGACGCGCAAGTTCAGCGACATCTTTTCTGAACTCCAGCAGACGCTGCGCATCCACAAGGAACAAGGGTCATACCTGGGCGGCATGCATTTGGAACTTACAGGTGACGCGGTGACGGAGTGCTTGGGAGGTGGTGCAGGATTGGATGAGGATGATTTGAGTACTAACTATACTAGTTTCTGCGATCCGCGGTTGAACGAGAAGCAGGCGCTTGAGTTGGCTTTCCTCGTGGCGGATCATTATAGGCAGGAGAGGAAGGAGAGGGAGGCTGAAAGGAGGAAGGCGTCGGTGGTGGTCTAGAAGGCCGCTCTTTTGAGGATTTTGAGGAGGAGGCGGATGAGGATTAGACTGAGGCTACTGCTGCGAATGGGAGTACTGCTACTACGAATGGGGCTGCTACTGCAAATGGGGCTGCTACTGCGAATGGCGCTGCTACTGCGAATGGCGCTGCTACTGCAAATGAGGCTGCTACTGCAAATGGCGCTGCTACTGCGAATGGCGCTGCTACTGCAAATGAGGCTGCTATCGCGAACGGGGCTGCTACTGGCACTGGTGGTGATGGAAGTGCTGACACGGATGCTCCTACTCTGACTGGTGAAGGATGGGAACGGTTAGATGAGCCGTTACGGAGGTTCTTGCAGGCTCTGAGGGATCGCTATGGTCGCAATATAGCTATTCTATGGTAAAAGGGCGGATGGATGTTGTGATGGTGAAAAGCGAAAAGGCAAAAGGCGAGGGGATCGTGGGTGTTTATGTATGGGTCATGGGAAAGAAAAAAAAAGGGATATTCCCAAAGCGGGAGGGAAACCAGCAAAAACGGTTATTGTGGTATTTCTACCGGTCTTTAAGGGACGAAGAGTCAAGCGGTCGTTGTGGTTCAGTATAGATACCTTTTAGGGGCTCGTCGAAATTCAAAAGTACTGTAGCGTCTTTCAGTGTCAAAATGTCGTGAGATTCATCTTCAACCGACATCTTCATTGCCATAACTATCTTGAAAAGCTCGCCCCTATATCAAGCTCTTTGTTAAATACCCCAAGGAAGAAAACCTGGGCGGCCCCAACCATAAAAGTACAGCCAAAATGGTTTATTTAGGTGACCAAAGTGACGTATCGTTACCACAGTGACGTCCCCAGCAGCTTTGGTCGGTTGGTCACTGCACATGTTTCAGCTCATGCAACCTAAGAAGCTCACCGTCGTCCGATTCAGCTCTGGGGAGGAAGGGGGGGCCATTTACCCCGCTGTCTTGTATCATTGGTGCTCCTGAGCTTCTTCATCCAACCACCACCGAGCTTCTCTCCCATTTCCTCAATCTCAGCACTCTGTCATTGGGCTCTTGTATCCCGCGTCTCAGGTAGAGTGAGTAAGTTGCCCCTCTTCTTTGTGCCAAAGAGTCCCAGCTTCAAGAGCTTCCCCTCTTTTCTTTCTTCCGTCCGATCAACTTGAAACATCTGACTCGAACTGACCAAGCTTACTTGTAGACATCGAGTTTCTCAAGAGCTTCGTCATCAACGGTCAACAGCACACTTCAGCTTGTCTCTTTACTTGCGCAGCGATTCTGTTACCTCGTTTCGTTACTGCGACCTCCCGTCGTTAGCCCTCTTCCACTCCCGCTTCCGGTTCCAACTCCGTTCCAACACCTTCGACGTCCATCGCCAACCACAACCACATCCGCTTTCGCAAACCCTAACAACTCAACCCGACCGACAACCTAATCAACCCATACCACCGCAACAATGGTCGACCGAGCCCACAAGCCCTCCGCCCTAGCCAGCACCCCCGGCCTCCCCCCGCAACCGCAAGTCGCTTTCTCCTCGGACAACTCTCGCGTGACCGCCACCCTGCCGACCGGCGAGAGCGTCTCGGTTCTGCTGTACGGCGCCACCGTCGTCAGCTGGAAGGACAAGAACGGCGATGAGAAGCTGTGGTTGAGCGAGGCGGCTAAGCTGGATGGGAGTAAGCCTGTGAGGGGCGGTATTCCATTGGTCTTCCCGGTAGGTTGTCCGTCCATAGATATTCATTTCAAAAGGAAGGAAGAAAGAGGAAGTTGTGCTGACGGGGTATGGGAATAATAGGTCTTCGGAACAGCCCCCGACCACGCCCAAACAAAGGAGCTCCCCCAGCATGGCTTCGCCCGCTCGTCGCGGTGGGAGTTCCTGGGCAAGTCCACTTCGGAATCGACTCCCACCCCCACCACCCCGGCCTTTGCCGCGACGGCCACTAGCGCTGCCGGAGCGGTGGCTGCTGCTGCGGCGGATATGACCGTCAAGTTGGATTTTGGACTGAGCTCTTCGGGCTTGAGCGAAGACGCCAGAGCGAAGTGGCCGTATGCTTTTAATACGATTTACAGCGTGACGCTGACCCCGGATAGTCTGACGACTAATTTGGTGGTCACTAATGACGATGAGAGGAGTTGGGAGTGTCAGGTTTTGATGCATACTTATCTCAAGGTCGACGTATGTTGCCCTGCCCCCCTTTTCCCTTTTCCTCCCCTGCTTTTCTTCCTCCAGCTAACACAAACACAAAAACCCAGGACATCACCACCGTCTCCATCCACGGCCTCGAAAACGCCTCCTACGTCGACAAAACCACCACCCCCATCTCCACCGCCACCCAGTCCACCCCGACCCTCACCATCTCCTCCGAGACCGACCGCGTGTACGACTCTCCCGCGTCCGTCCCCATCACCGTTTTTGAGGGTAACCAACCCAAGTACACCATCCTCCGGGATAACCTCTCCAACGTGGTGGTCTGGAACCCCTGGATCGAAAAGGCGCAGGGCATGGCGGACTTTGAGCCCAAGGAGGGTTACAAGAACATGTTGTGCGTGGAACCGGGTGCGGTGGGCACGTGGCAGGTGTTGGAGCCGGGGGATGCGTTTGAGGGGGCGCAGGCTATTGTTTTGGGTGGTGAGAAGACGCAGGATTGAATCGAGGCTGGGAAGAGGGAGGAGAATAGAGTGGTGCCGTGGGCGGCGCTGAGGGCAGAGCGGGCTAGAGAAGGGGTCAAGGAGAGGTTATAAGATGGAGACAGGGAGGGAGGGGGGAGGGTTAATTGGATTTAGGGAAACGGAGGATGTGATGAATGATGATGAGTGATGACGATGAATATGTAGCAGAAGATGAGCCGCCAGCCTTGAATGCTGTGGAGGCGGCCAGTTTTACTAGATAGACAGACAGATGGCAATGATAATAGTAGCCGGATAAAGAGCTCACGTACTGGAATTGGAGGATGTGAAGAGTGATGAGTGATGAGTGATGATGATGACCAGGAGGGGCGTGGATTTCACCATCAGACCAATATAACCACGATGTTTCCACTCCTCTCAATGCTGTTATTCAGCTATCTAGAAGGAAGTAGCGATGACATTAACAGCACCTAGAAACTCCCGCTCATGCTATGCTATAACCAAATATCCCAAAATTAATTCCCAACTCCTACAATGCCACATGCTACATGCCACGATGATCCATCCACCTGTCTGTCTGTCTGCTTATACAATATACAATATCTTACCACTCCCATGGCGTGCCTCATCTTGCTCGTCCTCCCTCTCAAGAGTCAAGCCGCCAAGCGTCGCGTCCTGTTTCCCGCTATTGACTGACACCCTCTAGATAGATAGATACCACATCCCTTCTCCTCTTCCTTCCATCCATCCATGCATCTATCCACCACTACAGCATCATCCCTTGTAGGTATCCATCTCCTTTCTGTTCCTATCCGTCACTCGATAGAGGTAGCTCAGCTCATTAGCTCAGCTAGACCTCGAATCACCAACAACCCCCGCGACACCCCCCAACTTCCCCAGCAAAGCAATGATGTTCTCGCTAATAGCCGGGAGTGAAGCATCGGGGAAGTTGTCCCGAAGTATACTCTGGCAAACGGACATGCAGCCTGCTATGTCATCTAAAGGCACTGCTTTCTCAATGCTTTCGTGGTGGGATGTTGAGGTTGGGGGTGAGGTAGACTGAAGTGCCGGACGACCTTGATTGTGCTGGATGAAGGCGTCGATGAGCGGGGTTTGAGGGCCGTCTAGGTATACCATGGGATGCTGCGTGGAGGAGGAGTATGTGGTTGCAGGAGTAGCGGCGCTCACGCTAGAGGGGGTTGCTCCTGAGGAGGTGGTTGCTCCAGGGGTGGTGATGGTCGTCGAGGAGGGTGTCATGACTTGTTGCATGTAACTTGACATCTGGCTTCCTTCGTGGTGGTGACCTTGTTGTTGGGTGTGTTGCTGCTGCTGACCATAACCTGCGTATCCCTGGTGGTGCTGCGGCTGCCTTTGTCCATGTCCATGCTCATACCCGTAATGTCCCTGGGACATCTGCTGCTGCTGCCCACCATATTGCCCACCACTTCCACTTCCACTTCCATACCCTCCTCCCATCACCGTCGTCTGTCGATAACCCCCCTCATTGTTGCTCAAACTTTCCTTCCTGTTGTTGTTCTTAACGACGGCATTAAGCATCCCATACCCCCAAACCACCAACCCCCCCAAATGCACTGCCGCAGCCCAAAACTCTCTGAGGTGACCCCTGGGAAAATCCCTCGCGAACCTCAACACCTGCCCGGCATGCCAGAGCGCCTGTCTGGCTTCGCTACTATCCGCCCATCTTTGAAGCACGGGATAGATGCGTTTGGCTTGCTCTTCGCCTTCTTTACCGGAAAAGAGCTGGAGGTCTTCGAGGGAGACGTGCATGTGCATGAGTAAAAGGTGGAGGAGGAGGAGCTCGGTTGGGGTTGTGTGGTGGGTTAGGGGGGAAGTGGTGGTGATGAGGGTTGTGTGGAATTGGTGTAAGGTGGTGCGGAGGTCGGCGAGGCGGGAGATTAAGATTGATTGGGTGGTGGTGGTGGTTGTGCTGCTGGGGTTGTTGTTGAAGGGGGAGGAAGAGTTAGTAGAGACGGAAGAAGGGTGGACGGAGGAGGAGGAGGAGGAGGGTTGGCCGAATAGTGGCCGGTGAATCGACGCCAACTGGCGATATTCCCACACCAAACTCCAAAAGCCATGCAGATAAATGCTAATGGCAAACTGCACATCCAGTCGATGGTGGTGCTGTGCCAAAAGGTTGACACCGTCCCTCAACAAATCCCCCAAGCAGGGTGTCTGCTCCCCTCCCACCCCGGCCCTCCTCGCCCCTTCCTCCGCCTCCAACCACCTCCCTTTCCACTCCTCTTTGGTTCTTGCAAACCAACACCCCTTCGGCCCAGGCAGCGGCATCCTCATCTCCGCGTAACTGATACTGGGATTACCCAGCTGCGTCATGGACACTTGCGCATCGCGAAGGTACGCATGAAACGCGAGTCGTTTCCAGGACTCCATCTCCATCCATCTCCTCCATTTTTGGTCCAACACCTCCCCCTCATCCTCTTCCCTCACAACCTGCACAGCAGCGGGTAGGCTATACGCCCCCCTGGTAAACTTCCCCCTCCCTCTCATCATCGCCACGGGTACCGTGAGATGACATTCTGCTATCTCCATTTTGCGTCGGTTTCCCGACCAGACTCCCAAGTCTTGCGTGAGGACCAAGGCTTGGACCAACCCCAAATCGGAGACTTTGGTGTTATTTTCTTCGAAGCGGGCCGGGATCGAGACGCGGACGGCTTCTTGTAGCGCAAAGCCGAATTTGCGGAGGGCGGGCACGGGCGCGAGGACGGCGCCGCAGGCGGCGGTGATGGCGAGCCATTCGGGGGGTTGGGCGTTTAGCGACCAGAGAGGAGGGGAGGCGGAGGCGGAGGCGGAGGTGGAGGTGGAGGCGCAGCAGCTGACGCCGGAGCTGGAGCGGTCCTTTGAGCTGGAACCGGAGCCGGAGCCGGAGCCGGAATGAGAAGTAGAAGTAAAGGAGGAGGAAGAAGTGGAAGAGGAAGAAGAAGAAGAAGCAGGCAAATGACAAGGAATAAAACTCGAAACAGAACACAAGTGCGAAGCCAAAAAGATGTGGATCCAATGGTTGATGGACCCGGAAGAGGGGAAGGAGGAGGCAACCCTAGAAAATTGGGACGAGTTGGATTTGCAGATGGAGAGGACTATGGAGAGGATTAGGTCGCGGCCGGAGGGGTGGAGGGTGTGCTGGGTTATTTGCTGCCCCTGGGAGCTGCTTTGCTGGGTTGGTTTGTTGTTGTTGTTGTTGTCGGTTTGTTGTGAGGGGGGAGGAGGGTTGGTCGACTTGGTTTTTGATGCCGATTTGGGAGAGGAGGAGGGCGAAGAGGATCCGGATGTTGAGAGAGGGAGGTGCGACTGCTCAGCATAAACATTATCAGTCCTCTGCGGCGACCAACGCCAGGGAGAGTCGGTCCATATCTGAGCTAGTTTTGATCGCATGGCGGATATGTCCACGGGATCTGAGCCTGCCCCTGCTTGACCTGTTTCTGCTGCTGTTGTAGTTGTAGACGGAACTGCCCCTGGGCCTATGCCAGGGCCGAGTTGTGCCGGATCCGAAGAAGGAAGCGGAATAAACGGTTGATCATGCAACCAATAATCCAACAAGCCAAAGTCCATCGCATTCAAATCAAGGCTGGAGTCGTCGCAAAAGTCGAGGACGGCTAGGCCTTGGGCCTGGGAAAGAGATTGGTCGTACAAGACGTCCCGAAGAAAGTCGGAAAAGGGAAGTTTGGCCATGTCGTCGAGCATGCTGCTTGTGGTGTTGTTGGGGTAAGTAGCTTGGACTTGGAAGGCCTGTTCTGTCCCTGGGTTGGCTGCAGTCTGAGTGTGGTCCAGCATCGTTTCGGGAGTCGGGAGATGGGAGTCGTCGCTTTCGGTGAGCATGGGACTGTGTTCGACTGGTTCCGAAGTGTAATGTGTGTGGAAGACAGACGCATGAGAGGCAACCTGGGAGTGCTCTGAAATCGAAGCTCGTGGTTGGTAGTAGGGAGGTTGTCTATCCTCATGATCGTAACCCTCAGCGCGGTTGTGGGCGGATAGATGAAGGAGATGCAAAGCTGCGTCTTCGGAGGAAGCGTATTCGCAGGTTATCCCACGGTTTTTGCATCGCGTACATCTGGGAGTTGTCAGCGGTGGTCTACAATTCCTTCATTTACAGATACTCACGGTTTCATCTCCTCGCACTTCACCCTCGCCTTCGCACAAGCTTGACAAGCATGAGTCACGCGCCCAGCGCCGGGCGAGGAGTTCATTCGTCTCCTTTTGGCTCCATTGTCATCTTGGTGGTTGGTGCGGTGACGCTTAAGGAGATCAGCCCGGGCAAATGCTTTTGAACAGATCTAGGACAGTGTTAGTATACGGAGGGTCCAGAGAATAGGTCGTAAGAGCAAACATACATCGCAAGTGAAACGCTTCCCGAGAGTATGGGTAGCAATGTGTCTCTACGCTTCGGTTAGCTACATTGTTGTGATACTTGGACTATATCAGTGATGGACATACCTGTAAGTGTTCAGGCCGGGAGTATCGTCCTAGTCATTGTTAGATATGCCGAATACAAAAATAGTGATAAAAACCTACGTAAACAGTCGGCACACTGATAAAGTGAATGTGTGTTGGAGTGGCTCCTCGAATGTGGTGGAGGAGGGTTGTGAACCGGTGATGGCAAAGGCTGTCTTGCCGGTGATGGCCCTGCTTGATGGGCTTGCGAGGGAAGATGTGATGGCGGCGGAATGGGATGAGAAGGACCGGGCATGGATATTGGAGCAAGAGACAATCCGGACCCAACTCCGGGCCGATTGCCGATGGGATCGAGATGGTGGATCGGACTCGGGCCCGGATGAGGTTGATGGCTGTGGAGAATCGAGTCTATGCCGGCAGCTTGGCCCGACCCCTGCCGGTATGGAGGGTCCGGAGGATGAATGAGATTCCCGATGGGACTGGCCATGGTGAATGTACGTGGCGGCAACGGTCAATAGTGGGTGATAGCTTCAACACAGGTCGAGTGGCTTTGGATGTAAAGGCTGTTGAACGGCAACTCAACAACCCTAGGTCTAGACAGTAGATAGCTCGGCTGTGTTGATAGTACAGTGTCACAGGTGTGTCTCAACACGAATGTTTGGTACACGGTTGCTGGTTCAGGCAAGCAAGGAGATCCGGAAAAGTGGGAGGACGACGGGAAGGTTATTAACGGGTATGTGGTGGTCGATGGGGTTGATATTGCCTGGTGTTTCGTCTACACGTGTAGAGTCGTATTGGTTGGTGTCCAGGGGAAGGGTTGGAATGGTTGGTCCCATGTCTTTACTCTTATTTGGACATCTTCCTACGATCCTCCCATTGTCCGACAGAGGAATAGGGAACTAAAATGACGCTTGGCACGACCCGGACGGGAATAGCGATTAGAGAGTTGGTGTAGTGTAGTAAGCGGGAAGTAGAGCACACCGGCCCCCGCATCTCATCCACTGACGGCCATCTCAGCGGATCAATGGCCCCCCTGATGGTTCCCTAGTCAACCCCTGTTCGGCTCGGATCCCGTCCACTTACCTTACCTACTGACACAGGACGTCGGGTCGGGTGGGTAGGACCAAGACTCAGATTCGTGAATATATCCACGATGTGTAGAAGATCATCGCCGACTTGTCGGACTCTGGGAAACCGCCAAGCGTCTTGTAGTGAGAATATCAAAGGGGCTTCTTGGGATAAGATTCTAGAAGGGGAGAAAAAGAAAAACATTGAAGAAATTGGTAAGCGGAATAAGGAATCAAGACCTCCTTTTGTGGTTCTGACCATGGTTCCGGGTTTTACCCTGTCGAGCTTCTCGTTGGAAATGGACGGGATTTCTCAATGTCTGATGCTGTACGAGCTGAAAAACATCGGTTGTCCAACGTAGCAATGATCCCAATCTCATCAAGTTGTCTCCTTTCGCAATGAACGAATTTGGGTACTCCCTGCAATCACTGTTCCACTATTGGTGATCGCAACCTGAACTAAGACAGAACTTGCCGTCATAGTTGGGAGTCGTATACCTACGCGGGGGAGGCCATTAGTGTAAAGCCATCAAGGTCATCACCGATCGGTGACACGTGGGTGGTGATATGGTGGTGGTGGTGGTGCAGTGGGAGGAGTGCCGTAGTCTCCGGTACCCGGACATGCGGTGTAGGACAGCACTTCGAGCACTTGTCAGCCTCACCGCAGCGGAGCATACTCCGTTCAGAACAAATCATGTGCCCCTGAAGAGCCGATATCGTTCCAAAGAGGATCGACAACATGGATGCACTGGTTACCGGAGGAAGCTCGGATGATGTGTGGTCCGCGTCATCATAATCAGCATCAGCGTCGTCAGCTCTTGTCCGGGATTAAGACCAGGTGATATTGATTAGCATTACAGTAGTAGCAATAATAGACTAGCGTGAGTTCTAGGTCGTCAGTCTGCTTGTAGACTTTGTGTGTCATGGTTTTCAAGGTAGACTTGCAACAAAAGAAACGTCGGGCCCATCGTTCAGTCCGAATCCTCTTCGTAGTCGTCTGGCAGCTCTTCGAACCGACCCTCCTGAACCGCCTTTGCGACAGGGTTCTCCACATTAACGATGCCCAGTTTCCTCGCCCTGTGAACAGTTAGTCAGCTTCCGATTTCCCGACTTCACTAGAACAATGCAGTTACTCACCTCTCAAACAAGACAAAAAGTCTCTCAGCCTCACGCTCCTTCTCCTCCATCGTCATTTCGGGCATATCCGGGAAAGTCTCAGCATCCAGGAACTGGCCAGTAATGGGATTGACCGCCTTCTTGCTGCTCTGACCGGTCTTGGAACTTTCGCCCTTCTCGTCGTCGTCTCCCAAACCTTCCGGAATAGGGATGTTGTTCTGGAAAAGGAATGGGATGTTGTTCTGGAAAAGGAAGCCAGACGCGTAACCGTATCCGATGTTCTCAACAAACTTGTGCGGATCCTTGTCCGAAACGTTGAACAGCAGATGGGAAACGGCCTTGGCGAACTCTGGAGCGACGGGGTTGGTCATGTTGACTAGCAGTCTGGCGGGGAGGGTATCGCCCTTGCCGAGAACCTTGGTGCGCTCCTCTTCTGAGGGAAGGAGACTCTTCCGGATGGTGTCGCAAACGGGGGAGTCGGTTGGCGCATATTCGTAGATCGATGAGATGAGGCAGACTAAAGGGGTGACGGTTGCGTCTAGTTCTTGGTCTGAGTAGGCCTTGAGGGAGAGGTCGAGAAGTTTGATGAGCTTTTCGGCGAGACTGGAGGGTGCGTCCTTGGGGTAAAGGCATGACCGTGTCTCCTCAGAGTCGAGCTTGAGGTTCATGGTCGCGTTGACTAGAGGACCGAGGGGAGCTTCAAGGGGTGGCGTCCCTTTTGGTGGGATGTCCAGGCTAAGAAGCAGGGTCACAATATGCGGGACGGCGGCTGTGAATGAGTCGGCCTTGGAGGGGCATTTGCTGGTGACGTTGAATAGGAGACGTAGTGTCTCTCCCAGGGCCATGAGTTCCATAGGGTCCGCCTTGGTCTTGTTCTTGGCATGCTCGGAGATTCTGGTGGCGTGTCGGGAGAGGTTCGCAACGATGCTCTCTGCCAGGTGATCCTCATCGATGAGCTTGGCGAGGTCAACAGTGGTGCCGTAGGTGCTGAAGAAGATGACTCGGGTTGCTAGAAACTCGTCGTCCCAGTTGTCGTTCTTGAGCTTCTCGCAGGCCTTGGACTCATAGCCTAGGTCCACGAATCTCTGTCGTGTTTCGGGTTTGAGGAGCATGGAGTTGCAGAGAACACGGAGGGCATTTCTCGAGGTGGTCTCTGACGACGAGTCGAAGGCATGTTTTGTGAGAGTCTCAATGCCTTCCTTGGTGAAGATTGGGTCCGCATTTCTGGGGTCTCGGCCATACACCTTGAGTTCCTCTAGGGCCTTGTCTCGTTCTTCTGGCGAGAGACTTTTGCTCTTAAGGTCCTCAGTCAACTTGTTAACGAGGGTAGTCACAGCTTGTAGCTTGGCTATCGAAATGTTAGCTGATGCATGCCTCCAGTGGAAGGACTGGTAACTGACCTGGCCCAGAAACTCCTATTGAGAACATCCTGATGTTCCTGGTACAATCCGAGGATTGAGTGACAATTTGACTCAGTTTTGGTTTACCACGGTATAAAATGAATCCTTGATAGAGGGAGTAAGAAATATCGAGGCTAGGGCAAAGTGGTGGTGGTTGATACCTCTAGGTAGAGAAGCGGATGGAAATTGGATGAAGACTTGTCTGGATGACAGAAGAATCGGGGACGGTGAACACCATTCACCAAGAACTGAAGCTTAATAACAGTGGCCCCACCTTCCAAGTTGGATGTTTGATCCAAAGTCGAAGAGCTTCCTTCAGCGTTTGACCAGATCAATAGGTCTGGTTTTATTAGATATATACAACCCAATGACTTTAACTCACAACCTACGAGCTGCGTGCTTGTCTGGAGCTTCAAACAAGTTGAGTCACTGATGAAAGCTCGTCGTTTGGTGAGTGAAGCTTCGGGGATCTTTCAGTTCACTAACAATTAAGTTGACCCAGCTCGCCAGCTGCAGGGTTCTACAGGGATGGAAGGCGGGGTGTTAGTTGATGTTAGCCGAACATGCCAGTTTCCGCATACTCCCCACACACGATGCATATTATCTTAACACTACTGATCTGACTCTTTCAGTTCATGCAATTCCAGTCCTAAAAGAAACCAGTATTGGGAGAAACTCGATACTCAATTCCTTTCTATGTCTGATGGAAGTCTCGAGTGGAAAACGAGACGTTTGTATCGATCATCAAGTCGAGCACATCCGAGCTAAACGCATATGCCTACACACTTAAAAGGAAGCAATGTGGGGAGCCCCTTAAAGTGGAATGGAGACTTGGCGCGCGACCCCTGTAAATCAGTAGCTGCAAGACGCGATGTGCAATCGTGTCTGTCGCGACCGCGTTAAATCCTTTCAGTTATCAGCGATTGGCATCACGGCACTATCGTCACCGCCCGCACTGTAGCCTAGAAACTGAACTCTGTGAAGAGGAGAAGAGAGGTTGACAGACCTTACAACAAGTCAATTCTCTACTCAAATTGTCGCGTTTGAATCGCACAGTGACGGCGACAAAGAAAACATCACCACCACGTTCCTTTTCCCAACGAGTACGCACTGTCGGTGAACTGACGGCGGGCTGTTCGTTGTCCTCTTCACTTTCTGTTGACTTCCACCTTTGGATCAAGACATTGTCACGACTTGTCTCTTCTTCACTTCAGCTTCCACTTGTTCGCTCCCTTTGTTGTGATGCGCGACGACAGAGCCTCCACGGTCTAGCCCTCCCATTCGAAAGCACCGGCGTTGTCCTTGTCTGCATGCCATCCTAGGCTGGACCTATACGGCTGTCATCCCCCACTACGACGACTGGCTTTCCATCCAGATCATGTCCAATAACACGAATAGCCTCGAATCTCTGCCACCACGACCGCCCACTCCACCAAAGAGAGAACCACATAATGCGCCCCCAGCTACGATCCCAAGAAATGTCCTGGCCCCTATCGAGCTCGACAGCAACCTCAGGGCCGTCCATACCCCGCCTGCCGTAGACTCGCCCGGCTCAGGCCTCGACAGCAAATCAACATCGAAACGAAGTACCAAGAGAGTTGGGTTCTCAGCAAAGGCAGAATACAAAGACCCCCCAGTCTTCATCGACGGCGACAAGAGACAGCACCCGACCCCCGTCTCCCTCCCTCGAAGCGCTTCCAAGCCTGTCAAGTCCATCCTCAAAATCACCCACCACGTCCCGAACCCCCTCGAGGAAACCAACGGCGACCCATCCGATCCCTCGAACGCGAACACCTCGGTCGCCAACATGTTGGAGTCAACCCTGAAGCAGCTCGCCGGCGGCGATCGCGACTCGAAGCTCGATTCCTACATGATGTTGACGCGGGCCTTCAAGATCTCCAACAACCTGCCAGACAGGGTGGCTTTGCAAGAGAAGATGGGCTTGTTCATGCAGTTCATGCAAAGAGATCTTGTTGCCAGGACACCTCAGGGCAACCTTGACTCTTCTCTTGTCCAGCATGCTCTCAAGCTGATCGTCACCTTCCTCGGCCTCCCTGCCATTGCCTCGACCATCACGACCGACTTCGGAACCTTCCTCATCGACCACTGTATCCGTTCCTTCGAAGACAGCTCGACCCCGAAAGACACTGCTCGACATTTGATGCAGGTCGTGTTGATACAAAACTTCTCGTCCAAGGTTATGACCCCTGAGCGAGTCGGCAGATTGGTCACGTCGCTACACAGCATCGATGAGAACATCAAGGGCAAGAGCATTATCATGTATCGGGTGAAGATATACCAGAAACTAGTCAATCAAACGGGTAAGATGATGGTGATCCACTCGGATTGGTTATACGACCTCTTCACCGACATGCTCAGCACAATAAGGGAAATCAGAGAGGCAGCCGTCACCCTGGGCCTCAACGCTGCTTTCACCATCGGTCATGAGGTCCAGCTTTCGCGCAAGACCATGGAGATATTCAACTCGATCTCGGAAGAAAAGAAGTACATCGAGTACTACGAGGAGAGGCTCAAGGCCATGATCAAGGACAAGACAGTATCCGCCTCGGTCCCCCACATCTGGAGCGTCATTATCCTCTTATTGCGAATCCGCCTAGGGGTATGGAACCGTACAGCGCATTGGTTGCAACTGGTCCAAAACTGCTTCAACAACATCGATTACCCTACCAAGATTGCTGCTCACCAAGCTTGGGCCCGTCTGGTCTACTTGATGAATGCCGTAGAGCCGTCATTCGAGGCTCCTCTCAAAACCATCATCACCCCTCTGACTAGCCAGCTCAGGAGGAAGAACAGCGGAAAGGCCTCGGAAGGGCAACTAAGGGCAGCTGTCTTGGGCGATGTGTGCAACCTCTGGTACTATGTGTTCAAGCCGAACACGAATGTGACTTTGCTAGATGGCTACTGGAAGGCCGGCGTCCAACCCATCATTACAGCACTGGTATCCAGCCCGGAACCTTCCAAACCAGCACCCGAAACCCCAACTCGGAAACCACAGGAGACCTACGGACAAGCAAGTGTCATTCTCAGTGGTCTCTTTAACTGCACAACAGCCAGGCGATGGAGTGTGGATCGAGTAATGGAGGAACCCCTCGCAAGACCCGAGGAGGTTCCGGCCATTGACGCAAAATGGGTTCGAAAGAGTGCTGCCCTAATACTCACTGCGATTGAGCCCATTTTCGCCCAAGACTTCATTGCAATGTCCAACAAAAAGAGCGCGGTCTATTGGCTCTGGGCGTCTCTTGTTGGGTCTATCGCCTCTGCCGCATCGAAAGAGATTAAGGTCTCGAAGGACACAGGCTTGTTTATAACAGAAGCATTGTCTGTTCTGCAAAAAATCTGGCAGAAAGGTGTACAACCGGGCGATGCCGCTTCCGCAGTGGATTTTCTTCGTGCTACAAAGGGGTATGTGGAGATCATGATAACTTCACTTGGCCTCCTCCCTTTTACAGAAAAGCTAGGCAAGGCCCAGGCCGGCCAGAAGTCACCTATGCATAATCTGTTCTCTATGCTGTCTGGGCTTCCTTCTGGCATTCCTGACGACGAGACCTTTGAAGTCTTCTTCACTTCAGTCTTTGAACACTTTACCGAGGCAAAGAGCGAAAAGGGAAAGATGGAAATTGCCCTAGATTTGCTCATCATGATTCCTATGGAGACACCACGCCCATATGGGATGTGGCTGTTTGTTGCAAAGGCGCTTGAGGGATGGCTCCAACCTGATCACAGTAGCAACCACTCAACTGGTTCAGGTGACACCCCCATAGGTCATGATTACCGTGATATCGTCAAGGTTCTCGAGCGTGGAATCAGGTCGACTCCTAATCTGCCTCGTGAGCACTGGGAGTCGCTGTTTAATGCTGTTCACCAGAGGGTCAGATCAGAAGCAGGAGAACCCGGTGTGGCCATCGTTGTCATCGAGCCTCTAGCTAAGGTGGCTCTGGATCAACTTACTACCCCGGGGCCCATGGCTGCTTTCTTCAATGGCGTCCGATATGTAGCCGAGTTGTTATCGATTGCTATTCAGCCACGAGACAAGCAAGCTGTCGACGCAGCTCGAAGGCGGCTCTGGGGGACAGCCTTGGCAGGTTCTCGTTCGGCAACTTTCGATACCTTTGACAATCTGTACAAAGCTGTCAATGAGGCTTTGACACGTCTATACAAGGAGTTTGACTCTGATAACTCTGAACTCATCATCCGCCTCCTGCAAGAAGTTGTCGGCTTTTTCGATAGGTGTAACCAACAACTCATCACCAGAACAATGTTCATTCTTCAAGATGGCTTCCTCCCTTGGCTCCAAGACCCTAACAGATTGCTTGGCAGCCAGTTGAACGCCATTGTAGCTGTGGTGAGTCCTCCGTGTCGATTATACTGGGCGAACATAGACTGACATCAAATAGACAAACACGCTGTGGGACAAGGTATGCGGTCTTCTCTCGGCAACCGAACGCCCCGAGCAGCAGTTGGATTCACTCACCCGCATCTTCTGTGCCACCCTCGGTTCCTCTCATCGATACATTGTCAACTCGGCTGTATCCCTTTGGAACAGACTATATGGCAAGGCTGAGAAGCTTGACTACCCTGAAGAGCTTAAGGAAGTGCTTGCCAAACTCCGGCCGTACGCCGATCTGGTCACTCCCGGTCTAGCACTCTCTAGCCTCGAGTATCCCTCACACGAGCCCATCTTCGTCGAGTCGATGGAGGAGTTCAGTCTTCCCCGACTCCCACCACCATCCTCAAGACGTACCACAAGAAGCGCCTCACGCACCAACTCCCCAGTCAAGACGCCGGACCCTGTTAAGCGCAGGTCCCCAACCAAGCGACGTGCCAGCGCCACTCCCGAAGTCAAGAGCTCTGGATTCAACCTCCGTCCCAAAGCGGGGGCACCACGGCTTCGGCACGATGACTCCCAGATCCAGTTCGCGGCGGTCGACTCCTCTCCCCAACTCAACCTCATCAACGAAGAAATGGAATCTCAACTCTTGACGGAGCGGCAAAAAGAAGTCCGCGAGCGCCAGAAGGAAAACGCCGCCCTCTTCCCCGAGCTCCGCTCCTCCCCAGCTACACGAACCCGAAGCTCCGCACGCCTCGCCGCCCGCTCACGAGAGGGTTCCCCTAACGGTGCTCAGACTCCTCAAGGTGGAACTCCCAGTAACCCAGGAGGCAGATTCACCGAGTTTGTCAGCGGGACGCCCACCCCACGTCGCGGACAAGCGGCGTTGGCGATCATTGATCAGGACATGGACATGATGGACCCGCCCTCGTCACCGCCGATGATGGAACCAAGGAGGAATCCGCTCGCGGCCGAGATAAGGTCCAGGTCGGCGAACACGAGCTTGCTGGATGATTGGCAGTTGTCGTCTTCTCCCATTTCGGGATCGCCGTTGCGTCAGCAGCAGTTTGCGCCGGTGCCGTCTAGTTTGGCTATGGCTTTGGATGCTGTCAATGCTGCGGTTGGGTCGTCTCCTCCTGCGGCACCAGCAGAAGCGGCTGAGCGAGATCTGATGGAGGAAGATGATGATATCATCGAGGAAAGTGTGCTGCCGGAGCAGGAGAATCAGGTTCTTCCGACCATTGAGCCGGCCAAGCCGACCAAGGAAGTTGTTGAAAAAGTTTCTGGCGAGGGCTCGGGGCTGAAAGGAGGTCATCTAGGTGTGCCACGCCAGGAAACGCCGGAGAAGTCGGATCATGAACTGGACGAGTTTGTGGATGCGCCTACGAGTCCGTTGCCGCCGACGCCGCATAGGGCAGGCAGAGCCTCGGCCAAACCTACCATCCAGGCCAACACAGACCCGGTGAAGAAAACTGCTCCCGCTCCGGCGGCTGCTCCGGCACAACCCACTCCCGCTTTCGCGACCGCACCCAGTGTTGCTCCCACAGCCACAGCAATTGCACCCGCGCCCACCCCATCAGGTGCCCCATCTTACGACGGCGGCGAATGGGACGACCGCTCCCTCCTCAAACTGGTAGTGGAGCTCGACTCAGGGAAACTCAATAGGCAAGAGTACACCCGTCCCTCACCCTCCGTTTCTCCCGAGAAGCTACCTCTCACAGCAGCGAACCTCAAGCCCAATTCCAATTCTAATAGGCCTGTTGGCTCTGGTCCCGCTTCCGCTGCTCCCTCCCCGGCCGCTTCTTGCATCGTCGCTTTGGACGACGATAATATCGTGGAGGAGGACGAAAGAGAGAATGTTCAGGTTCCAAAGCCAGCGGCTGCGCCTCGAGGACGGTTGACGAGGTCAAGAGCTAGCTCTGTTACTTCAAACCGCTCGGTTTCCGTTGAGCAGATTCCTAGCTCCCAGGCCCAGCAGCAGCAGGCATCGACGCAAGAAAAGGGGAAGTCGAAGAAGCTCAAGGGACCGACGAGCGCACGAGCTGCAGCAACAGGGAAGGGAAAGCGGAAGAGAGTGGCTTCTTCGGCTTCGGAGACTGCTGCTGCTGCTGCTGCTGCTGCTGCTGCTGCTGCTGTCACTCCTGCTGGGACTGCCGCTGGGACTACCGGAAAGAAGAGGAGGAGGGTTGGACGTCCTTCGTCTACTGCTGCGCCGGTTGTTGAGAAAGAGGCAGAAGAGGTTCAGGTTCAGGTTCCTAGGAGCCAGAGCCAGAGCCAAAGCCAGAGCCAAGAAGGTAAGTCATCACTCTGTTCAATGTCTTTTGTTGTGCTGGGGAATGGTTACATGCTAACTTAGGTCATGTTACTGCAGCAGCCCCCAAATCAGAACCTATTTTCTACGACCGCCTCCCCATTTCTGTCGCGTCGTCACGCTCCTCCTCTTTGTCTCACCCACCACCATCCAGCCGTGCATCTTCTTCGGTCGTGTTGTCTAACTCGGTTCTTCTTACTGAGCGACCTAGGGGCCAACTCCTGCCTCAACCTCAACCTGCCGCCCATCAGCATAATCAGCGCAGCACTATCCCTTCTTCGTCTCTTTTGCCTCAGCAAATGTCGCAATTATCCGCGCCTGCGCCTATGGAGGTTGAGCAGCCTAATGCGGGTGATGCGGGTGATGCGGGTGATGCGGGTGATGCGGGTGATGCGGGTGATGAAGTTGATGATGAGATTGAGCAGCAGCAGTCCCAAGGGGGGGCTCAAGGGGCTCATCAACAAGTTCCACCAGAGATCATCGTCGAGGAGCTATCATCCGATGGCGAATTTGAGTTAGTCCAGTCTCAAATAGAAATCGAGTCTAGGAGTGCGGATGAGAGGCAATCGCTTTCTACAATGTCTCAGGTGGAACACTTGGAACAACACTTGGAGGGAGGGGAGGAGGATTTGATTCCTAGTTCGCCGTTTATGGCGGCCGTGCCTGGTAGTGCGAGGAGTGGTGGGAGTGGGAGTGGGAGTGGGAGTGGGTGTGCTGGGAGTGGGAGTGGTACTGGGAGTGAGGTGTTGGTGTTGGTGGAGGATACGGTTATTTCGCAACAGCAGGAGGAAGAGCGGGAGGAAGAGTGCATGGATGAAGAGCGCATGGATGTTGATGTGGATGATGATGATGAGCAACCGTCAGCACAACAACAACAGCAGCAGCAGAAGCAGCAGAAGATGAAACAAGAGGTGGGAAGAAACACTGGGCCAGTGGTGGGCGAACAAGAACGGGAGCAAGAAAGGAGAAGAGGGCTGACGGAGGACGTTATTACCAGCGAACCCTTCGGAGAAAATCCACCAAGCAACAACCAGCAAAGGATTCACCAAAACCCACAACAACAAAATCAACCTGGCGAGGAACCCGCTCTGGACCCGGAGACTTCTTCAGCAAACCCCAACAACAACAACAACCAAAACAACAACCAAAGCAACCAAAGCAGCAGCAACCAAACCACAAGCAAGGAAAGAATCCTCTCCACCCTTCGCGCCAGTCTAAACGAACTACGCACCGCAACAGCAGCAGGCGGCCTGTCTCGACAAGAGGTGTACGAGATTGAAGACTTGTTTATGGATCTGAAGAGGGAGTTGTATGAGGCTGAGAGGAGGGGGAGGTCTTAGTGGTTGTCTCTTATTTGCTGTTTCATCACTATATGTAAGACACAGGGCATCATTGGGGGTTTGTTTCCCCGTGGCATTGACTGGCTTAACGGCGTTGTAAGGTATTACCTAGCTTTTATTTGCTGAGAAAGAAAAGTTACGATATCTGTCTAGCTATAAACATGGCCAACAACAAGGTTTGAGTGGGCTTCGAATGGGCGCATTATAGATGGTGTGGTGTTTTATGTCTTGAGGTGGTGGTGTTTTGTTTACTGTAAGTTGATGTCTGTGGACTCGATCGACTTTAAAGGGTTGGGGTGCAGTGAGTGGGGTGGGTTATGGTGGAAGAGAGAGCTCTAGGCATTGAAGATTAAGTTGGTTGGGCCACCTGAATCAATCAAAGTAGGTAACTGCTTGAGCAAAAAAAAAAGCGAACATTTGCTAAATAAAATTTCAAAAGAGATGTCATTCAATTGACTCAAAACGTCTCTCTGATCTATATCACCAACTCGATCGATGTGATGATACCAATTACGTGCCACACCTCTGGCCGACTTCTTGCCGGCCTCTGGCCGACGACCACGGCGGAATACAGGCGTTGTTGTTGGGTTGGGATGGGTTGGGGTTTAATTCGGGTGCACACTCACACTCACACTCACATTGTATACGTAGGTAGGTAGCATCAACGGGGAGTTTTTGAGATGGGTTGAGGGTGGGTGGGTAGGTAGTTTCAAGCGTGCCCTCCTTCTAAACAAGTAAGCATATCTTCGTTCCCATACCTCCTCCCTCCGTATCCGGTGGAGAGTGCGGTGGTGACGGGACCGGTGAAAGGAAGTGAAGTGAAGGATGGCGCGAAATAATCGCATGATGATAAGAGAGCACCGGAGTGAGAACTCACCGTAACGTAACTGAACTATCTCCATCCATCCATGACATTTGATATTACACAATACCTAAGCTATTTTACTTCTTTCTTCTTTTGTATCCCGCGGCGTAGATATAATAGCACTTAGTTATCAAGATTTGACTTTCTCTTTGTCCCCATTCTTCTTCCTCCTTTCTCCATCTCCCTCCCTATCAGGATTCAGGCCCATCACATCCACCATCCACCGCCCGCCGTCTGTCTGTTGTTCCCATCCATGTGCCCTTCATCCTTCTCCTTCCCCTGGGAATCAAAAACGAGAAGAAATAATCAGTATCAGATACCAGCCAAACAAGGGCCCTGTCCGTTCCGTTCCTCCATCCACCATTCCCCATCCATCCGTAAGAACCACCCGCCGTCCTCCACCAAACCGAACCGAACCGAACCGAACCGGGACTTTTTTGCTCTCTTCGTGCTCCTCGTGGAGTGGTGTATGAACAAAGGGAAATAACTCTGTCTCTGAACGCCATGCTCAAAAAAAAAGCAAAAAGCAGAAAATCTTCGCGAAACTGAGAAAAAACGCACACACTCAAGGCCCGGTTCACACCTCCGGCCCATAATGAAGAAGACAAAAAAAGAGCCACTCCCAACCAGGTCGGCGATGGAGAGCAACGCAGAAGAAGCACAAGGCAGTAAAAGGCAGCGCCGGAAACAGAGCTCGATATAGATAGGTGCCCGACCCATCTTGTTCGCCCTCCAATATCACTTCTTCTCCTTCTCCTCACCCCCCTGCTCCCCCGCCTCCCTCCTCCCCTCCCGACTCGTCCTACTCGTCCTCCCCCTCTTCGCCCTCTCCGCCCTTCCCCGAGCATTAGCAATCATCGCCTCAAAACCAGCGACTTGCTACTCCGCCAGCTTGGCGAAATGCTTGCTCCAGATCCAGCCGATGACGTTCATGGGGTCGTCTTGATTCTTGGCTAGCCAGAGCTCTCCCTTTTCGGCTACTACGTCGAAGATCTGTTGCACGTTACTTGTTAGTCATTGTCCTACAACAACGTATCGAGCGAAGCGAGCGACAGAAAAAAACAAGAGAGCGGGAAGGGTGGGGGGAATCGAGCGAAGCGAGGAAAAGAAAAAAAAAAAAAAGGCCGAGCGCAGCGGACATGCAACCCCCCCAAAATCCATCAAAAAAACAGATGAGAGAAAGGATAAAAAAAAAAGGAATGATAACATACCTCCCCAGCTTGATAAGTCAAATAAGGATACCCCCCCTCATGCTTCGTAGTCTCGATATTGAACTCAAACAAACTAGCAGCCAACCACATCACATTCGCCTCAGCAGCAGCTTCCGCCGAGATGAACATGCCCGCCGCACCACCACTCGATGTTTGCACCTCATGATGGTTAGTACCACCACTACCGCTAGGCCCAGCTTCCGGCTCAGGGCGGTGCTCATCAACTTCATCTGCGTCATCCATCGGCAAGGCAGAGTGGAAGAGACCGGATTGCCGACGGGGTTCGCTGGTGGCGTAGTTGTGATGGGAGGAAGTGTAGGAGCCCCGGCGGGAGAGGGTGTGGCCTGAGTGTGCGACTCCGTGACTATGGCTGGTGTGGTGAGTGCCGGAGGCGGATTGAGCCGAGTAAGAATCGGTGGATTGACGGGGTAGACTGCCGGAGTCGAAACTGCGACCGGTCGTGGGACGGGTAGAGTATCCGCCAGTGGTAGAAGTAGCATGCGTAGCAGGTACCGATCTCGGCGCCGAAGATGACGAGGGATCCGGACTGAGAGGAGCAGTGGAGTTGCCTCTTGAGTGATGGCCGTTGAACATCCCCGAGTAAAAGTCCCGGTAATACTGTCCCGGACTGGGCAGCGCCGAACCAGTACCGGTAGGGGAGAGGTCAAAGCGCCCTGACACATCAGGAGTCGGCAGGCTTGGAACATGATCGCTATTGATGGACAAACCACGACCTCTCGGTGTGAGTAGCTCAGAAGGACGGGATCGAGTCTTGGACAGAACAGAGCCGGAGCCAATGTCATCCGACGTCGACTGAGAAGTCCTACCTCTCAGTGAAACGGGGTTGAGAATGGCGAGCTGTCCTGCCCGCTCGACTTGCTCGGTGAAATCTCGCTGGAACGTCTTGACGATTTCGGGAAGGTCGGGGACGTGGTCGAGGTCGGCGAGAGGGGACTTGACTTTTTCTTTCCAGGTGGAGTACCATGCCGCTTGAATGTTGACGAACTTGGCCAAGCAAATATTGCCAATTTCAGCGGTCAGGGCCGAAAGCTTGGGGAGCTCCTTCTTGAGCGTATCGTCGAGGGCCTCGTACTGCTCAACGGCCTCAGCCAGGGTCTTGTCGATCTTCTTGCCGTTTGCTTTGAGCTGCATATAACGCTCGTAGTCGAGACGGCGCTTCGCTCGCTTCTTGATGGCTAGTCCAGGGTTTTGGTAGCACTTGATGACCTGCTCAAACGGCTCGATAACGTGTTTGCGAACGTCGGCGAGATGTTTGTCCAGGATCTTCTCCATGTCCCTCATAGAGACACTAAACTGGACCCATCGGCTTTCAATGTGGGCGTAATCTCTCGATGGCTGCAGGCGCATAACCAGCTCCATAGCGGTTACGTATTGAAGGAATTCGTGGACGTAGGTGGAGGCGCTTCGGGTGTAGAACTCGACATCGCGAAGCACCACTTGGAGACGAAGGAACTCGTCACCGAACCGCTCGTGAAGTTTGGCGTATTCTTCGTCTTCTGGTGCCCTGTTGCTTGCTCCTTGTAGCTTATCGACACGCTTGCCAAAAGCCCTGGCCAGACCAGCTCGGACATCCGAGTCCTTGCGCTTCCGGTTGCCGACGATTTGACCCACAAGCTCAAAGTTCCTCTTGGTCCTGTTGATCTCGTCAATGGCGCTGATTACGGTGGACTTGGCGTTAACGAGTGCATCTCGATCGGGATGATCTGCCGGGGTGTACTTGAGAAGATGAGCAATGATATCAGGGTACTTGGTCAACCTCTGCATAGGCTTGATCAGAAGGGAATCCAAACTCCAGGCTGCTGTCAGCTCCCTGGCACCCTCGCTGCATTCGTTCAGCCACACCTTGACGGCATCATCCTCCTGGATCTGGATCAGACGTTTGGCAGAAAGATCACTGGTTCGGAGATAGACTTCGTGGACAGCCTTGAGCTGGTCAATATTCTTGGTGAAGAGTGGTCCGAGGCTTGTCTGGCGGTCCTTATCATCGTCCAATTCCTGCTTGTTCATAGTCCCGCCGGAGTTGGTAGAGGCAAGAGTCGTCGTATCCGAATCCTTTAACGACGCCTCATGTGCAAAAGTAGGCGATTTCCGACCCTTGGGTTGATAAACACTCGCCGCCCCATCCCTGAGCTGAGCAAGGAACGTAGCGTGGAAGGCAATGATGTCGTCGGTATTTCGGAAAATAAGCTTGATCGTCTTGGAATCAAGTTGAGGACATGCCTCTGCTGTGCCCTTGTAAATTTCCTCCACAACGCTCATATCCCGAACAAAGATCTCCTCGGTATCAATCAGCTCACGAATGACCAGTTGCCGTTGCCGAAGTCGCTTCTGCTCCTGTGTCAAGTTATCTGTGGCTTCTGACGATATGCGATTGCTTTCGGTACGGGAGAGGTGTGACCGATCAACTGTCTCGAAAGAAAATTGACCGGCTGATGGTGGAGAGGAGATGATGGCAGTCCCAAACTCCTCTTCATCCTGTGTATGTGGATAACTGTTGGGCCGGGAAAGCACTTCGTAGGTGTTCTCATCCAAATCGTCATAGTTATTTACTGCTGGGCGGGCAGGGGCCGTCTGATGCGACACTAGTGGTATCCTCCTTTGGGCAGCAGAATTGTCCCTATCAAATTCTGATGATTGCCGCGGGTCGACCTTGTCGGTCAGCATGGAGGATGAAGACGCTCTTGGCGGCTTGTCAAGTGGTGATAGTTCTGGACTTCGTGGTGGACGCCGCAAGCTCGACCGATTCCTGTCAAAGTTATTATACGATACTGGTGCCTCGGGTTCCGTTTGCTGCTTGAACTGCCGTGAATCACGCGGATCTTGGTTATCTAGAGCAGCATTCTGATCATCGCTTCCAAAAGAGAAGTCAGTCCAGGCTGAATGCTGACTGAGGCGGTTACCAGGTGACAAGTAGGCAGGTACGGCCAGGCTGTTGGAGTGTGAGCTGTCAGGTGTTTGTTGGTACTCTGCTGCGGAGGAGGGGTGTGCATCATATGGATCTCCGTTGTCCGATAACGTAAAAGTCGAATCCCGCAGACTGGCAATGTTGTCGCGTAGATGCGGACCAATATAAAAATCCTCGAGGCGCTCCAGGCTCTCGACCTCGACCCTTGGTTCTTCGCGCTGCTGCTGCTGGGAATGTGAATGCCCAGAGCCGGTGGCTCCCAATGTCTCATTCAGCGGCGGCTCATCTGCATGGTGCAGACCGGATGGAGGCATCGTGTCACGAGCTTGGTCCTTGTACAACGGTCTAAAATCATTTTCGGGGCCCAATATCGTGACCGTTGTTTCGTAATTTTGCGATGAATATGTATACGGTTGGGGCACGTATTCGTCTGCATCTGGCTGCTGCGCAGGAACCGTGGTTGGCTCGGCGGTAGTGAAATCCCCCCGAGTCGGCGTCTGTTGCTGCGAGGGCTGCTGCTGCACGGACGTATCCAGCGCAATCTCGATAGACACATCATCGTCATCGTCCACATCGTCATCGTCGTCAAAAGGCGAATGATAAGATAGCCGCTTGCTCTTGGTTGACAAAGGTGACGCCAATGGAGGCGTCGGTTCTGGCGGTTCAAGGGTTCGTGGACTTGGTGGCTGATGGTCTATCACAATATTTCCCAAGGCATAGTCAATCGCTGCGAAATTCTCTGGCCGTGGTGCCTCTGTTTGCTCTTCCTCTTCGAACTCGGTCACTGCGGTAGCAACGGATATGGCTGATTGCGGTATTGGGATATCGAGCTCGTCGTCACTATCAACAAAGCCTCCTGGTATCCCCAACGTCGGTGAATCACGGCCATTGCTCGCAGGTGGTTGAGCCGGTGTCTGTATTATGGGTAGGTTGGTAATAAGCTTGAGCGGCTCTTCAACCCCCTTCTTCTCTGAGTGTCTCCCTGCTTCTGAGGCCCTTCGATGTACTGAATCGGAAGACGATTTAGAGGAAGGCAATGCAGCAAGAGCGGCAGCTTCCGCTTTGGCCTTGGCGCGGGTGACAGCCTCCATGTCCTTCTTTCGCTTGTCCGCCGCAGCCTCCCTGGCCTCCTTTGCCTGCTGGTCTTTGATGGTTTTGCTGTATGCAAGCTTTATAGTCTCTCGTCGTTGGGCGAAATCGATGGGTCCTACGGACAGCTTTCGTCGTCGAATGGTAGCAGCGTTGTCGGCCCTCGATCCGGCCCGGCGGTTCGACTTGTCGGGGGACGGCGGTCGGTCGGTGGAGGATCTCATCCGGGAAGCCGCGGTCGAAGCAGTGGCCACGGACTGCCGGGGTCGCGAGCTTCGCAGCGAGGGAGATAGTTTCGGAGCGGGCACAGACACATATGCGTTGAGCCGGCCGTTGTTGCTGCTGCTGCTGGGGGTCGCGATGTTACTCGGGGCGGCTTTTCGATTCGAGGTCTGGGGTCGCTTGGCGGTTGCGGTTGCGGGCGTGGTAGGGGTGTTGGAACGGGTGGCAGGTGTTTTGGCCCTCGAGGCCGGTATCCCATGTTGCTGGCGGGAGGATCTTCCGCTGGTAGGGGTTTGTCCGTATTTTAGTGCGGCGGCGGGGGAGTTGGATCGGGTGGACACCGGGCTGCTTCTTCCGTGGCTCTCAGAAATACTAGCTCTTTTGACCATGACCGGGAGGCGCGAGGTGGAGGATAGGGGCGTGGTCGGTGTGGAAGGGGTGGTCCGGCCCGTGTTGGTCACCCTGCTACTTGTTGTCGTCGCTGTGCCACGGCCGGGCCGGGTGTTGCTGGCGGATGTTTTGGTGGACGAGGACGAGACCACGGCATCGCTATGGGCTCTAGAGTGGTTCTTAGCTACCCTAGACATGTCTGTAGGCAGCGCAGAGGCCGCCCCGCGGTACCAGTCAGTTGGAGACGAGGGCTCCATATCTCCCATATCCGAGTGAGAGGAGCTTCGCAGGCGGGGTCCGGGCCTTGTGAGGTCATGTATGCTTGACTCGGATGTCCGCCGGGGACGACCCCCTACTAGGTGGCCTTGGATGCCAAACCCAGCCGTGACCGAGTCTTGTTCGTCGGGCAGGATCTCGCCAAAGAGCAGCCCATTCGATCGCGACAACGATTGTAAGGGCAATCCGGTGGTGGGGGACAGCTGTGGCAGCGACCTGGATGCCGGTCCGTTTGCGGCTCCACCGTTGTTCCGCGGCTTGCTGATTCGGTTCGCAAAGGATTGGGAGTTGCGGTTCGTTATTCGGTCGTCGGTCGAGAGTTTTGGTCGCGGTCGCGGTATACTCCTGGATCGGGATCCGTATGTTTGGGATGGGCTGTTGTTCGTTGGGTCTCCTCGCGATCGTCGTATCGATGTCGCTATCGAAGATGTGGTCGCTGTCCCCGAAGATGTCGTCGTCGTCGTGTTACTAGACCGTGCCGCCGAATAGGAGGCAGCTCGGGTGCCGACACTGGGAGATCGACCCTTGAAAGCGGTGGAGGATATGGTGGAAGTAGTCGGGTCTCTCGAGGGTCTCGGTTGTCTTCGCTGGCTTGGGAGGTTGTGGGATGTCCCTGTTTGGTCGAACTTCTTCTTGAGGTCCTTCACGCTCGGTGGATAAGCCCCACCTTGTGTCCCATACGAGTTAGCTGTTGTCAGCGCCGGCCTGCCATTGCCGCCAAGGCGATCGTCAACGGGATTCGATGCTGAGCGGAGTCCCGATCGAGCACCAGAGGCAGCACTGGGTGGATTAGTATGTGTACTACGCCCGCTGGACATTTTGGTGGTGCCAGCAGCAGCAGCAGCAGCAGCAGGCAGAGCGGATGGCTTTAGGGCCCCATTCGAAGGTGACCTTGGGGAGGATGGGGAAAGCGTTTGTTGTTGTACTGATGTTGGTGGTATGCTGGCCGAGGTACTCTTCTTCATTGGGTCCGCAGTACTGTCGCTGTCGATGGTGGTTGTTACAGCGGCAGCGGCATCACTTGTTCCAAAGCTACGATAAAAGTCGTCGGGGTCTTCTTCTTCTTCCACGTTTAGCGAGTCGGGGACTCTTGCATTGGCGGCAAAAGCCTGGAGATTGGCGGCGGCGGCATGGGAAGCAAATGGAATGTTTTGGTTGATGCTGTGGCCAGAGGCAGACGGACTGGCCAAGGGACTTTTTGTTGGACTCCTTCTTGGACTTCTTAGTAGAGGACTGGCTAGAGGACTGGCTGGATGACTGGCTGAATAACTGGTATAACTGGCTGAAAAGCTGGCCAAGTGACTGGGTCGGGCCTCAAAGTCTAATGCGGGTGCGGGCGCAGGCGCAGATGGGTGCGTGGGACTGGAGTGTTCGGGGAAGTACGAGCGGTGGTCCTGTTGGTGGGAGTCACGGCGTGGTGGACGGGTGTGGGAGTGGTGGTCGTGGGAGTGGCCGTGGTCGTGGGGTGGTTCGGCCAGGTACTGGTACAAGTCTGGGGCTCGACGGTCAATATTGTCTAGAGAGGAATGGTAGTTGTGATGGTGGCGGTGGTTGTATTGTGACTGTGACTGCGAGCGGGTGTGATGATGATGGGAACGTGAACCTGAACCACCAACAAGCTCATGGGTTGAGGTATGGGGGTTTTGGTTTTGCAAAGAAGATGAAGCAGCCTCCTCTGCTTGGATGCTGCCGTGGTCCATGATGACCCGACCATTAGGTTACTTTTTTTGTTATGACTTCTTGTGACTTGTTGTTTCTGCTTGAAGGTGTGGAAGGCGGTATAGTACGGCTGCTAACTGTTTGACGGTGTGAGGGGAACGATGTCTCTCTAGCTCTAACACGGACCCTCAACTCAGCTCTTGTTCACCTCAGGTTCTGATGACTCCTCAAATCCTACACTCTGACGAGATTTGCACCCGTCTGCCCCCTGTCTTGTTTTTCCAAGTCGCGGTATCGAAAACGCGGGACGGGAAAGAGCTGAGGAGGGGGGACCTGGGATCGATAAGTACCTGGGAGGGGGGCGAGTTGAGTGTTGTCGTCAAGTGTCGATAACAGGCGGTGTTAACGGTGCGAATTGGTTGTTATGTCGATATCATCCATGCACAGGCACAAGCCAGGGGCTACCTCTGCACTAGGATGTCCTGTCTGGGATGCCATACAACACCCTGAATGCCACTTTAGCATGCCAGCCCGAGATGTCAGGGCAGTGACGTGTCGACGTGGATATAGATTGGTTGGGATGGGATGAGATGGAGTTTGAAAGTCAATAGTCAAGGTTGAAGATCGCGAATCTGAAAAGAAAAAATGACCCAATCTTCAATCCCGTCCGACCAGGGGTCTCTGGGGGGTGTTACTCTGCCTGTCGGTACCACCATGTGCCTCTGGTTAGGTTCCCCTCTTTCCCCTGGCATCTGCATTTCTTACTTGCAGACTTCCACTTGTTTACTAACAACTAACGAGATAAGACCGAATTCCTCCCGCTCCTCGTTAATCTCATAGAACACATCGTGAGACATTCCAACAAATCCCCTCTTTCTTCATGTCTATTTCGGTATATGATGGAGCCCGCTATAATTTGTCCCTGTGCTAATGACCTTCCAGAACCCCTTCTACCGTCCATCAGTATAAAGTTGTACTGATGTGGATTCTGCCAAGCACGCTCTAGTGCAAAGATATGCAGTGAATCTGCTTGTACCTACAGCATCGCCCGACCCCTGACAATTCCTTTCTGTTCCTGATGAAGTCCTGCTGATACCATCACCATCACGGCCCGATGCGAGACAAGCTGAATGCAGGTCCCATTCAGGGCAGGCCTCAAGAGGTGGTCATTGTGGTATCAAGGGATGATGATATCTGCTGATGGAGGGGGACGGCGTCTATCAGTCACCGACACTGTCTTGTGAAAGACCAATCCTATACTGTGCCTAGTATAGCGTCAACTCAAAGCAAGGTACCATTGCAACGTTGAGTTGCCAAAAAGAAATGTCCGGTCGGTCTGGGGCCAACCAGGGAAAACCAGGACTGCGACTAAAATCCTTCCCGGCCGTAGACGTTTGAGAAGGGCAAGAATACGAAGACACCCGCAGCAAGACGTGTTTGACGATCCCTCAAAAGGCAGTCATGGAAAAGGAGGGAAGCCATGAGGGAAGTAGTCCTCCATAAAAGGAGATTGGGCCACTTCTCGGCCGGCAACTCAAGGGTAAGTCTCGAAACACTGTGGCGCCCTCGTGGCTTCCTCAATTGCGCGTATCGGCCATCCACTCACCACTGGACTGAATTATTGAATGGAGCAAGGGGAAATTGTTAGCGGCTGCTCTCCATCTGCCCAATCAGACAAGTCCGGGGTAGATGACATTCCCTCACCATGTCCCTTCTTGTGCCATTGCCGGACAGACACGCGGGCACTGGCAGAGTCTGAAGCAATACGTCCGGGAATTGGTTTTCTTTAGCTCTCCAAATATCGGGTTGTTGACCGTTGTGTTTCGGAATGGAAAAGAAGTCTGCATTGGATTCTGCAAGTTGGAGCCCGTGGAGACGGGGAGTTGTCTGTTGTACATACCACTGATAATGCGCTGCACTGTACGACTGCGTGTTAGGCGCAGTTGCACTAACAATTACCACGTAAACGCCGTGATGGCGTCTCACATGCGCATTATTCGTCCCATGTCCAGAGTACATGTACCCCAAAATTGGAAACCTAAACCACCAATGTCTCCAATTCGCCATCTCCAACTTTCACGCGTCATCAACTTTTCGCGATCCGCGCCGTTTCACCAGCGACAACTCAAACTGTCGATTCTTTTTCTGTCGAATGGTCATTCATCTTTGAACAACACTCTTTGATTTTCTGTCCAATCACTCATCTTGCACCTTCTTCAGCCCTTCATAGGCTCCAGCATGGACCACCAAAATATACCAAACCATCACCATGTCAACCAAGAGAAAGAGCGTCAGCTTCGTTGAGCTGGACTCAACCGGTAACAAAATTACCCAACCCGACCATGAACGGCCTGAACCACCCAAAAAGCGCCCAAAACTCAAAGAAACAGTCACCACCCACGCCCCTCCACGCCCCAAGCCGAACCCCATCACCCAAACCCTCCTCTCCATTTACTACCCCCAAACCCTCACTCTCCGCCAATACGCCCTCTCCAAACTCCCCAAGTCCTCCAAGATCCGCCGGAAGAAGATCGCCGCAGTCGGCCTGTCTTCTCCTACCCCAGGTTCGGAGAAGAAACCCTCCGAGCTTGAATCAGCCCTCGGCACCCTCCTAGACACAACCCTAGTCTGCTCTCGCGACCCTCCGGAGACCACTCAAAAGAAAGAGAAGTCGGACTACCGGTGGGAACAATGGGTCAGCTTTTCCCAAGGCGGAAACAAGGGTGATGAGTCCCATGTTACCTTGTCCGATGGGTTAAAGGGGGCGTTATACTCGCAGGGGGATATTGTTGACTTCGTCATCTGGCTATTGTTCTCCCGCTCAGGATCCTCCCGACAAAAGACAGGTAACGGATGGCCTGGACCGAAGCATTTACTTTGCGATGGCTTCCGGAAAGGTGTCCCTCCACAGGGTCGATCTGGTGAGATTGTAACCACCGGAGGACATCAGCATCAGATACCGGGGGTGTACGCGGTTCACACGAATAACTGCGTGAAAGCCCTGAAAGAAGCACCGTGGCCGCAGTTTTTGATGTTACTGGGGAAAGAGGGGGAGAGGATCATGTTGGATTTGTTGCTGGATTGTGCGGTGTTTGTTGCTGTGAAGGAGGGAAAGGGGAATTTGGTTCAGGTGAGCGGTTGGCCTGTGTCGGAACTACAGCCGCGGTCGCTGGGGACGACGGAGTCTGGTGGGAAAGACTCGAAAGGCGATGCTGGTGGTGAGAACAAGGAGTTGAGTCCTTCGGAAATCACCTTTGCCAGAAACAGGATGTTGTACGCCAGAGCGGCGTTGAATGCGAGGGGGTTGGTTCACTTTGGACTTCGTCATATTCGTAGGTTCAGCTTCCATCGTAGACATGAGAATACTCAAGCTGACTGTCGTAGATGTTTTGAACCGTTTTCCTTGCCAAAAGCCAGCTGAAGGGGAAGAGACAAGTAAACCGGATGAGAGCACGACTCATGTGATGATGTACATCTTTCCACGGCAGTTCGGCCTCCATAACGTGTTTACCTCAGTAGTAGATCGTCAACAAACTGCACAGAAGTTTCAGGATTATACTCTCCGCGAAGAAGAGATAGGAAAGAAGTTTCCCAAGTCGACGGATGGAGAGCAGCCGAAGGTCAAGATACCCAAGAGACTCAGGGGTAAAACGCAGGAGTTGGTTCACAAACTTCAAGTACTGCATAGGAGATGCTCCTATGCTGAGATGTTGCAGCATTATTGTCCTGTAAGACCCCTTTCTCTGTGTCTCTTTAACAAAACTAACTCATCCTCAGCTACCAAAACAACTAGAAACAGAACCAAGGTCACAATCAAGCCAACTCAAAATTTCAGCCCGCTCCTCAAAGTCATCCCAAAAGAACCGCAAAAAGACATTTCAACCACCATCTACCGCCCCCGTCATTAGGAATTCTGACTCCCATTCGCTACTGGACCTAGCAACTCCCATTTCGAGCATTTCAGCCTTCTGTCAAGCGGTGCTGTCGAAGATTATTCCCAACGACTTCTGGGGACCCCCAGTCCCAAACTCGGACCCAGCCTCCGAAACCCCCATCCAACCCCACAACAAGCACCACTTCCTCAGACAAATCGACGCCTTCATCCGCCTCCGCCGCTTCGAATCCATGAACCTCCACCAAGTCGTCCAAAGGATGAAAGTCTCTTCCATTCCCTGGCTGGCACCCCCAAATCTGTCTTGCTCGCATAAGTGCTCCCAGCCCGAGATCAACAAGCGAAAAGAAATCTACCTCGAATTTTTGTATTATACCTTCGACTCGCTCTTGATCCCGCTGATCCGCTCGAATTTCTATGTTACAGAAAGTTCAGCACATCGGTACAGACTGTTCTTTTTTAGACATGACGTCTGGCTGTCTGTTACCAAGCCGGCCATGACCACTCTGAAATCAAAAATGTTTGAGGAAGTCAAGGGAGTTGATGCACTTGAAATCTTAAACTCACGGAGACTGGGTTTCTCACAAGTGCGACTTCTTCCCAAGGGGGTGGGAAGTAACCTACGCCCCATCATGAATCTGAGGAGGAGGGTTTTACTCCAAGGTCTCCGAGGTCTCAAAGGATCCGGCAGTAAAGGTAGCGGGAAGCAATTGTTGGGCCCGAGTATCAACTCCGTACTGGGGCCAGTGAATTCGATGTTGAAGTTCGAAAAGAGGGAACGGCCGGGACGGTTGGGAGGGGGGATGTTTGCTGTGGGGGATGTTTATCAGAGGGTTAAGGGGTTTAGGGCGAGACTCTTCCCGAAGGACGAGGGGAAGGGGAAGGGGAAGGGAAAGGGCAAGAAGCAGTTTTACTTTGTCAAGGTGGATGTGCAAGCGGCGTTTGATACGATTCCGCAGCAGGCGATGGTTGAGTTGTTGGAGAAGATACCGGGACATGGGATGTATAAGGAATCGAAGCATGTGGAGGTTAGTCTTCCGCTGGACTATGAACACAACCCAGCCGACCACGACACCAGCGGCAACGACACCACCGGTAACACAAAGAACAAGCCAAAACCAACAAAACGCTGGCACTCAACCACCACCCCCTTTCCCCCTCCCCCTCCTCTTACTACAACTTCAACCACCTCACTTTCAACCTCCATCCTCCCCCAAAAAGATTTAGTGGCAAAAACAAAAAAGAACACCCTCTTCATCCCCTCCCACTCCTCCACCAAACTTCACACTACTTCCTCCCTTTTGTCGCTAGCAAAAGAACACATCACGCAAAACCTCGTCAAGATAGGGAAGAAGTACTACCGGCAGAAGACGGGCATTCCGCAGGGGAGTGTGTTGTCAAGCACGCTGTGTAACTACTTCTACGCGGACTTGGAGAGGTCGGAGGGGTTGGGGTTTTTGAACCTCTCAGATGGGATGGAGGCTGAGGATGAGGATGGAGATGATGGAGTAGAATGCGAGGGAGGACGGGAAAACGGGAGAGGAAGAGGGAGAGGGGTGAGTAAAGAGGGGGATACATTGTTGATGAGGTTGATTGATGACTTCCTCCTCATCACCACCTCCCTTTCCAAAGCCCGCCGATTCGTCGAAGTGATGCACCGCGGGTTTCCGGAGTATGGCGTCAGCATATCCCCTCACAAAAGTCTTGTCAACTTTGACGTTGTTATCAACAACCAACCTGTGCCCAAACTTACTGCTGGGAGCACAAAATTTCCCTACTGCGGCCTCCAAATCGACACCCGAACACTGGAAATCTGCAAGACCGGAGCTAGTACAGGTAATGGAGCGGACGATAAGAGGGATCCGGTGATATTCAATGGGATTACGGTTGAGTACTCCAAAAACCAGGGACGGAACTTTAGGCGGAAGGTTTTGAGTAAGTTTTCCCTTCCCCTTTTCCCCTTTTTTCTTGCCCCAGGTTGCTTCAGATTGGTGCGAAACTGACAGCAGAAAAGACGCCTTCAAAATCCAATCCCACCTCCTCTTCTTCGACACCTCTTATAACTCCTTCTCCACCACGCTCCGCAACCTCTACTCCGCTTTCATCGAGACAGCAATCAAGATGTGGGCGCACGCTCGCTGCCTGGTGTCTAGCCAAGCTCCCCAAAAAAGACCAGGGCCAGGGACGGGGTTGGTGATCGGTAAGTTTTTGAATTTATTCTCTCTTCTGTCCCGGGGAGTGAGTGAGTGAGTGATGAGATACCTAGGTAACGTTTGGATTGATTTGTGTTTGGTTGTTGGTTGAGGAAGAAAGACGTGGTAGAGAGGTGTAGAAATAAGGGGGGATGGTGGGACTAACATGACATGACTTCGGAAAAACAGATACGATCAAGAGCTTGATTGAGGTAGCGTATAGGTTGTTGACGAGTAAGTCACGCAAAGAAAGGTACCCGGGGTATCAGTGTAGTGTGGGGAGGGGACAGGTTGCTTGGTGAGTACCTACTTCTCATTTCTTTCCTCTCCTTTCTCGAACATTGTGGTCATGGTGAAGGGAAGGCTAACATTAACACGTCAAAGGCTCGCAATGGTTGCTTGTAGGCAAGTGCTGGTTAGGAAGCAGGCGGGGTATAAGGAGGTTATTAAGTGGTTGGAGGGGGAGATAGAGAAAGTGATGAGGGGGGAGAAGAAGATGGATACGAGGGTTTTGGTGAAGGTGGCTAGGGAAGTTCCTGTTAGGGTTTGAAGGGTTTGAAGGGGTTGAAGGTTGTAGGTTGTAGGTCGTGGGTTGTGTGTTTATTAGGTGTTAATACAGGTGGTGTCTATCTAGGTCTAACGTTATCGATCCCCATCCCTTCTATGAACAAAGTCTACCCCTGTCGTCCCTTTTCCCAGCGCCTTTCTTCTAAGACCAGTTCATCCAACTCCAGTTTTCCAACGCCTCCAGGTCATAACAACCTCCCCTCTTTCTCCGTCTTTCCCCCCTCAGCTCCCTCAGATCCTTCATCCCCTTCCCTTCTTATATCCTTATACCATTCTGCCACCACCACCTTTCCCCCTTCCACAAACTAGGTAAATACTCCCCATCCAACCTCCACCAATCCCCCCTTCCCTCGCCCGGCATCCCTCCCACCCCCAACAACCTAAACACCGAAACAGGCACCGGTTCAAACATAAACAGTCCCGACCGACTCATATCATCAATCAACATCCACCGAGTCCAGTGCAGCCACATTAGCACGAACAAGCCGTTTCCTGTTCTTTTTAGCCACCTCGGCATTCCCTTCCACGTCTTCTCCTGTCCGTTGGCGGAGATCGTGTTGAGGAGGTGTTTGAGAAGGACGACGAGAAAAGCCTGTACTAGGCACCCCAAAAATTGGGAGACGAAGAAACCGACTGGTTCTGCGAAGACGGCTAGTCGGTTGCTACGGGTTTCGGAGGTTAGGAGGTCTTTGCCGGAGGGAGAGATGCGGAAGGCGGTGGATGTCCACCCGCCGAGAGCGTGGAGGACGCCGGAGAGAAGAAAGGCGGTGGCCATTTCTAGCATTGCCACGGCCCTCTTTTTCCCTGTCCTCCCTCTCTTTCTTTTGTTCTCGCCCTTCACTGTCACTGCGTGCCCCTCTCCGGCCTTGCCACCGTTCTCATCTTCTTCTTCAAGGTCAAGCTTCCCAAACACTCCCAACTTCACCAAAAACCTCACCAACCCCGTAAACCCAACCCGAAAACTCTGATGCCACCAACCCCCCCAAAACCCCGCCAACCCTCTATCCAACACATTCCTCACAAACCCGCCAAACAAACACGGATACCGCCACAACTCATCCATCCCCTGACTTTCTTGTCCCATCCACCTCCCCAAAACAAAGAACTGAGTGAGTTGCCAGACGTAACTATACAAAAACAACCCTCCCAATACTCCACTCAGTGAAAACAAACTCCTGGCAAAGTCCAACCCCCACGGCGGTAAACTCGCCAGCAGTTTAGCACAGGCTAACGAGAGGGGTGGTAGCACTGAGGGAGAAGATGAAGCGAGGTTGATAAGATGGTCAGGGTGTGTGAGAGGACCGTTGGGGCCGAGAATGAAGTAGGGATCTAAGCGCGCGGAGACGGTGAAGAAGTCCAGGATGAGGTAGGACCAGGTTATGTGTAAGAGACGGGAGAGGAGGAAGGAGCGGGTGGTGAGGGGGCGGTGGAAGTGTTGCGGGGTGGAGAGGGGAGGGGAGGAGGGGGTGAAGGTTGCGGGGAGGTTGTTGGGGTGGTAGGGGAGGGTTTCCCCGTGGCCTTGTGATGAGGAAGATGGAGAGGAGGTGGTGATACTATCTGGGAGTGGAGGGATGACGGGTGGTTGGAGAGAGGGGATGGAGGAGATGGAGTAGTTCCAGCCTGGTTGTTGTTATGTTAGTTTTTCGTTGGAAGCATGGGAGAAGCCAGAGAAAGGGGGAAGGTAAAAGGGGAAACGTACCAGCACCCCTGAACGAATTAAACATATCCATCACCCAATCCCACCTCTCCCAAAACGTGCCGTTATCCGGGTACGGCTCCCAGTAGTATTCATACTTGTCGAGGTCGACAGTTTCGTCTACTGTCCATCTCTCTGCCTTCTCTTCATGTTTTTCTCCTGGACTTTGCTGTGTCTTGGGAGTTTCGGTAGAAATTGGTATAGCAACCTTCCAGCTGAGGTTGAGATTCCGTCGACGTAGGGCGGTGGTATCGGGGCCCCAGCTGCCTCTTTTGATGCCGTTTTGTTCGCTTTTGGATTCCTGGCTTCTGTTGGCGTTGCCGTTGGTGTTCGTGTTGCCGTTCACAAATCCACCATTCAGTTCCCCTTCCACTCCCTTTCCATCCTCCTTTTGCTTCCCCCCATCCTCTTTTCCCCCAACTTGTTTCCCATCCACTGCCTTCCCACCCTTCCCATCTCCCTCTCCGCCCCCAGTCCTCAACCTCCTCCTAACCCTCATCGCCCACCCCTGATACCCCCCAAAAACCACCGTCTCCAACCCCCAAATCGTTCCCCACCCACACATCAACCCAACCGCATAAGCGTTTGCCGTACAAGCGCTTGCCGTGGTTTTTCCCGGGGCAAACCATCCTCCCTCAACCCATCCTTTTCCCCCTTCTTCCACTCCCTCTCCCAACCCGAGTCCTCCAAACCCCGGCAACCCAACAACCACCCCCAAATTCCACCAGACTATCAAGGCGCCGACCAGCCAGCGCAGGTGGTGGATCCATTCTCTTCGTATCCTGACCTGCTGGTTCCCGATGCTTTTGACGGTGTAATGCGGGATGCAGAGATATGCGATGGGGAGGATGAAAGCCCCCAAAAGGCAGAAGGGGAGGAGGTAAGGTTGGACTTTTGGTGGGGAGCCGTCATCGGTGGGAAGAAGGGCGGAGTAGAAGATGCGCCGGTAGGTGGTGAGGTAGTGGGCTGCTAGGTTGATCGGGGGTGCAGCATCTGGTGGTGCCCCTGGAAGTGGTGTTGAGGTTGACATGATGCCATGTAGGTGCGTTCGGGTGTTGGTCGGAAAGATCGTGGTTGGGGTATGTTGCAGCCGTCAGGAGGAGGATGTTGGGAGATGTTGGAGATCGAGATATCAGAGTCGTGACGGATGAGGTGATGAATTCCAACCGCCAACAGTTCAACAGATATTCCGTTGAGTTGTTGTTGACTTCACCGCTGTGACGTGTCTCGCCAAACAGCAACAACCGGGAATAAGCAAAGTCTGCTCAAAAAGATGGAATGCAAAGAGAGAGAAAGAAATTGCAATGCAAAGTCGGGCACGAAAACCAGCGCAGACAAAAAGAAAAGAAGGAAAAAACAATGTCTCACAACCTGAGCCCTAATCAGCGTGGCACATAAGGCAAGTCTAGCAAGGCAAGTCAAGTCAAGGTAAAAGATAGGCAAGTCTGCCTTGTTAACTTGCATATTGCATACCCCCCCCCCCCAACCGGGTAAAAATGTACGTGCAAAGATTTATGCAAGTCAACAAGGCAAGGCAAGTCAGACCCCTTCCTGACTTGCCTTGACTTAGCTTGTGTGCTACCTACGCTGGCCTTAATCAATTGTGTCACCGTGCCCGTTCGTGTTGATCACCCGACGAGCAAACCATTCACAAACCGCAAATATTTGTTCGTCGTCGAGTGGACGTAAGCAAACTGCCGCTGCCGTCGCCGTAGACGCCAAACACCTACCCTGAAGTTTGTGCACTAAAATCGCGAAGGATTCGAGCCCAATGGAGGCAAGAGGCAGTGAGAGCCCTGATGGCCTGGAGGTGGTGATCTCCACAGCGGTAGAGCCCGCTGTCATTGGGGCGATTTACAGTACCCTATCGATGCAGCCCGGGACGATCCCGTCCTGTTTTCTCGGCCACCGGATCTGTGATTGCTACCAGCTGGAGATGAGCCAGATCGGTGGGAATTGCTTCTTTCCATTGTTTTGGGAATCGGGGGTGGTTGGTTCATTACCTAGTGAATTGGTGCACCATTACATACTTGATATTCATCATTACATACATTACTTGTCCTTCATTCAGGAATGTCAATGAGGTGATTTGTGTGCTTCGTGACCTGACCATTATTATCCAAAACTCCTTCCATATTTCAAATCACTACTAACTCCCACGATAATCTCCACTGCGGCTGAGTACGGGGTATCACAACATCTCCGATACAAAAACTCCGAACTCTCACACCCTAGGAATAACAGCATCCCCCACCCTCACTCTAACAACCTTTCCACTTTCTGTATCCTCCTCCTCCTGAGCCAACCCCATATGCACCCCAAAGAAAACCTTGCCCTCAAACCTCCTCGTCTTACTTAACGTGACAAACGGTTCCCCTCCTACGCTTTTGTTGCCGGTTTCCTGGTCGATGCAGACCATGTGACAACGCCTGCAGGAGCCTAGCATCTGGAATTTGTTTCCTTTCCCACTGGAAGAAGAAGAGGAAGAGGAGGAAGAGTTGAGGATAAGGAGGGAGGACCAGGTATCTTCTTCGTAGGGTTTTGGTTTTAGTTTCGAGTTGGAAGGGGGGGAAGAGGTGGGAGAAGAAGGGGAGGAGGTTGGGGACAAAATGAGATTCGCCCGAAACACCGCTTCTGATATCAGTCCTGGTGCGGCGGGGTTGCGAGAAGCAATAGACTCGTTAAGAGTCTCGACACTAGCCGTCGTTATCGCCAAAATCGGACTTTCATTCGACAACAATATCCGTCTCGGCTTTGGCCCTTGAGCCTCTTCAGTAGGTGTCCCTGACCGTTCCGTATCTGAATCAGGTGGTGACGGCGGTGTTTCTACCACTCCCACCTCCGCCTCGGCAGAGGGAAAAGCTCCTGGCATCATTACTGGTTTCACCGGTTTCGCTGACTTGCTGCTGCATATCGGAACAGACACACTCCCCCGAGGTTGCTGCTGCTGATGCCTCTGCAAACCCGCCTTAGCACGCCTCATCCCCTTCCCCTGACCACCCGGCGGGAACCTGGCCAGCACGCACGGCACCCCCAGGACAGTCGAAAAGAAGTCGTTGATTTGCGCTGAAGCATACGTCTGCGCGGTGATTTCCTCGCCGCAGACGCGGGAGGACATCATACCCGATCGACTTGCCACAAACATCTTTGGGTTTTTGGACAGCGGGACCGCGATCGATGATGGTAAGCCTGGTGCTGGTGATGGAATGTCGCCGGTGTAAGTAACTTGGAGCTCGCCTCTAGTAAAATCCAGATTTGGTCGTAGAAGTGCCATGCGGGGGTATCGTTTCTGGCTGAGTGCTTGGCCGGAGCCGCGGTGGACTAGACACCATTCGCGGTCCCAGGCTAGACCTTCGGGGCGGACTTCCCAGTCTGTGTCGGGGGGGACGTGGAAGCCGGCGCAGGATTTGATGGGGTAGACGAGTATGCTTTTGATGAAGAGGTCTGGTTGGGCGTTTCGTAGTGGTGGTTGAAGTTTTGTGTCTGGCGAAGGTGAGATAGGTAGTGTATCCTCCTGATAAAATTCCTCCACAAACTGCAGAAAGCCATCCACATCCGCTATCGTGCTCATCGCCCCTAGACTCGCTCTTATGATCCCCGTCGGCTTTCCGCCCATGATATCATTATCCGCCCCGCATCGGAATCCGCTCGAAAAGTTCTGCTTCATCTCCCACGGCTCCAGACGCAAAGCGCTGGCGATACCTCCAGGGTTACACACCCCTCCGGTCCTGATATGTATCCCCTTTAGCATCGCCAGCTTTTCCACTTCTGCGAGACTGATCCACGTCCCTTGACTGTTCCTCACATTAAACGCAACCACCGGTCCAGCAGCCTCTTCCAGTTCAGGATCAGGCGAGTAAATCTGACAAACCGGTTCGTCGTTCGTGTGTCGTAGCTCCTTCAACCCCTGATATAACCGTCTAGCCAAAAACGACGTATGAGCAGCCACCTTCTCCATACTCCCAAACAACTCCCCGTGAACATCCATAGCAACATCCAGCGCGATAATGCTATGAATCGGTAACGTTCCATCCTCCAGTCTCTCATGGAGAAATCCATCTTTCGGAGCGTGCCATTGCTCTTTCAGACAGACAACCATGTCCACCGTTCCGCCGCCAAAGTACCGTCTTGATGAGAAGACATCTTGAGAATCCTTGCGAACGATCAAAGCGCCGAGATCGGGAAAACCAAAGATTTTGTAGAAAGAGAGGACGACGAAGTCGGGTGCTGTTTGGGCGTTGGATAAGTCCAAGGGGGAAGAGCAGACAAGGGCTGCGGCGTCTAGGAGGGTGTATGTCTTTCGGGTTGTCTTTGTCTCGGACTGATGGCGGATTTGGGACGACCAAGAAAGGGGAAAGCGACGGCCGTCCATGTTGGATTGGGCTGGGTAGGCGAATAATATTGGTCTTTCTTCCTCATCGGCTTTGAAAGGACAATCCCCTGCAAGCCAGTCCTCCATCTGCCGCTCATCTAGACAAACGCTACTTCGAGCTTCTTCCCGAACTCCAACCAGACTGGTGTGGCTTGCTTGGTGGTAGACATAATCAAAGCCCGTGGGCAGACATCTCATGGCATCGACAACAAGCTTGATACCGGCTGTGGCATTGGCGACAAAGACCAGGTCGAAGTCGGCTGGGTCGGCGTTGAAGAACTGCAGGGCTCGGAGACGGATGTCTTGGATGCGTTGGGTTGATAGTTGGGAGGAGGCCGAGGCGGAGTGAGGGTTGCCGAAGAGGTTGGTGGTCATCTCGTGGGCGAAACGGTCCATGAGGGACTTGGGATAGGGAGTGGTGCCGGCATGGTCGAGGTAGATGGAGTCTGTTCGTTCTGTGTTAGTGGTCTGGTCGAGTTGTTTCGAGATGATAGGGGCTTACCCTTCAGCATAGGATACTCTTCTTTTCTTATCCTTTCCACGTCGGCGTTATAGCCTTCGGAGTCTGTGTATAATGAACCCATCTTGTAGGACTTTCAAGTATCACCAAGTCCATCAAGAGACAAAAAGGACAAAGAAGCCCGTTCGGTTAACCAACTTTGATATTTCTGTGATATCTCTGGACTATCGACATGGACATCTGACTAGACGCTGGGGTGGATAACCTGTCATTGCTTGCGGTCATGATATCGATAAGTACAACCAAAGGCAGTGGCGTATTAGTGTAGTCTTCTTACCCCGTCACGGCCGGCGCTTGTCATCCGGGAGAGGTCAGTTGGGCTCGGCGAGGACGTCCAACGGAACGGAGATCGCCACTTTCCAGCAACAGACAGCACAAGACAGGCGGCGGTCTCCCTGCTTCAGTGGATGCACGCCCTGGAATGCCCCTGTGAACACTGTGGGAATAGTGCGGGGGAGTGGACACCAAAGTGAAGTGGAAAGACGGGAGGCCCCGGCCCGCTTTGACACGAGGCGTGCGCCACGAAAACGAACCTTCCCCAGCCACAGCAAGCGTGGCTCATGCGCGACCGGGCTTAATTGAAACGCGCAGTGCAGCGGGGAAGCGCGTCGAGCTTCCAGCTGCAGCCCCACAAATTCGCGGTCGCGTCTCCGCAATGGAATGCGCCAGGGGGGGGGTGGAGCGCGAACTGGAATTCTACTTTGGTGCAGTGCAACCGTGACTTCTCAGGGTTCCTCTTTCCACCTTTCAACCATACAACCACACAAGTCCATCACCACCATCAACATCCGCGCATCGTTCTTTCCACGCGATTGCTGCTTGTATCTGTGATTCTGCATTGCGACTGGTGTTTTTGACTTTAAAAAGAAACCATGGCCTCGCCTACCGCGACCACGACTCTGGGAAAGAGGAGAAGGAGCACTAGACTCACAGGTGAGCTACAACTGACGACATCCAGACTTGCCATCGAGAGCGTTCATACTGACAGACCAGAAGACGAGGAGATCACACTAGGCCCTCTTGCCGTAAAGCGAACAAGACGCTCTCTCCGAATCCACCCAGAGATCCATCATGAGCCCGACCACATCCAAGCAGAGAAGGAGAAGGCCGCCTCACCACCCAAGCCTATTGCCGACGACGTCGAGAACCACAAGGAGAACCGCAAACCCACAGACGAAGACAGAGAAGAGGTCATCGAGGCGGAAACACCATCCAAGTCACTCCTAAGAAGGCGCAAATCAGTCATCGCCAGCCCGCCAAAGACAGCTCCAGTCACACCTTCCACACCACGACATTACGATGTCTTCGCAAAGGCAGCAGTCACCACTCCGCGCCATCGCGTCATGTCCGTCGGCAAACTCTCCAGGCGCATGACACCAAGCACGCCCATGACACCCGCGGCTTCTCAAACAGTCTACCACCAAGCTCGTCAACTCTTTTCCCGAAGCGCCGATCCCGGAGAACTCATTGGGCGCGACGACGAGCGCGAGAAGCTCAACACTTTTCTGGATCGCTGCACCACCACCCATCCCAGCGGCTGCCTCTACGTCAGCGGACCTCCTGGCACCGGAAAGAGCGCGATCGTCAACAAAGTCACCGACAAGCTCGCATCCGACACATCAACAGTGCGCAAGGCATACATCAACTGCATGAGCATCAAGTCATCCAAGGATCTCTATGTCACCCTTCTCGACCAGCTAGTCAGCAAAGATGAGGACAAGGAGGAACTCTCAACCGAAAGCGATGTCGTGGCAGCTCTCCAAAAGCTCATCCTTCCCAAGAAAAAGACCCAGGACGTCCTCCTCGTGGTGTTGGACGAAATCGACCACATCCTCACACTTGACCCTGAAAGTCTCTACAGCCTCTTCGAATGGTCTCTCGAAAAGAAGAACTCGCGCCTCGCCCTGATCGGCATCGCCAACGCGCTCGACCTCACCGACCGCTTTCTGCCGCGCCTCAAATCGCGCAACCTCAAGCCTGAGCTTTTGCCCATCCTTCCATACACGGCGCCTCAGGTCAAGAACATCATCATCACACGTCTCAACAGCCTGCTTCCCGGCGGCACGCCCAAGGACCCCAACTACATTCCGTTCTTCCACCCAGCAGCCATCGAGCTCTGCTCGCGCAAAGTCTCCAGCCAAACGGGCGACCTGCGCCGCGCTTTCGAAATCTGCCGCCGCGCCATCGACCTCGTCGAGTCCGAGACCCGTCTGAAGCACGAAAACGAAGTCAAGGAGCAGATGCTACAAATGTCTCCCTCCAAGAAGCGCGTCCTAGGCGAAAACACCAACCTCTCCTCGGGTCCCGCGCCTTCATCTCTCTTCCGGAGCATCTCCACACCTCGCGCCAGCGTCTCGGCCTCGCTTCTGAAGTCCCTGCAAGCTCTGACACCAGCCACCGCGCCGCGCGTCAGCATCGCCCACCTCAGCAAAGTCACAGCAGCAGCTTTCAGCAACGGCACCACTCAACGCCTCAAGACGCTCAACCTCCAGCAAAAAGCCGCTTTGTGCGCTCTGGTTGCCATCGAGAAACGCAATCGCGCCGCGCAGTCGGAAGCTCTCAACTCGGCCTCTGCTTCTGCCAGTTTTACATCCACCACCGGCACTCCGTCGAGGAAACAAGAGGCGCCGATTGCACCAACGGTCAAGACTCTCTACGAAGCATACACCAAGCTCTGCAAACAGGATTCGCTGCTCCATCCGCTTTCGTCTTCCGAGTTCCGCGAGGTTGTCTCTTCCCTGGAAACACTCAGCTTGATCACGCCAGTGGACGGCAAGACCGGATCGTTTACTGCGTTGGGGTATAGCTCGCCTGGTGTGGGGACGCCGAAGAGGGGAGGAGGCAAGAAGAAGAAGGACGTGTTTGGGATGGGAGGTGCTTTGGTCGCGGGAGATGAGAAGAGGGTGGCTAGTTGTGTGGGGGAGAGGGAGGTTGAGCAGACTTTGTTGAAGGATGATGGGGCGGGGGTTGGAATTTTGAGGGGGATTTTGAGTGGAGAGGCGTTGGATGATTGAGTTGTTTTTGATGTGTTTGGGATGTTATGGGAAGAGTTGTTGGATGATTTGAACGAGCTGGACAAGTTTCGGGTTGAGTTGATGAGTTGTTTGGGCGTGTTGGTTGAGAGCATTGAAGTTGGTTGAAAAAGCATTTGTACGAAGGGACATGGCATGGCGTGTTTGAAAGCATTCAAAGTATATCATAGGGAAGGTGGATGGTGTTTGGATTCATTGTAACCCAGGATAAAGGGTTGGCGTTTGGGTTTTTGTTTACTCTGTTCACTTGTTTATTGCAGACAAAAGGGGGAAGAGAGAGACTCAGAAGAGAAGAGAGTGATGAAAGGACATCAAGTCCTCGCGAGGCATTAGACATAGTATACATTACATAGAACTGCCGTCGTATATAGAGGCAAAGAATCAAAACCGCTTGAAACGATACATGAAGTCTCTCCTAGGTCATTTACCTCGTTGATCTACTAACCGACCAAACCTAAATAACTGTTGAGAGAAACAGGCAACATGTTGCACACAATTCATATTCCTCGATTTGTCGACGGAATATACCGCACAAGCTTCGGCTTCGGCCGGTCAACCGCGTCCTGAGTAGGGCCCCGGCGGTGTGTAGATGGCCTCCCGTTCCGAACGGAGGTAAGGTGGCGGGCATGGGGCACAGTGCCCGTTTGAGGTATCTTGAGGAGAGAGTTTCGGGATTCATGTCGGTCCCGGAGGTCATCGCGGTTTGCAGAGGACTTAAAAAATTTTCTGATATCGATTGCAGTACGATCATGGCCCGGTATTGAGGTTGTTTACTAACTACTCCTGTGTTATACGCTTGACATAGCTACTCCCCGTGGTCGCTCTCAAGTCCAAATCCACCGAGATGTATTTTTACTCGACTTCCAGGTTGTAGAGTTGTAAGTACCTAAACAAACGGTATCATGAAAAGACGAATGGACGGGTAAAGTATGAATCAATCAAAAGAACATTACAGTAGCTATAAACGACGTATTTAAGCAAGAAAAAGCCGCCAGCGCCTCTCTCTCTCCCCTTCTTGTGAAAGTGGATGATACTAAAACATGTATATACAAACGGTGCTTCAGCCGATTCGAATGGGTGCAGTGCAGTGCAGAGGTCCCGCCAATTCTAAACAAACAGAAACACACACACCACCAGCAAGGCACCTAGCAAGATAAACCAGCAAAGTAGACCAGCAAGATAGCCAAGCAAGAAGATACCCTCAATTCCTTAGTTCCAATTCTTTCGATAGTCCAAGCATATCCCTCATATGTCGTCTCAAGGTTACTCCCTCATCCAACCAGGGTCGAGAGGCCTCGCTGTGCACCAACTGATTGATCACACATGACCGACCCATCGGTGACTCGTTCATTCGTACGGTATAACCGAAAGCATCGTCCCTATTCTCCCTCATTTCCTTCTCACGGTATTGCCTTTTCTTTCATCCATCGGCGAACACGATGGCCAGATTGCTTCCTACTTCTGCAGGCTCATTGCTGTGACGGTGTTTCCTGGTGGCCGCCATAACAGGATCATCATGTTGATGTCCTTTGTTTCTTCAACTCGTGAACCCCCGAACCACCCGCTCCAACAAACAGCCCACTGAAACACGGCCCATATTCAAACTGACCACCTAATAATCATCATCATCCTCATTATTCTTACTATTCGCCCCCTCCTTTCTGATCGGGATCTTGATGCCCTGCGTCGCAAAACACTTGCTCAGCGCCGTGCTGTCGCACACACCCGGGAACTTCTTGGCGCTGAACACCTGGAACGGCTCGCTGAAGACGGAGGCCAAGATGGGAGCCTTGGACTGGTTGATACCCGTGCTGGAACCGGATGAGCCAGAGGGGAGGGGAGTGGGGAGACCGACGTTTACGAAGGAGAATTGGAGTCTTTTTGTTGTGGGGGGGTTGTTAGCTTGCGGTTCTGCCTGGGGAGGGGAGGAAAGAAGAGAATGAGTGAGGGGGGATGGGATGGAGGGTTAAGGTTAAGGGGGAAAATGGGATAGATGGAGGGGAGATAAATGGGGGGGAAGGGGGAAGGGAAGGAATTGTACACACCTAAAAACACCCTCAGTCCTCACACTCAAATCCTGCATCACGAACCAAATCCCAATCTTATCGTTCGTGTCCGTCAACCTGAACGCGCTGCACACCAGGCTTCCAATCAAGTTCCTCGTGAACATGCCCTGGGGCTGCTGTCCGCCCTGGCCACCGGCACTGCTGACCGACATTCTTTGCTGAAGAGGTCCGCCTACACCACCACCACCGGGCATGCCACCAACGCCGCCGCCATAGTGAGTGGGAGGATCGTAAGGACCTCGCGGGGCGCCGTATGGCCCGGCCTGGGGTGGAAGTGGTTGGTTGTATTGGTAGTGCGAGGGGGCGGGGGCGCCGTAGGGGTTGCCGTTTACGAAGCCGGCTGCTCACAGTATTAACATGTTACCTTCACGATTATAGGAAAGAGAGAGAGACATACCCTGGTAAGGACTCGTCTGCATCTCATACGGATTCATGCCCGGGTTCCCTTGATACGGCATCCCCTGATGATGATGATGCCCATAGCCCACATCTCGATTCGACGGCAGAATATGCGAATAAGCGGGCGTCGTTTGCTCGAGGGAGGCGTACGAAGCCGGGGTGGTGGAGGAGATGGAGGGCGTTGAGGTCGTGTGTCGGACGAGGTTTACTTCCTTTAGGGCGTCTTCTGTGTATAGGCTGACGTTGCAGATGAACATTGAGTATTCGATTTCACTGTAACATCCTTGTCAGCCATCATCAGCTCAGAGAGTTTAGGGGGTGTTGTTTTGTCGGTTTACTAACTTGCAATCAATCTCTTTCCCAGTTTTCGCATCTCTGATAACCAATTTAACACAGGGAGGGGGCGTGATAGGTCTTCGATCCTGTTATTCCATGTCATATGTAAGCCACCGATCAACCCGTTTGTTCTAGAGCGAAACGACACAACGCAACAGGCTACATTGGTTGGAGGGACCGAATGTGCCAAATGTGCGATGTGCCAGCCAGCAGCAGCAGCAGCCAGACATAAGCAAGCCATCCATACCTTATCACCAAAACCACACATTCGCGCACGTTGTGGTTGTTGCACAACTTCAAGCCTATAGTATGGGATGAAACCGGGTTAGCCCTGTTGTCTTTTCTGTCTCTGTCTCTTGGCTCTCTGTCTCTGTCTCTGACACCGCCGATCGCAAACGGGAAGACCGCCGAAACCAAGGGTTGTAGTAGGTCAAACTCACGAATACATCCTCCCCTGACTATCCGTCCCCGAGTACGGCTTCAAGTTTTGCTCCTGCTGCATCCTTTCCTCGGCCGTCAAGGGTACTCGTTCTTGTAGCTGCTGCTGGGATGGCGGGGTCGATTGTAATTGGCCGCCGTGGCCGCTTCCATCACCGTGACTGGAACCACCGGGGCCGGGGGCAGGATGAGGAGGAACCGAAGACCCGGAGCCGGACATGGTGGTAGGAGCACCCATTGTTGGATCTTGGTATGGGTTTGTATGGGGCGGCGGTGGCGCGTTGGGAGGGGCCATGGAGGGGTGTTGGTGTTGCTGCAGTTGGTGATGACGCGGGGGGTATGGAGTCGCGTGAGGATTGTGGTGATGAGGATCGTGGTGATAGCTGTGGTCGGGCGGCAGCTGGTGCGGCAGGTTTGAAGAATACGGTTGCATCTTTTGTCTGTTCCGTTCTGTTCTCTGTTTCTAATCTGGCTGTAATGTCTTGTCTGTTGGTTCTTGTTGCTGGGTCGGTAGATAGGTAGAGGTAGGTATGCCGGCGCGCAATTGATCCCCTGGAAGCTGGAGCGGACTCGAGTCCGGTTCTAGGAACTAAAAGTCGGAGGGGTCTTTTTTTCTTCTTTATTTCTGGATCCGATCCAAAAGAAGGTGAACCACGGTTGATATTCTGTGGGCGCAAGGGAAGTGGGCGTACAAGAGCTTTTGTTATTTTTCTTCCAAACAACAAAAGCGCTGACGACAGCTCTTGGGAAAGGGCAAGGTACAAGATGTTGTAGCTTGTCAGGAAGTTCAGGAACCCTTGAACTGGAGCTGTCGCGGTACCTCTCTGTTGGGTTGGAGATGGGTTTTTGTGGAGAGCCGCGAGTGGTGGATGAGGGGCGGGTTCGGTCAGTGGCACCGAAGGAGCGGCAGCCAGCGTGGGGCACGTTTGGGATTTTGGGGCTCTCCTGGGTGAGCTGGGGCTCTCTTCCAGGCTGACGGGAGTCGGGAATGCAGTGACGGGAAGGGGGGAGCGAGGGGATGCTGGTTAATGCTGGATGATGATTTGGCAGAGCTGACGAGTCAGGCCAACTTATAGTGAGATGACGATGACGAAGGCGATTGGGTCGGGACCGAGAAAGTTGAAAGGCAGAAATTGTCGAGTTTGTCCAAGGAGGTTTCAAGTTGAAAGTGAAGAGAGGATGAAGGGACGTGTTATTTGCGCCAGCGATTATGCCTTGGGCCTGTCTTTTCACATGAGTGAGGTTGCTTTGAAGTAACTTTGGTTCTCTTTTGAGAAACGAAGAGAGACTTCAGTTTGCTCTTCAATGCCCTTGCCCACCCTTGAATCCCCCCGCGACGGGAGGCCGTGTTGTGTCTGTGTGTTGCTGATGTGCTCGAGATTGACTTGGGTGAGGTGTGTGAGAACTGAACTGTGAAGTGAGGTTGCTTCCCCAGAATGGTGGTGTCCAGGGTCTCCTAGTGGTGCAAGGTAACGTAAGGCCCGTGTAGTGGTGCGTGTGGAGCTCACCTAGAGAGCTGTTTTGGGGTCGCAGTATTGACCCTCTCATTGGCGGTTTCGAGTGTTTCGTAGCTGTACCTTTGCTGTACACTCGTGAAGGCTGCACCTGCACCGTCCATGCAATTTAAGTCTCCGACACGCAGCCCCCTGGTTCTACCTGGTAACCTTTTGGTCTGCTTGGCGTTTGTGCAGCAGTGGAACATAGGCATTTAAGCTCTCTAGGAAGAAGGGATACCGCTGCCTGTCCGTTTTATATCTCGCTGTTGTACCAGGTTCTGTAAGACATGAAGTCTACCTCTTAGTCTGACGTTGTAGCGGTTTGGGTACCTATCTAGACGACGGGAAATCGAAATGTTGACAAGCAGTCAAGTCCGCTGCCGGGCTGCTGGCTACTGCCGTCGGGTAGTAGTACTGTGCAAATGCCCGTCAGACGGGAGTCCAGGGGCACCTTAGCTCATCAGCCGCAGAGTCCTTGGGACTCATGGACACTTCATTTTTTTGTTTATTGTTCTCGTCGGTATTCTGACATCGGTCTGAGTGAGTTGTGAAATGGGTTTGTCGTAGAGATTGGGAAATTTGTTATCAGTATCCGTTGAGATGGTACTGTTGACGTTCCAGGTTGAGTTTATTCCCAATTTCATGTCATGTTCGAGAGATACCAGAGCTTGTTAAGGTAGTTCTCGGAAATGCAATGTCCCAGTCAGCCTCATCCTGGACCACCCCCGCTCTCATCGTAGTATCCATTGCTGAAGGCGGGACGTCAAAGCTACGAGCCCGCTGGAACGGGAAGCTGAGATGTGCTGATGCGAGTATTAATTTTTCTAATAATCCAAATTTCCAGAGGCTGTGCTGGGAAACCAGCCGCTCAATCGTGGTAGCTTATGCGGGTCATTAAATAAAACATCATCTATGTAGTGCTATTATTGTGGTATATTTCCCCAAGGCTATAGCTCGTTGGCGCTCACAAACGAATGCGATTAGACCTCAAAACGGCCACTAGGCCACCGGAGTGTCATGATGATGGCCCATTATGGCGACCACAAGGCAAGGAGCCTTGCTGAATATCAGGCGACGACGTTGTAGCAACATGCTCACGGACACTTGCGAGAAATCAAGGAGCACAGGCATCTTTGGCCGCGGGTGTAATGAAGAAAGCAACGCTCAGTAGCATGTGGTGGTGCAGTGTGTAGGTATAACCTGAACGGGTTGCATGGAGAGGTAGCTAATCCTTCATTCGGTACCTGGGATTGCGACTGTCACCTCATGTAGCGGCGCTTCATCTGTCGTGCTCGAGCTGTGACCGGGGAGTAGAAAACAGCCATTTCGGATTCCAGGTTGGCCTGTTTTGTGCTATGGTAGCAGTGAACAGCCAGCAACCGGACAGGGTAGTGTGCGTGAGACGGGATTCAGACGGGATACCTCGCCAGACTGCCCTACCACCCAGAGAAAGAGTACATCAGAATGTTACAATCGCACAACTTACATAGTCTAGGTACGACCACTGAGCCGTTACCGGGCGTCCATCAGCATTAACAAGCCGTCCTCAACCGCTGAGATGGGATACCAGCAGTGGAAGGTCGTTTGCAAATTTCGCTGTGATAAGCTCAGTGTTGATGGAGAGATCAGTGCATATGTAGACAGGCGGCCGCCATCATGCCCGGGCGTTAGCCGCGACCTCGTCTTCACTTGCCTGCTGTAGGCATAAATATCGACGTAACGGTCGGCAAGACCTACCTTTCCTTTCCCGTGCCCCGCCTTGCCCTTGTAGTGGTATCAGGCGTAGAGTTACCAAGTTCGGCTCACGACGTTTCCGCTCCGAGCTCTTCACAAACCCTGTGCATGTGTTGCCCTTCTCTGGCCTCCAGGGTTGGGCCCCTTTGTAATCCACCGAAACGAAGACGGGAGTGCGGCGGTTGTAGGCACCAAAATTGGAGGCTGAAATGGTCCAGACTTTGGTGTGTGATACGAGTCCATAGCTTGGTTTGTCGTGCCGGCGGGTGGTGTTGTAATTAACAACCAAAGTCGTCAAAGCCTCTAGATGACCTTATTCGCTGGTCACCACTTTGTGTCTGTGGCCCGATCGGTGAGCATACATCTCCATCGGGACGGACAGGCAGTCACAAGGTAGTGTAGGGTGTCTGATGGCAATCAAGTCCCGCTCGCTCTCCCTTGGCCAGCCCACACCCACAAGTTGACAGCGGAGGCAGGTCCTGATTCCCCAACGAGTCCTTCGACAATCAACCAGTTTTGACGTTTTCCGCCACACCTGTTAACCGAGTCGCCAGAGAGGGGAGCGGATCCGTACCGTACGCGGCAACTTCCCGTGCGGCGGAAGCCGCGTCTGCAACGAGTCGGACAGCGTGGTCGGAGAGGCCATACCGTTTCCGCGGGAGAGGCACAGATGATATCGAGTTGTCAGAATCCCACCGCATTGCAGTGTTGTCTCAACTGCAAGTCTCCGCTTCTGTGCCTCGTCAGCAAGAGGGAGAGTGCAAAGGTCGCCAAGGCGAGTATAGGTAGGATGGAAGAGAGCGAGGAGGTCCAAACTCGACAACCAACTGGCCATCTCGACGAGGATCCTTGCTGGAGGAGGCTATATGTCGAGCCACGACTTATACTGGATGGGCTGGCAATACTGAGTTTTCGCAAAACTGTCCAATCAGGGACTAAATTCACTGCCATTCGTCTGCAGGCGCGCTCCGTCGTCCACACACACACTCTTGCCACGAGCATTGCGTCTCGTGGGTCTGACTGATACAACGACAGTCGGTCTTGATTTTATGCAACTAAGACACCCCGAGATAGGTGATGGTTAGATATTCAGGGCCTTGCTTGGTGAAGGCAACGTCGGAAGAAGACATGGCGATTGACGTTTCCACGTGAGGGAAAGGTTTAACGAGCCGCAACGGTGATGCCACGATCCGATTAATGAAGGGTGAAGTGACTGGAAATAGAACAAGTCATGGTGGTCGAGAACTTGGGACTGGGTGAACAGTAGCACCCGGCTGAGTTTGGTAATGGTACAAGAAAAAAACGGTGCGGGCGGGTTCTCGCCGAAGGGCAAGCTGTGTGGTGATACCGAATGGAGGATTGGGAGATTGATTGCTTTGATTGCCAGACTTTGAAAGTTTGGTTGATTGATGAATTGAGGTCCTGGCATGGCTCCTCTCCTCGGAGTGGAACGAATCGATGTTGGCGACTTGGAGTCCTGCAGGATCTGCCACTCCCGTCACGGCAGCTGTGGGGCCAGTGACAGCTGTTAAGCAGCTCCACTTTAAAAATTGGGTGGGGTTCTTCTTCAGGCTAAGCATTTAGGGTGCGCACAGACGTTATCAATTGGGAAACGGGACTGAGATGCAGCTCTGCCTCGAGGTTCCTTCCCGACTGAATGTTTGATGATTCGACTGGAAATCACAAATTAGGACAGTCTCGTTCCGAGAAGGGGCGATCAAGGGACTGGCGGACTTGCCTCCGAGCTCTTTTGGATCTTTGAAAATTCTTTTTTCGTCAACGATCGAGTGTCTCGGGACTTTGGACAGACCTCGCTTGACAACTTCGAATTTTGGTTCCCCCACAAACCGACATCACGAACCTCTGACACCCAACCATTCTTCTCGTGACTTCTTTTGCAAGAGTTCCGACTTCACTCTTCTTGACTTTGAATTTTTTGACAAAACCTCGCCCACTTTATTGCTGGGATCCAACGTCACCACCATCACATCAGCATGACTGAAGGCGCCTCATGCGACGAACCGAGACCGTGCGCATAAAACCGTGCGCGGGTGACAATGGAAGCTGATCATCATCGAAGAATATTCGATGGTCCTTCTCTCTGAGTTTGGTTTATGTTTGTTTGTTTCAGTCAGGACCATTCCATAATTCCCGTCTCCCTTTTTCTTTCTTTACTTGGCTTGGCAGGATGCTTGAGGAAGGCTTCCAGACGTTCTACATCCGTGCGCATTCATGCGTACAAGTAGGTCGTATCAGCATGATGCTGTAGGGTGATTTTACTCACTCTATCAAAAACAACGACATATCAGACTTTGAGTTCACAGTCATCTGAACTCTTGTAAAGAGTATGAACCATCAAGAGCCATCCGAACTAAAGGCATGGGAAGAAGACAGGGCATTATTCATGCGAGCACACCTCAGTTTGCTACTACTACTCTGTCGTCTTACCCTTCCTCGCTGCCAGGCAACCGACGAGTGTTTGTTCCCCTGAGTTGCCGCACCGTATACTGTGTGGTGCAACTCCACGTTCACTCCCATCATTTTCATCAAGATAGTGTATGAAAGCTGACTTTCGATTCTGCAGCGTACCGCTTTCGGATACGAATCCAAGCATCAACACCAACACCCTCATCCTCTGCCTGTACTGGTACATCCCACAGGGGTAGATACCAGACCGTCCTCCACAATCTTCGAACCGAAGGTTGAGACCTTGTCATGCCATGATCACAACCGAAAGACGGCATAGACGGGAAGTTCAGTAACCGTCCGGAAATGGGACTTTCCCACCCCGTACTTTCGTCAAGGCGATCTTGAGATCTTGCCCAGAGGCGAGGTTACTCTGGTTCTAAGGCAACATCTCTCTGTACAAAGGTATCTTGGCTTCAGTGGCCGAGTGACCCCCTCTAACAACAGAAATGGGCATATGGCATCGAAGAATGTTTGCATAAACTCATCCTGTCAGCGTCACTACCGGCTGGACACACGGGAGCCAGAAGCATTGACAGAGTTGCGGGGGGTGGGATGCCTGGCGGTTATCGAGAGACATGGGCTCATGGATTCTCGTCATCCATCACCCCGACGTTACTTCTGGTCATATCTGCAGTCACGACCTCAATTGTTCAGCAATGGAACACCCGAGAGGGGTACGGATTCATGACGTACCGAATATGGGCCGTCACCAAGGCCCAGTGTCGGTACCGATATGATGCTTCATATGGATAACGATGAGCAGAGAAGCACCGCCACCCAATAGTCCATTCTCGCCTTGCCATGACCGCCAACAGACCAGGTGATCCACTCCGTTCTGCTTGGAGATTGGGCATGCCATACGATGTGCTTCCCCAGAACGGTAGGACATGGCGAAGGATGGACGGTCGTTCCTCGTGGACCAGGCTATATGTGACTGCGATATGGGATACCAGAACCTACTCGAAGTGACTGCATCTCCAGGACTGATGGGCCACCAAGGAAGACAGATCACTAAGCGACAGTGTCTCGGATAACATCACACCCTCATACAGAAGCACGAGCTTATCCCAGAAGCCAATGAGCTACAGAGCTCGCCATTCTTTGCTCGGAGACTCGGGGAGAAGGAAGCAGCACCCAGAGATGGAGACGCTCGGGGTGTCTAGCTCATGTGGGGACTTTGGCAGACACTGCAGACATGACAATGAATGCCCGCACCACGATGATGGTTGAACTTGGCCAGTCATGGTCACTCTGTGGATGCTGGTCGTTAATGATCACCACTCTCGTCCGTGGTACACACGTTATTTGGTTGTAAGCACTTTCCTTGATCGAGACATGAACAGTAGCTCAGCACGGTACTCGCTAATGAAGGCTACACCCGTCCCGTTTCCGGCTTTCCGTACTTTCTCTCTGGACTGGCCTGACTACCTTCAGACAGGCACAGGTTTAGGCAGCACTGTGGTAATCATCACCCATTTCCACCAATCTGCCTCCTCACTTGACACCACTTGGAAGTTGATGGTAACGACTGAGTGCCAAAAGTAACGGTTGTGGTAGCAAAGGCGATGATAAAAAAAAAAAAGAAGAAAAAAAGAAAACAAGAATCACAGCCTTCCTTTCTCCTCGGGAACGAATACGGAGGCACGTGTCGACATCCGAAATCCCAAGCCTTGCTCGAAGAAATCGTGACGTGCAACCGACTCGAACGCGGGACCTCTTCGTGGACCGGGGGTGGTACGGCACACTGAAGAGACCCTCAATGGGACCAGTTGAGCTATCTGGTCTCGAGGAGATCCTGCTAACTCGGCCTGGATTGGCCGCTTATCAAGGGCAAGTGCGGCGGCCCGGGATGCGGGTGGTCCAGATTTCGTCCGATGGTGTTTGCACTCCGTGAAGGAAGGCACGGGGTGGACTGTGCGGTAGGGTGGTTGATCGTCTCACTCAGAGGCAGCTGGAGAGAACGTCAGTGACTCTCAAGACGGGATTCACCAAGTGGCCACGCGGGCAAGGGAACCACAAGGCATCCTAACTCTTACCTTTACTTGTATGTTCGTTATCCTTGGACCTGTCAGAAGTTTCCTAAGCATGCTTACCATCATCATCACGTCCATCTTCAATGCTAATACCCTCGTCACAACCACAATGACCCTCATCTTCAAAAACCACCTCCCCGCCAGCATCACAACCCTCCTCCGAGTCATAAACCGGCACATCCCCCAAAATAACCACCTCCACCCCCCCCTTTGCTCCATACGCTTCTCGAGTTGACAAATATCATCCTTCTCCTCCTCTTCATTCTCTCCCTTGTTCTTGTCTGGAGAACCGATGTGAAACCCCCCTATTCACCAAACACAACCGAAAGCCGTTTTGCGGACCGTGTCTACCAGTTTGGTAGACAAAGAAGAGTATGGGCCAGCGCAGTTTTTGGGAAATCGGGTCGCGGTCTCCGTGGTTTCCTATGGTGAAAGATGTGGTGCCGGACTGCGCCGCGGCTGCGCCTGGGGTGGTTGGAGATTTCGGAGAGGGGACTGCTGAGGGCGAGGTGGTGGGGGAGGGAGGAGGGGAGGGGGTGGGAGGGGGCTGGGTGGTGGTGATTGGGTGGAAAGTCATTGTGTTTTTGGTGCCGATGGTGTCGATGGTGGAAGGGTTTGATGGTGTTGGGTTGTTGAGGTAAGGTGTTTTTGACGGTTGAGAGGTTGAGACTCAGCGGAGGTCCTCCCGTTTTTAGGCGGACGCGACGGTAAAATCTCTTTCCCTACAGTCAAATAAAGCAGACTGCTAACTGAGTTCATGGACTGTGCTACTCGTAGAAGTCAGATGGCTACCTTGTGTAAAGAGCTGGAAGATTAGTACATGCCGAAGAATCATCGGCCAGAGGTGAGATGCCAAGCCTAGAGGCCTCTCCAATGTTTGAGCAATTGAGAGAAATGACTGGAACATTGTGTAGGATGAGGTTCAAGAGACAGAGAACTAGGGACTTCTCGCAATCCATAAAGGAACCGAACCTCAAAATACGGGAGCAAAAGAGACAAGATGGAACAAATATTGGATACACCCGTTCCGCTTCCTGGAATTTTACGTCCGCAAATTTACTCTTCCATGAGATGTCTAGTGCCGAGCATAAGACCTAGAATACAAAATTCAAGAGAGCAGGTCAGTAGTATCCGTCTTGGATTCGTGATATCAATGTAGCGAAATCGATTGCGTTTGTGCCGTCAATCGGGACTCGGGCCCGGGAGTCTCAAAAAGTGGAACCCCGGATACTGTGCCGCGTTCTCCACTTTTCCCGGGTTTCGACCGGATTACCGCTGGATCACCGCCGGGCAAGTGCCGATGCAGGGTTGCCCTCCCGATGCCCGATGACCGGCATGAAAAGCAGTCGGCACCGAGTCCGATGAAAGCTACGGTGGTCGTTGGTAGCAGGAATAATATGCGAGAAGTGTTTGTGTCATTCCGTCACATCATCGTCTTATCAGAGTTGATCGCCGTTGCGGTTTGATAGATCAACGAGATAAAGCCTTTGCCTCTAGACCCTTGATGTATGATACACACATCAACCAGGAGAGCCAGGATATCAGATAGTGGCACATTGAAATTTCGGGAGATCAACGAGATAAAGGCAAAAGGCCGTCGCATACGTCTATACGCAAGGATGACATCTCGACAGGCACAATGCTTGTGTGAGTCGTCGTTGACCCAGAGGGCATTTTTGGTTTGCTCGGTAGGTAACCACCCACCACCATCCCGGAGATCTGGCAAGGTCCCGTGTGCAATTGCAAACTGCATCGCGACCAGAGACGTGGGAAGCATGTTGTCCCATCATTTGAAACGAGTGGTTAAGGTACCGAACCTTCAGGCTGTCTTCTAAAAATATTCGTGGGCAAAAGGATAAAGGACAAACCCATCTGGAAAAATAAAGTCGGGGATCTCCCGTCCCAAACTGTCACGGGATAGAACCAAGACGGAGTCAGTCAATTCAGGAACCGGACCCAACCCGGTGGATTTTGGTCTCATCTGTCTACGATCACGAACTGTTGTCATGAGACGAGTCGGGTCGGCCTGAAATCACATTTCCACATAGTCCGTGGAGGCCGTAACAAGGCCGGTCCAAGCGGTGGTCTCCGTCACCGGAATTTACTCCGTTAGCCCCGGCCCCGCCCGGTTCTCGGTAAGGTGAGTGGAAACTTGGGTATCAATATCAACATAGCCTTTCGATTCCTGCACGCTTATTCCTTCGGATGATGACTTCATCTCGAATCCTATATCAAGAGTCATGTTGATCGATTCATTGCCCTTATTAAGTTCCAAGCATGAATGAAGCGTTTGCCGGATGGTCAGGGTCTGTCGCACACTCACGAACATTCGTCCACCGGTGCCCAGTCGGCGAATCCCAAGCAACTGCAGTGCCTGCCCCATCGATCAACACCAACCCATCGAGCCATCCTCGTGTACGTAACAGGAATCTCTTTCGTTGGACGAACACATCATCTGCTGGATGGTGTCATCTTCCTTCTTGGCTCGCCCTGCTCCCGTGTTCTCCGCCCTGGAATTGCTATTTGCTCTTGGGTTGGGGGTTGTTTCTCGTCCCATGTCCCATCAAGAATTTGGAATTGCCTGCCGAGCGTCTCGCTAAAGTTTTTGGACTTCTTTTTTTTCTTCCTTGATGACCTGGGAGGCTGTGTGTGTGATGTCAACGCCGAGAAAGACGAGACCCTTGAAATTTCTTTAGCAAGCGAAGGAAGAATGAAAAAAACCTTTCAGGCCCTTGTGATCGACTTTTTTCATTCAGCAGGCTAAGAAGATCCAGATCCTTGTTGTGCTGTGGTCGGGAGTGGTTGTTTCCATGTCACAGCACGTTTTTTGATCATGCGGTGCCCTGAGGTGCAGTCAGTGCAGTGCCTGCCCCGGCCTGTCCGCTGCTGGGCTGAGCTAAAAAGGAAGGGTTTTGCCCACTCTGACCACCCCCGAGCGTGCACCCCTCCCCAGTCCCCGCCATCCATCTGAGTGACAAGAAACCGAAAACGACGATCCAACGATTTCAAGTTGAAGAAAACAGGAACAAAGAAAAGTCGCCCGAATATAAGACTCACCTTATTCCCAGAGTTGGGGCTTCTTCAATCACATCCATTTTCCTTGTGCGACAAATTCCCCGAGTCATAACGACATCAGCCACACTTGCGCATACCATCCACCTGTTGCACCAACTTCTCCAATCGTCAACTCCCTCGTGACGATCTACATAAATACAACAAACAGCCCGCCTGCCCCCCAGGGTTCTTCAGTTCTTCACGTCAGAGACGGTGCATAAGGCGCGATCGTCCCGTGTGTCGTCAAAACTTTGACCAAACCACTCAACTTTGGCAATTTCATACCACAAACAACAAACAACCTCACACGATCGAGACGAACACAATGACAGCCCACTTCCAATCATCAGGCCGCGGTGGCGCCGGCAACATCGTCGACAGCTCCAAGTCCCCCCGTCTCCAGCCCGAAGACCTGCAAACACCCACTCTCAAGACGGCCATGGTGACGACCGGCCGCGGCGGCAACGGTAACATGGCGAAGAACTCGGATCCCGTTGAGACGAGGAGGAGGCAAGATGTTGAGCCGTACGTTTACCTTTCCTCCCTTTTCCCCCATTACATCCCTTCCCTCCACCACTCCCACCTACCACAACCAGTACTAACTCTCCCCCCACAGTGTCGTCCGCCGCGACTCCTTCGGTGCCACCCACATCGGCCGCGGCGGCACCGGCAACGTATTCACGGCCGAAGACGCGCAAGCCGCTCGCGAAGCCGAAAAGAAGGCCGCCGGCCACTCCGTAGCCACCACCATCGACAAGGAAGACGAAAACCACCTGCACCTGCACAACCTGCTGCACCCGTCGAGAACACATAATGGCCATAGTGGAAGCCACAAGGAGAATAAGGAGAAGGAGAAGGAGAAGGAGGCTGAGCGCGAGCGCGAGAGACATGGTCATAAGAAGAATGAGAAGAGCGAGTCGGACCTGGGGTGGGCGGAGAAGGGGAGGAATTTTTTGTTTGGGAAGAAGGAGAGGACTGACAAAAAGGAGGAGAAGGCGGAAAAGAGGGAGGGTAGTGCGGAGAGGAAGAGTGGGAATCGCTCGTCGTAGGGGGGTGGGTTGTGGTGCGGTTGTGGTGCGGTTGAGTTGAAGAGGGGGGTAAACTGAGGGGGGATGTTGGGGCGATGGCGATGGTCATGGCAACAGGCTGGACGGCGAGCTGAGCTGATGAAGGGCTGCTGTTACGACGCCCCGCGATCCCCGTTTCAACCTCCTCTCCGAACCGCCGACGTCTACCGACGCCCGCTTGTTCACGGGAAGTGGGAATTTTCTTTGTTTCATCACATTGTTCATACCCAGGGGTTTTGGCGTTTGGGGGATACGGGATTACTTGGATTATGATGGCTTGGATATGTCAGGAATTGCCGCGTCGCATGGCAGATGGTTTTCCTTTTTCAAAACTAGGATTTTGGATGGAACGGTTTATGACGGATGTGCTGAACGCACGGCAAAGAGGACAAAAAGAAGCCTTGACATTGAAACAGGCAAGGGAGGGAAAGAGAAGGGTTTTCAAAAGTTACCATGAGTTTATCTCTACTTTAGTTTTGCCCGCTGGGCTTTTATGACTTCAATGCTACGATTTTTTCTTGGTTGGCGGTGTGTCGACTGAACATCACTTCTCTGTCCGCTTGCTTGATTCGTCTGATGACTCATTTTGTGTGAGATTTTGTTTCATGTTGAATAACTTTACTTCTTTTCGTCGGAGCACTGGAAAGAGACATCACACCTGCCTATAACCGCTTGATATCCGATTACTGGTCGATGTTATTGGTGCAGGCCTTCATCCTTCTGAGTCCTCGATGCGGTGATCTGATAGGCCCACTTATATGACTATTTTCGAAGGATTCTTGATACGACTTCACGACAACAACATTTGCATAAATATTGACTCTTCACTTTCTTTGTTCAGTCAATTCCACGAAGGATTATACGGCGAAAAGACTCTCGTCTCCCGCCTGTTAGTTCGAAAGACATCACTTGCGCATCTGAACTTCCCTGTCTCGGAGATATCCGTTCTCGAAATTTTCGAGAGAAAAAAGAAAAACACCACCGACAAAACACCACCAACGTCAGGCCAAATATCTCTTTACAATTCTTCTCACCAACAACACCGTCATCACCACCACCACCACCACCACCTCCACCACCGCCACCACCGCTATCATCACTCGCCAAAACACCAAAAATGACAGAATTACCCGGCCTCCACCTCCTCGACACCCCCCTCCCCTCCCCCTCCCTCCTCGCCCTTCTATCTCAACACCTCCCACACTCCCTCCCCGTCCTCCGCCGCCTTCAATACGCCGCCAATTTTCCCTCCAACGGCCTAGGCACGACTCCCTACTCTCATGTCCTCTATGCATCCGAGCATTCAGTTGAGGAGTGTCTGGAATCTTCTCAACAGAGGAAGCATTTTGCCGCGGCGTTCGTCGACTTGAGCAGATTTCCTGAGACGCAGGTTTGGGTTTATTCTACGCTAGAAGATCACAGTTTCTTCGACCCCGGCACAGGCACAGGCAAGACAGGGACGGGGACAGGCGCGCTGACGGCCACGGCCACGGGTGCGGCGTCTTCTTCCGCGGATGATGTATTCGGGTCGCAGTCGCATAGCTTACCAGAGGAGGAGGCGAGGGAGTGTGATCACCTCCTCCTCCGCCTCCTCTGCCGGATGCGCACAATCGCTCAACAAATGCCCGTCGAGCTTGAACTAGACCCCTCTTTTTGCTCAGAGCAGCAGCGACGAGAAAATTGGAGAGAGGCGAGGGAGTATCTTTGTATGGACCCCGTCGGCAAACCTGGTTACTTCTCCGGGCCAGGACCCAAAATTATGATCGGTTCCCTAGCGGAGATCCATCGCCACCGCTTACGTTTATCGGAGCAAAAAGGAGGGTACGGAGTCAAGATGTACAAGACGGCGAATATCCCTGACGAAATCGAGTGGGAGGTTTGTCAGAAGTGGTTGTTTAGGACTGAAGCGCTGGTTTTCACTTCTCCGGAGAAGGAGGGGGAGTTGGAGAAGATGATGAGGGAAGAGGGGTTAGTCTGGGATCAAGTACGGACCAAAGAGGATGTCAAGCTAGTGCAGTCCCGGACAAGCATAAAGAGGCAGGAGGATACGTTGCTGGGACTTCCCAGCGTTGCTATTCGCAAGAGTACTGGGGGAGAGGAAGGAGAGATGGGGGAGATGGTGGCGTGGGGATTCATGGCGCTTGATGGGACGTTGATGACGCTGCATGTTGAGGTTTGTTTTATTTTTCTTTTCCCTTTTACCACTTCCACTTCGACTGCGACAGAGAGAGAGAGATAGAGAGAGAGAGAGAGAGAGAGAGAGAGAGAGAGAGAAGGAGAAGGAGGACGTGAAGGCTGACAGAACAAAACAAAACAGGAGCAATACCGCGGAAAGGGACTGGCGAAGGCGGTGGCTTGCAAAGTCATGAGAGATCATATCAAGGATTATGGCGACGATGGGTGGGGAGCTGCTGATGTTTTTGTGGGCAATGTCAGGAGCCAGGGGGTTTGTAGGAGTATTGGAGGACGGGTTGGGTGGTTGTTGTCTTGGTGAGTTCTCCCGTTATCCCGGGGCGCTGTGAGTTAAGCTAACAAAAGACATAGGGCTGTTGTTGATCTCTCGACTGTTGGGGATGCCTTGTAGGCAGGCGTCTGGAGCTTGATGATTTGGACACTTGATTGAGGCATATACAAAGATTTCTAGATCTCATACACCAACACCATTTTATTGTTACTTATACACAAGCCCCTCTAAGCCTTAGTCTTAGTCAACCGATGAATCTCCTCAAAGAAGAACTTGAGATCATCCGGGTTAACAAACGGCGTAATGCCATGACCCAAGTTAACAATCCAGCCCTTATGTCTGCCATGCCAATCAAAGCCCTGGACCATCTCCTCGACGACCTTGGTGATAGCCTCATGGGATCCATAGAGGACACCAGGGTCAGCGTTACCCTGGAGGACCATGGGCCTGTCGCCGACGATCTTGACGGCCTCGGCAGGGTCGTGCAGCCAGTCCAGGCCGACGACGTTGTAGCCCATGTCGCAGGCGGCGTCGAGGGCGTACCACGCGCCCTTGGGGAAGACGACCATGGGGACGGGCTCGAGACCCATCTCCTTGAGGCGCAGGGGCAGGTGCTTGGCGATGTAGGTCAGGTACGGCTGGGAGAAGGTCTTGAAGGAGGAGGGGGAGAGCTCGCCGGCCCAGGAGTCGAAGACTTGGACGATCTGGATATTCGTTAGTGACTGGTTAGAGAAAGAGGGAAAGAAAAACATACCTGAGCGCCAGCCTTAACCTGCAGAGCCAAATACTCCACGCACAGTTCCGAGATCTTCTGCAGCAAAGCCTTGGTCTCCTCAGGATACTTATAAATCCACGTCTTGACCTCCTTGAACAGCTTAGTACCGCCGCCCTCCACCATATAGCACAGCAGAGTCCAGGGAGCACCGGTGAATCCGAACAAGGGGACACGGCCATCGAGCTTCTTGCGGGTGAGGGTGATGGCCTTGTAGACGTAGTCCAGCTCCTTGGCCACGTCGACGTCGCGCTTCATCAGCTCGGCGTACTGCCCATCGCTGGGCGAGCGCAGAGGGTCGGGGAAGTGCGGGCCCTTCTTGTCGACCATCTCGACCGTCATGCCCATCGCCTGCGGGATGACCAGGATGTCGGAGAAGATGATGGCCGCGTCGATCAGGCCGGCGTAGCGCTCGATGGGCTGGAGGGTCAGGGTCGACGCGATCTCGGGGTCGCGGCAGACTTCGAAGAAGTCACGCCCGCCTTTGGCTTCATGGTACTCGGGGAGGTAGCGGCCGGCTGGGTGAGTGAGTTGTTAGAGGCGAGGTTCGAAGATGTGAGAAGTGAGATGAGGTGAAGGGTGTGTAGTAAAGTGACTTCTCACCCTGGCGCATCACCCAGATCGGGGGACGCTCAACGGTCTCGCCTGTGAGAATGTGTTAGTGAGATTTCATGTGAAAGATGAGATGACTCTTTTTGGTAATTCTTTTTTTTTGGTCAGAATTTTTCTACTCACCCCGAGCGGCCCTGAGCAACAAGTCATTCTTGAGAGGAGGGAATTGGGAAGCCATCTTGTCTTTGTTTGTTGACTTGTTGTGCAGATACCAGGCAACCAAGGCAGTGGACAGGGACAAGAGACAGAGAGAAGCCCCCGCCATGTTTCAATGGACTTAATGATATCAAACAGAACTGGAGGAGCACCGCAACAATTCCATTGAAGCTCGGCCCCGGCCTGGCCCCGGCTTCTGAATTTCAGTGGAGTTCTTTTGGCGGTTTGCGGGGTCGATCTGCTGCCAATTGCACCCCTGGTAGAATCGAGCTTCCACTAAATTTACCCCTCCTGCCCCTGGAAGTTCTTCCCCCGCTTTCTCCATTTCTGGTCTATGACTTTAGGACAAATCGTAGGTCAGTGCAAGCCACAGCTGCCAAAGTTCAGACGAATGCAGGTACCATCAGCCACAGACACAGCACAGCTCCCGCTACAGCTTGCTTGGAGATGCCGCGCCGTGTCTGGGCCTGCCCGAAATGTCAGACTAAAAAGTTGATATCCACTATTCCCCCTCACGAATGCGAACACTCTCGAGAAACCAAGCTGTTCTCTTGTGTCGTCGCTGGTCTCGCCATGTTCTTCTCAACACCAATTCTACTCTCTTCTGTCATGATACCTCTTTAATTGCTATACACAACATCTCGACACCCTCCTCCATCTTCAAGCACGTCCCCCCTCCGATGGATCTCACCAGGCTGGGATCCCCCGACCATCGCCCCCTCCGCCGCCCGTGAACGCGAGTCAAGCTCCCCGTCGAGTCTCCTCCTCCCCCTCCGCTCCGAGTCCACTCCCACTCTCTCCATATGACTCCACAAACTTCCCACTGCTGCCGCCTGCTCCAGCTGAGTCGAACTCCGCGAATCCCGTCCTTCCCCCGAAGCCCACTTCCGACCGGCCCTCCGTGTTTGATCGCCTCCGCCGCCGAGTTCCCACATCTCGCCAGCTTTGTCCAGACCACACGGAGGACGGTGGGGAGCGTGCCCGGTCCGCTCGAGGCCCGCCGCCGGCTGGGGAAACGGAACCTCGGAGATCTCAACGCCTTACAATCTCCGCCCACTCCACCACCATGGGCATTCCCTTACCCAGTTGACCTGAGTCAGTGGAAATGGGAGCCGCCATCTTCAGCTTCGGCGCAACATGTCGCCTTCAATCATACGGCGATTACGCTCGATAATTCTGCGACCGTCGACTTATGCGACAACGCCGACTTTTTCGTAACCGGTTGGACGGCGCATCAAGACTTGCGACAAACGAAAAATCAACCGATAACACCACAGTTCCTAGAACAATGCGCGATAGAGGAGGGAATAGAAAACTTCGAGGATACACAGCACTCGACTCAGGATGACATCCCATTTGATGAACCATGGTCAGCGCAAGAGGAAACAGAAAGTTTCGAGGATACACAGTACTCGACACAACACGATATACCATTTGAAGGCTGGCCTTCACAAGAAAGCCTTGAGGCTCCGATCGTGGAAGTTGCGAACTCTACGAACAGCAATCACACGACAACCGCATCCGACATCTTTGACGAAACCGGTAATTTCACTTGGGACCCGAAAGCACAAGACACAGACACCTTGGAGCACTCCGATTATCAAATAATAGAACCAGAATGGTTGGCAGAAGATGAACCAGAATGGTCGGCAGAAGATGAGGCGGAAGGTCCAGAGGATACACAGCACTCGGCCCAGCAGAATATCCCATGGGAAGAAGGGTCCTTACCTGGAGCAGTCGACAGCTCATGGACGGTAGACCTAGGGACTGCGACTTCGACGGACACCAATCATTCGACAACTACACCTGACGTCTTTGACGATTCCGGCTTCTTTACCTCGGTTCCAGAATCAGAAATTGACCCAGAAAATAAGAAGCCCAAAGATAACTGGATAAGCCCAGAGGCTTTTATGGAACAATGGTCAACGTTAGAACCACCGGAGGAAGCAGAGCCTACAAGACCAGAGAATACCGATCCCTCGGCGGTTCAACTACCAGCATGGTTTCAAGACCCAGAGACCATAAACATACGTTCCCTGACAAGAGGAGGTGACCTCCAGTCATTTTCGGAAGCCCTGGGACAAACAATGCCTGAGGAATTAGAAAACATGGAGAGGGACGTTGAGCTGGAAACCTTGGGCCCAGAGGCCGTCCCGGAGGAAGAGGCAGAAGAGGAAGTATTGGAGGAGGAACCACAATCCCCGTCAGCACAGTATCTGAGTCTCCGGCAAGACGTAGAACGTCTACATGCGGCATTCACAGAACCCCTGGCGATCTTTGCAGAAATGTTCAGTGGAATATGCGCCAACCTCAAGCAAAATATCGCTCATGGCGAGATATCGGCCATAGAGCTCAGGGCTATCTCCCATGAGCTGATCCGAACCATACAAGAGAGATGGGGCGAAGACGAGGAGATGATGCAGACCCATTATGCGGCACTGTACAATATGACGCAGGCACAGTTGGCCGTATTCCTCAAAGCCATTATTGACGGCGTCAGGAGTTCCGAAACTCTCACCGCAGACGCCGTTGAACCTGCCTTTTGGCGTCAGTTTTTCGAGTGGATGTCCAAACTCGAACTCGGCAACGAGCTGTATTTCTTGTTCTACTGGGGAATGCGCACCGTATCCCAACCCGGTATCAAAAAGGGCATGGAGGGTATTTTAGCAGTCCTCGAACGAATTCTCACCGGATGGGCTGCTCAGCCGCCAGGAACCACAGATCTTGGGGAAGGCGCTGCCGGGGGGCAACTGAATCAGGCGGATATAGCCATGTCGAATGTTGACGAAAAAGATATCGACGAGAGCGATTTCGATAACAATGATTTGGACGAAGTCCAATTTCACGAGGATGTCACGGAGGAAGTCGATATTGACCCAAATCAAGATTTATACCTGGAATGGCCTCCACCAGATCCCAACTCGATCAGCTGCGTTGATTCCGTCCTGTTTGCGCTCAACGTCCGTTCCAAAGGGGAAAACCCTCAGAGAAACAGTCTACATGTTCGATGGGTCTCTGCGGCTCTTGAAGCCGTCTCCCCACACAAGCACAGTATCCTTTTTGATGCAGCCACCGAACTCGTTTTGCAACTCGGTTCCAGCCCAGAGGGGATGGGGAGTCCAGTAGTATACAACTGGCTCTCTGTGCTTGCCCAGATGGACGGAGTCAACACACAACTGCTTTGCGATGCCCTTGACGCCTTCAAGACGGTACCTGAGACCATTGAGCACTTGGGCAACTTTCATATGTGCTCGCTGATGCTCTTTCACTGGGCCAGTCGAGATCGCCTAAAGAGACGGTGGCTTACGGCCAGAGTGTACAGGCACAAGCACGAGGCATACCAAGTTGGTCTCGACAATAGCCAACTTGCGTGCCTTGCCATGGCCATAAACGAGTCCGAACCAGCGACAAATCATACGCTTCTGTTCACCAGCATGTTTCATATCCTCCGATCGTTCAACCGGGTTCATCACCTCCCCAGGGCACTCAAGAAGTTCGCAAGAAGAGGCTTTATTAACCGCACTCTTCTCGAAGACCTTGCCTATCTTTGTAACGACCACAAGGTGGCTCTCAAGATGCGCCGCATCTGGGAAGCCTATGCTTGGAAAAAGAAAGAGATCGGTCCCGTGTTCAGGGAAAAATTGGAAAGAAGGATGAACTCCAAATTGCCGCCCAAGATGGATGATGGCGACAAGCACAAACCATTCAGCACTCACGTATACATAAAGTATGCCAAGGCCATCATTGCCGACCCCACCATCAAAATATCCACCATCTGGAAAGTCCTCGACATTCCCAGATTCGAAGAGGCATTCGACCCCGACAGAGTTTCCTCAAAGGACCAAAGGAAGCGGTTGAGCTTCCACGGAAACGTGGGTGACAAGCGCGCCACAGTCGTTGCGCAGATCGCGCCCCTGTTCGCAAACGTCGAGCACCTCTCCGACAGACAGAAATACCGGCTGATGCAGCAGTCCATCAGCTATCTGGAGGAGGTCGAGGCCATCAAGGCTGCCCGCGGCATGGGCGGTCTTACTGACCAGGACATTCAGTCCACCGTCCAGCACACCCTTGACTCCAACAGCGACAGATACAGCGAGTCCAGCAACCGTAACGCGATCCACCAGCCTAACCCATGGAACCAAGGGCTCAGTGCAGACGTCCTGATGGCTCTCTACAAGGTCGTCACAAAGGACTTGGTCATGGGCAGACCGGGCAGGGAGACGAGGCTCAGGTATTTCATTCAGTGTATGGAGAGGCACTATGGGCCGGAGGTGGCGAGAGCGACGAGGCAGAAGTTGGTGGATTGGAGGACGAAGCTTTACGAGCAGGACAAGCCGGATGCTTATCAGGTGAGGAGGAGGAGGGAGTTGAAGCAGGTGTCGTATTAGGTGGTGAGGGGCGTATATACCCAAGCAAATCTCCTTTTCTCTTTCTTCTGGACATATCTTAAACTCAATACATTCAACTTCGAAACAATTCCGTTTACTTGTCATCTGCCCGTCCGTCAGTATTCAGCATCCAACATCTCAACGGCAGTTGCTCAACAAGGGCTCCCCTGACTCTGAGCAATGACTCCCCCACCGCCGCGATTGCGTCGAGCGAGAGCTCCCCAGGATCATTTAACGCTGCTGGGATGTTGGGGGATGGTGTGTCATGGTACCACAGAGACCAATCGTGGTTACACGGCAGATATGCAATAAGTTGGTCGCCACGATGCTTCCGTGCTCGGGCCCCGACCAAACCATACCAAAGGCAAGGGCGCGTGAACTTGAGACTTGATAAAGAAAGAGGAAAGGGTAGGGAAAAAGTAAGGAGGGAGAGGGACTGATATGACGGCAACCTGCTTCGCCCCCCAGAGGCATGCCCGCAGTATCTTCTGAAGCCTGAAGGGCCGTGAGAAAATCCCGGCACCCCATGATTTCAGGACTTGAAACTCGGCCAGCCATGTTTTCATGTTGTCCATGCCTTCTGTTAGAGATCTCAACGGTTGATGATCTGCCTATGGGAAAACTCGGAACAGATTCCTTTACCCTACAAGACCGGCCTCTGATTCGTGGGTATCTTGATGTTAGGCTCGGAGAATGTTTGTGCCTGGCCCGGACCAGGTCAGCCGACGCCCTTCGGGATGGTAAGCGATATAATGCAGGTTCAATGCCCCCTTTTGTTAGTGTTCCTGCCGCCCTGCCGCCCAGTTTCTGCTGCTGCTGCTGCTGCTGCTGCTGCTGCTACCTTGAGGCTCGCTCCTGAGGGTGGGTGATCAAAGTGGGTAGATGGGTGGGCGGGTGAGCTTGACGACAACGAAGGTGCGCTTAACGAGGAACCTTCAACCACCAGACGGTAACACGGTTAGTAACAAACGGTCTGGTCTGGCCTGGCCGCTGGGACACTCTCAGGTCACTCAACGGCAATGAAAGGAGTACACATGAAGAAACGAACAGAGAAAACACCCGCTAGCTCTACATCTGATTGTTCATCTCTATTCTTATCCTTGGAGTCAAAACTCAACAGCAGATAGTGAGCAAAAGGAGGACAACCCAAGTCAAAACCTAAATCAACAACCGAAACATGAGACTCAGAGACATAAACAAGGACAGGGGCAGACAAAGCGAGCCAGAGGAAGAAGACAGACAGACAAGACAGACGAGACAGATGGGGCAGCGATGACCTGCAGCAACATTCAATACTTGCAACTGTCACACAAGACGAACAGAACGTCCGATAGGCTTCCTCCTCCATGGAGTCTCCCGATCGTGCTTCTGTGCTCTCTGTCCGCCAGTCCGCCAGCCCACGCTTTCGCACACACGCCACAGTCTTTTCCCGGCGTAGGTCCTAGTCTTTATCGTGAATCTCTTCCTCATTCCCCTCATATCTTCGACTTGAGACACGGTCAGCAAGCAAGCAGCAAAGTGGCGTTCGCGCATGGTTCAGACTTTCATGGCTGGTGGCTCTTTTGGGAATCTAGACTCGGACCAGCCTCCCCCACGCCGTCGTCTGGCCACAGACTAAAGATGGTGGTGAAGAAGGGTGGCGGATCGAACGCCTCTTTGCGTGGAGTAGGCGCTGGGCTGTCGAATTAGACGGGCTGCCACTCCTTAAAGGGCTTGGAGTCAACAATAACCGAGTGCCGGATGGGAAGGGGCAGCAATACACTCTGGCTGGGGATCTTTTAACGAGATATTCCTCTTGCTACGGTTGGTTGCCTGGTGGTGGTGATCCGAAACGACACATGGGATCATGGGCCATGGGGGCATGGGCCCAACCTGAGAAGATCTGTGACTGAACACCAAAAAAGGCTGTGGCTGTCACGCCCCCCGGAGTCCTTGAGACGAGAGATAAACTCGCCAGGGCTTGACGATCCAAATCGGATGGCGTTCTTCTGATCGAGTTCACCACACCGAAATGGATCTTTAATAAACAAAGAAGCATGCAACAACATATGGCGATATCACTACGGCACCCCGACTCCCACAGTACAGTACTTCAGCTTAGTTCCTCCACTCTTTGTGAAACGTGGGATAAACGTTCCGGTGCTTGCCTGCAGCTTCTGCCCCTAGCTCCGTCCCCAAGCTTTCCTCCTCCCCAGGCTTTCAAAAAGTTGCTGTGCTATCCCGTCCGGTCGGGCGGGAGCGTGAAGCGCTATTGCATCTGCAGCTCACATAAACCCCCATCACCCATTGTCCCATGCGTTGATCAAGGTATATGGGTCGAAGCAAGGGGATACCCCGAAGGACTTTACACTCGCTTCTTCAGAAATGGGACCACCGAGTTCGTCTGTAGACCCAAAAGAGGCATGTGAGTATTGCTATGGAAGGAAGGAGGGGAAATCGAACAGGCACTTTCCCAGTTCCTCGTGCAGATCCATTTCGGTGATGAAGAACCATTACCACCCAACAGTCAACAATTCACTGTTGGAGTAGGCAGACACGCCGAGATTGTCACCGACTACGCGAGTATCATCGTATGTAAGGGAAAGGGGGGGAAAAGTGAGGTACTTTGAGCTCAATACCCAAGAGGGCAATTCGGTAAAGGCTGGCTGACCGACCGAGAACGTTGAAAGGAGCTTCGGATCCTTCCTGATAGCTTGCTCCCCGAGATCCCTTATTCACTCGCTCCTGCATTATCGCTCATCCAGTCCCCCAGTTCCCCAATCTGTGGTGCATGTCTGGCCTGTCTGACCGACCCATCTGTCTGTCCTCCTCTCTCTCTCTCTGTTCCGTTCTTGTTCCCCCATTTAATACGATCCGAGACTTTGACTTGGTCTTGGTTCGGTAACCCGCCGCAGCTACCCTTCATACCTGCCCCTCTCTTCTTTACCTCACATACACTTATCGAACTCACGCATCCTCTGGTAATAACAGCCCCGGGAGCTTACAATCTGGGGATCAAGCAGCAACCGACCCGGTACATACAAACTCTAGGTCCAACCCCTGAATGCATGTCGGCTGGCGTTCCGGGTGCCGTCTCCAGAAGAAGAAAACCTTCAAGAGGAGCAGTCCAATAGCCTTTCTTCCCCTTTCCCGCGAGCTGCTGCTGCTAAAAGAGGGAACGGGAATCTCCATACTTTCCCATCAGCCTGGGGTCGGTGGTCAGGGTTTATCATCTCGCGTGGTCGTGGTGGCTGCTGCGCCTACTATCGTGACGACTGACGACCTATCGTGACGCCAGCCCCCCTCCAAAAGCGCAACCAGACAAGCCAGGGAACCCGAAGAGACAAGTGAGTGAGTGTGGCAACAATAAGAAAGCAGCATCACCTCGCACAACGTGTGCCCGGTGCCCTCCTCCCCCCCYCCCCTCCCCCTCCTCTCACACACACCTCAAGTTCCAGGTCCAGTGCAAGTTCCAGTTCCAGCTTTAACCCTCCGGTACGGTACTCTTCCGGGCACACACACACGCCAAGGTCGGTCGGTGGCATCTCAGATGGACATGAACCACCCAAGAAGCGGCTGAATTCCAAGACTGAACGATATAGTTAGCGAGAGCACCATCACACAGACTGGACACAGGACGCAATAGTCTTGAGAGAGCACAGGATCCGTTCTCTCCAACAGACACAGACATACCAACACCCGTCTGTCAAGTTTAAGTTTTTATCCGAATCTAGCCTTTTGAGTCTCTCTTGTAACGGAAAGTGCTCTCCCGGGAAGCTGAGGATACGACAACACACCGACCCGTTGCTATTCCAAGAAGTCGTATGAGCTTCACGACGGAAATCTCCATCCCGACGGCACCGAGCAAGTAGCACTACCAAGATACAACGCCTCATTGTCCTTCTCAGCAAGACAGAGCATTGCACGTGGTTGAGCGACCGCCACCACCACCAAGACGGACCACGAGAGTAGCAGGTAGTATCAGCCTTCCGATCCACTTTGTTACTGAGGACCCTCCTGGATCAAAACATCTCTCTCTTCTTCAGCTTGCATCTCACCACTAAACGCCGACGGAAAACCGATGCCTCTACCTCTTTCAGGGTCCGGCATCATCCGCTCGACCTTTATTTACCAGGATCGTCGCAAACTTTCGAATAAAAGCAGAGTGACCGTTGAAGTTGAGATTGATCCTGCAGGCAGCAAATCGACACAAACCGCGGCTGCGGCCCAGAATCAGATCAGGACTAGGACACAGGAGATCTCCGAACCCCTTTCGAGTCCGAGCCGCTTTTGCCCAGCCCGCCCCTTGGGGGACAAACAATGAAGCCACTCGATAATTCTTTCGCATAAGAACCGCCTTATATCAAACAACGAAAAAAAAAGCAAACTCTCCACCGGTAACGTGACTTCACGATACTAGGATATACATCTGCCTAATTAAGGGGGCGAACAAAGAAAGACGACCGAAGAAGAATGGCTACAGCGAACGGCATACCGACGAGTATCATGAACACAACAAGCAACCACAGTAATCGACAGCCTCATACTACTCATCCTCGATCGATGACTGCGGTGCCGGTGTCAATGTCATCGCAGTCTACAGGGGCGCAACATAGCCAGCACCACCATCAACAACACACCGTTTCCTCAACGTCAGCTGGCCAGCAGCAACAAGCATATCCGACAACCATACCTCCCGCAGTGAGCATGTCATCAACAGTAATGGGCGGTATGTCCTCTCTCCCACCGTCAAACGCACAACACCATAATAGCTTCCGACGAGCAAGTGTCGCCTCATCAATAACCACTGCCACGCTAGACGACGACCAGATGGCCACGCCGATGTCCACTCCACGAAGTATTGACCCCAACAGCAACAACCTCTACGGACCAGGACCAACCAGCATGGGACTCGACATGGGAATGCTCGGAGGAGGAATAGGAGGAGGAGGAGGAATGACCGGGTTACTAGGCGGCATCGGATCCGGAATGGGCAGCAGCAGTTCCGGCAACAACATCCAACAACAGCAACAACCCATCACCTCATCCGCCCCGATGAACCATATGTCCGGCATGCCCGGCATCAACCCCATGCCCAACTCCCTTCCCAACTTCCCAAACCTCCCCAATCTACCACTACCCAACATGCCCATGCCCATGCCCATGTCCAGCCTCACCAACCTCACCAACCTAGTATCCCCTCACAGTCACAGCCACAGTCACGCCCACGCCCACGCCAACGCCAACGCCCACTCCCCTCACCACAGCCACACCGGGGGGCAAAAACCCATCCGCCGACGCATGCGCATGATAACCTCCTGCCTCGAATGTCGTCGGCGCAAGCTCAAATGCAACAAGTGCAAACCCTGCGTCAACTGCCAAAAGTTCAATCGCGAATGTCTCTATTTAGGTCCGAAGCTGGACGAGGCGTCGCAGATGCGGTTGACGGAGATTAAGGAGCAGGTGGGATCTTTGGAACGGGCGTTAGAGAGGGATGTTGCTAAGGGTGCTGCTTCCTCGCAAGGGGTAGGGATGGCGGGACAAAGGGGGATGGGGATGGGGATGGGGATGGGTGGTGGATTCGGGATGGTGGGAATGAGGAGGGGGAGTTGTGTCTCTGTTAGTTGGGGGGCCGACGGAAAAGGGGGAGATGGGGATGAAGATGAGGATGGAGACGGGGGGGAGGTGGAGGGGGAACATGAAGAAGGAGATGAAGACCTGGAGATTACGCCGCTGGTGACGAACGATGTGGCGTATGATGAGAATGAGACGGATGATGTGATTGATCTCGGGATACAGGTGGGCAAGATGAGGATTACGGAGAGGATCGGGGGGATGAGTAGGCCTAGGTTGGCGGAGGAGGTGAGTTTTTGAAGTCCGATGTTTTGGTTGAAAAGGGGGAAGGATGCTAATGAGTGATGATGATGATGATGACAGATTCAAGTCGGCATTGGAAGTCCTCGCATGGGGAACGCGTCCGCCCCTAACCCCAACGGAGTGCAGGTGGACACGGACATGAGCTATCATGATTCCAACCTTCCAGGATACCACACCGTAATCGACCAAGACGGAAACGTAACCGAACACGTCCCGGACTTCCTCCGTCCTAGCGCGGCCTACATTCCTCCTACCAGCGGCTTCTTCTTTGGTCAAACCGGCCACCCCCCTTCGCTCATCCACTTCCTGCCAGACAAGTTCATCGGTGACGGGCTCGTGGCTCGATATTTCGCCGCCGTGCACCCCATTGCTCGATGTGTCCACAAGCAGTCCTTTGAAACCCTGTACGACGGGTTCTGGCTAGAGGTGCTCAATAACATCGAGCCGAGGGCGTCGGTGCAGGCGGTGGTGTTCGCTGCCTGGTTCAGTGCCTGTGTGAGTATGGAAGAGGAGGAGGTGCAGAGGGAATTTGGGTGGTACAAGACGCAGTTGCTGGAGAAGATGAAGATTGGGACGGAGAGTGCGCTGGCGAGGGCCAACTTCTTGAGGACGACCAAAGTTGAGACATTGCAGGCTTTTGTCATGTACATGGTGAGTGTCATCCTTGGAAAAGGGGTAACAGGCAGGCTAACGACGTTCAGATTCCCCTCTGCAGAGAAGAAGTCTCCCGGGCTCACTCCGTCCTCGTCGGAGCCGCCGTTCGCATGGCCGAATGTATGGGCCTCCACCGAGACGGCGAAGCCTTCGGTCTTAACCCCTTGGAAACCCACGTCCGCCGACTCATCTGGCACCAGCTCTGCTTCCTCGACATCCGGACCTGCGAAGCCCAAGGTCCCAAACCAACCATCCGACGAGACGACTATGACACCCGCCTCCCCCTGAATTGCGAAGAAGACGCCTTCGTCAACCATTCCGGCTACCCTGTAGTCCCACAAGACCACCAATGGACCTCTTCCCTGCTGACCATCATGCGCTTCGAAGTCAACGAGATGATGCGCATCATCTGGTCCGACCGCCGCAAGCTCGAGGCCCGCAAGATGGAACTCACCCCCGTCATCGCCAAAATCGAAAACTTCCGCAAGCGCATGGTGGAAAAGTACGCGCCCTTGTTAGACGACCGGGTTCCCATCCAACGCTACGCCAGATATGTGTTGAACCTCCTCATCTACCGACTACACGCCATGGTATTGCACCCATACCACAGCAACACCGCCCACCCTTTACCCGAACGCTTGAACGGGCTCCTAGTAGAAAGCGGCATCCTGATCATCGAGCATTCGATCGCCCTCGAAACCACCCCCGAGTTCCGAGACTGGGCATGGTACCTGGGTGCCTACCAGCAGTACCAAATCGCCCTTTTGCTCGCCACCGAGATCTACTACCGCCCCAACAACAGCAAAGCAGATCGCATCTGGGCGTGTCTGGATTGGGTCTTCCAGCTCGAGCGCGAGATGCCGAGACAGGAGAAGAGCTTGAGGATCCTGACGGAAATCATGAGCAAGACGAGCGTGTACACGAGCATGCGCAAGATGCGGGCCCCGACCAACTTGGTCAGGGCGGTGCCGGGCAAGCAGGCCATTAAGGAATCGCCTCCGCCGCCGACGCCGATGATGCAGACGTCGCAGCAGTCGTATGAAACACATGCTCAGCAGCAGGCTCAGCAGCAGCAGCAGCAGCAGCAGCAGCAGCAGCATGCCCAGCAGCAAGCTCAGGCTCAACAACAAGCTCAACAACAAGCTCAGCATCATCATCAACAGCAAATGATGATCCAACAACAGCAACAGCAACAACCCTTAGTCCTCAAACAAGAACCCGGCCTCCAAACACCCACCATGCCTCCATCCTCCTCAATGTCCATGTCCGCCGCTGCCGCAATGGCTTCCATCAACACTCTCTCCCTTCCTCCCAGCATGAACGGCTCCCTTTCCCCCGCTGAACACCACCACCATCAACAACAGTTGCTCCTCCTCCAACAACAACATCACCAAGCCCATTCCCAACACTTACACTCCCAGCATCCCCATCAGCATCAGCAACAACAACACCCTCACCAGTCCCAACACGCGCAGCACCACCAACAGCAACAACATCAGCAGCAGCAACAACATCAGCAGCAGCAACACCAATGGCCCCACCAACACCACTGGCACTCCAACATGCCACCACCCAACATGGTCTACGCGGGAGTATCAGACGGCGCAGTACTCTGGGGTTTGCCGCCGGGCAATCCGGGGAGTCCGGAGAATAGTAGTGATGGGGGGAGTGTGGTTAATCATCAACATAGGAATGGGAGTATTGCTGGGCCTGGGGGTGGTGGTGGTGGTGCTGGTGCTGGTGCTGGTAATGGGAATGATGGTGGTAGTGGAGGGAATAGTGGGGGAGGAGGAGGAGGAGGAGATACTGGAGGGGGTAATGGTGGAGGTAATGGTAGCAACATTCGTGGTGCTGGTGGAGGAGGATCAGGGAGAGGGAATGGAGGGACAACGATGAGTAGTGGCATGAATGTTGATTGGGTATGTTTTTTTTCTTTTGTTCTTCTTACCTCCATCTCCTTTCACCATCCCTTTCCTCACTCATCTGCCACATTCACTCTTTCTTCTATATACCTTTATCCTCGCACTATCACTCACACCTCCCCGTCCCTTCCTTCCGTAACTCACCCACTCATCCCCCCTCCAAACTCTCCCGCTCCCTCAGTTCCATAAGAAACAAGGGCACTGACAACGCCGCAGAACCTAATAGAATCCCTCTTCCCCACCCACCCCGAAACAGGCCAACCTTCTTTCCAAGCCTTCGCCGAGCCGGTGATTTCTTTCGTGGACGGCGTTCCGGTTCCTACCATGCCTTCTTCTCAACAACAGCAACAACAACAACACCACCACCAAGAACAGCAGGCACAACAGCATCGACAGCATCAACAGCATCAACAGCATCATCAACAGTCGGGGACGTCGTCGGGGTCGGGTGGGCAAACATTGCCGGTTAGGGGAGGTGGACCAAGGGAGGATGAAAGGGGAGGAATAAGCTGCGGATGAGTAGATCAGGGCCAAGAAAGAAATGAACAAGAAATTGGAAAAGATAATGAGGCTGGCTGTGGACAGCGGGACAGTAAGGTAAGAATAGTAAAGCGTGGTGGGAGTTTTGAAGGGGAAAGGAAGGGCAGATAGTCATGCAGAGGACGGACAGGAAATGAAGAAGTGAGATAGATGCCTTGCCCTTTCGGTGAACATAGTTCCCACGGGTATCGCTACTTACAGCGAATCTAACCGAACGTAGAGCTGTCATGGTGATATTCACATCCTCCCTCCTCTCCCCTAAAGAACAAGAAAACGAACAATTCATCCCAGGTTTAGAACCAACAAAAAAATCTAATGAGGAAGAAAAAAAACATTGGGGGAAAAAAAAAGGAAAAACAAGGAAATAAAAGAAAAAGAAAAGGATAAGAAAAAAAGAGAGCAGGGATCCAAGAAATCCGACAACGAAACAACCACATTAACTCATGGTCAAATTCCTTGGATACCGTACCTAAGCCCCATCCATAACGAAATTCGAACTGTTGTGACGACCATCGTACTCTCGGTGTGTACGACGCTCTTGACTACTGAGCTGAGTGAGAGGGCTGGAGGGCTTTGCTTGTTGCTTCGTGCTTGTTGTGTTGAATGGAGGCTTTATTCTAGAGGTTAGGAGAAGGTTGGTTATGAGGGGAGTGAAGGTGGGTGGTGAAGAGGTGAAGAGAGGAAGGGAGGGAGGATGCATGCAAAGGTATGCAAATCTTACCTAACTGTGCGCTCTCGCGTCATCGACATGATATTTAACACCATCCCCTCATCATCACTTAAGTCTAACAGCTCCACGTCAAGGACAATAGACAAGTGATGGCGGAAAGGCAAAACGGTTCATTCAACTTCGTAAATGTATCTCAAGAATCAACCAGATCAAATTTGCAACTGAAGAGACAACAAAAAGATATCATAACTCAAGCAAAGCAAAGCCAGATTTGCGCCCGCCGCCAACTCCGACCAAACTAACTAACTAACTGAAGCCAACAAAAGCAGACGATAGTGCCAGACAGAAAAGCCAACTAAACAACAACGACAAGACAAGAAATTAGTAAGTAAGAAGATCTTTTTGGAGTCATCTCGTTCGTCACCTTTTCCTTTCTTCCTTCCTTCCTTCTTTTCCTTCTTCCGTTCCTTCTTCCTTCCATGTTTCTGTCCATCTCCCAATCATCCATCTATTGTCCAAATTCCTCCTCGAATCCATCCATCATCCATCATCCACAAGCCACTCAAACCTGACTCCCCATCCCACCCATCATCTCATCCCCCCTCACCCCCTGCGGCACCGGCACCGGCGCCTTCCCGGCACTAACAACCCTCCCACCCCTCTGCTTCCTCGGTCTCTGCACCAAAACCTGCGCCGGACAAACAACAACCTCATCATCCCCCCTCCCGAAATCATCCCCCTTCCTAATCACCAGCGGGAAAAGGACCACTCGAACCGTAGCCCTCTGCCTCTCCAGCTCCTCTGGATCGGGAACCTCGGCACCACCATCTCCCGACCTTTCATTCATCAGCGCGGCATTAAAGCTCACCGTCTCGATTAACTCCCCGCTCTCATCGTATTCTGGTTGTAAAGGAGGCAACATGATATACTCCGCGCGCTGACAGCGCATCTGGATGGATAAAGTCACGGCCTCCTTCACTACGCGACGCAGTTGGTCCAGGATGACTTTTTCTTTGTCTGAGGGGGGCGGGAGGATCTTATCCAGTGCGTCGAGGATGGCTTGGACGACTGCCTCGGTGTCGCGGTCACGCTGGGATTTGTAATTCCTTCTTTGGCTGAGCAGGGTCAAGGTGACGGCGCGCCATTGTCTGACGGCGTGCACGGGCCCGGTTTCCGACAGTTGTTTCTCGAGGTACTTGAGGCGCTGGCGCTGGTCGCGGTCCATCCCAAACAAAAAGCGGGTGAAGACGAATTCGTAGATCATGGTCATGGTCATGGACATGAAGACGTCGCGGCGGCGGACGCGGTCGGCCAGGTAGACGTCGACGTCGGAGCCGTCGAGGACGGCGTTGTCGAGCCGGTCGATGAGCTTCTCGTCGTTGATCTCGGAAGTCAGCCGGCAGTGGCGCATGTCGCTGAACTTGGAGAAGCGGAGGACCCATTGCTGGACGTGGGCGCAGAGCTGGGAGAGGCGCTGGTCGAAGTAGTCGACGTCGTGGAGGTCGAGGAAGTCGTCTGCTCCCCCGGAGGAGGGTTCCGGTGACCGGGCGATTTGTTGGTTCTCGATTTGCTCCTGTAGCTCGCGGATTTGGGCGGTTTGGGCGTCCAATTGGGCGCGGAGGTGGGCGATCTGGGCATCCTTCTCTGCAATGGCCTTGGTGTATTGTTCGTGTCCCCCTTGAGCGGCGGCGAGTTCCTCGGCGGCTTTCTTGACTTGTTCTTCGAGTGCGCGTACCGTCTCGTTGTGCTTAACAGCGATGGCGGAGGTCGAACTCTTCAGGCCCTCGTATGTTTCCTCGAGCCGGTCGCATGTTTCTTGGGTTTCTCGGATTTCACGCTGGAGGTTTTCGATCTCGACATCGCGGTCGGCAAGGATGCTGCTCAGGTCGGCATTGCGTTGGGACAGTTCGGCTTCGGCGTCATTTTTGGCTTTTTGCAGCGCGGCATTCTCGGCCATCAACTGGGCAAGTTTGGCTTCCAGATCATTAAGCTCCCGATTAAGCTGGGCACTTTGTCGTTTGCGCAAGCTGGGCGGGCGGGCGGGCGATCGCGGGGAGCCCAGGCGACCTTCGCCTAAGCCATCCTGTTGGAGCAATTGTGTCAGCGTGCTTTTCACACAGTTTTAAATGACGGACAAACATACATAAACATCGGGCACATCCATTGACCCCTTAGATCGGGTGCGGCCTTCATTGGCGACGGGCGTAGCAGAGGCGACAGAAAGAGCCCGGGGAGTTGTCACAGTTTGTTTGTGCTTGTCTTTGCTCTTGTCTTTGTCGAGGTTGTTGTTGTCGTCACCAGCAACAGGGCTGGAGTTGGTGGTAGTGGGGAGCAAGTGGGTAGTGCCCAATGTCAGGGCAGCTGCACCGGCCCCAGCAAGGACGCTGTTAGCGCTGGTGGCCCTGCTAGTGTTGGGCCGGGGAGGACTGGGGGTGGCTGGGGCCTGGTTTTGGTGGGGGGCTGCCGTCGGCGACGATCCCGATCGGGTGGTGGTGGTGGTGGTGTCACTGTGTTGACCACGCGAGGGAGTTGTTGGGCTGACAGTGCCAATGCTGGCCGCCTTCAGGCTTCTGGAACTTGGTGGAGGGCTCACTGTAGCAGTAGTGCTAGCGACAGCGGTGTGGCCTTCTTCAGCTGAACCTGAAGTTGTCTCTGTCTCTCCCTCACCTTCGGGTTCTCCCTCTTCTGCAAGTATTCCAAGGAATGACTTGGCGGCGGGATCCTGTTGGCTGCCAAAGGAGAGGGAGCGCAGGTTTCCAGTGGCCCGCTTGTCCATCCGCCTGAGCGGGGGAGTACTCGTGTGAGACCGGCTGCTGATGCTGCTGCCTGGACTGTCAGGCCGCAAGTTGAGGTTGTTGCTGGCACTCAGCGGCTCGGGAGAGCGCAGTCGTGCAACACCAGTGTTGGACGGGATTGGCCGGGCAACCGGTGATGGTGATTGGCTTGAAAGTGCTGATTGCAACTGCTGGCTGATGTCGGAGACGCTCCGGAAAGCGCCTGTTGGCCTCATCGCGACTCCAAGTCCTGGCAAGGTTTTGGGTATGTGTTGCTCAGGTTTGTCTTGCGGTGTTTCCTGCTTTGCCTCATCGCCATGTTGCTGTTCCTTCGCGACCTCCATGTTGTCCTCAGGGCTCTCAGGAGCTGATGGTTCTTGCACTTTGGGAGTCTCAGCAGTTCTCAGAGGAGACGAAGGTCCAGTCTCGGTCCGATCACTGCCCGCCGAGGGGCTATTGGCAAAATCCCGTAGATCAACCCCTCTCTCTCGCAGATCCTCCTCCTTGATCTGGGCTTGTCGTTCAAGTTGCTGCTGATGATACTGCTCGTTGAAGACCGCGTACCGTGGCATCTGCGGCGAGCCCCTGGCCGACAAGGTAAAGCCGCTATCGCGGTTGGGATCCATGATGGGAGTCCCGTATCTGAAAAGTCCCGTGATATTAGCTTTGTTGATGGGAGAATCGCCGTCCTTGTCGTTCCTGTTCTTGTTTTCGTCATCCGTTGCCCAATCTTCCTCCCGCAACGTCGGTAAGCTGTTGTAGGAGTGCGCGTAGTCTGAAATAGTGGACATTGGCGCGCTGGGAGTTTGTTGATGTTGATGAGTTTGATCCGATGTCGCGTGACTGCCTGCCGGACCTTCCCCATGCTTCGTGTCACCACCACCTTCAATCGCCGTGTTCGAGCGACTAACGGTAAACGCTTCCTCGTCCGCAATGTCGTCAGGGAAGGAAAAGGAGCGTTGCACGACCGGGGGAGGCGAATGGGATTCTTCGCGGCGCTTGCTGTTCATTGCCCACGGCATCGGTGCTCCTTCCCTGATTGCTTTGGGAATGGTCTCGGAATCTTGGCGGTCGAGACCAGGTTCGGGAAGATCCTCCAAAGAAGGCTTGCTTGCTAGACTCTTGGTGTCCGCATCGTTCATGATCGAAACCGATTGAACGTCATCCTCCGCACGTTGTCCATCACCACCCTCAGGAATAGCCTTGAGCGTACCCTTGGCTTCATCCTCACCATGAACGTCCTCTACGTCCTCTTCATTTGCTTCATCTTCATGGTCATCTCCAGACCCTCCTTCCCTCTCACCTCCCCCCTCAAACTCTGGGTCTTCATCCTCGCTGTCTTCTCGCTTGTCATCACCCCGCGCGACTACGACAGGGTTGACTTGGTCGTCCTCATCCTCGCTTCCATCTTTCTCTTCATCACCGTCACTTTCTGTCTCCTCACTCTCTTCATCTTTCTCTTCACTCTCCGCCGGGGCTTTCTCACTTCGGTCTTCTTTCGCCTTCTCTTCTTCTTTCTCCAAGGCCTTCGCCATAAGCGCCGCGCCGCTAAGCACGGCACCAGTGCCGCTGACGATTGCGACGCTCTCTGCATGGTGTATTTCGTATTCTGCATCTGGGTGAAGTTAGTGACATGTTCCAATCTTCTTTGTCTCTCAATCGCAGGGTGTTTCTTACCATCATCTTCATCATTCTCGCTTCCACTTTCGCTCTCCCACTCATTGGGTTCTTCACCAAACAATTCTCTTGCTCTCGCTACCGGGGACTCCATGTCCGGGCTGTCAACCTCTAACTCCTCCTCCTCGCCAACATTAGGCGAAGGAGGCAACTCTACCTCCTCAGCCTTCACCTCCGGCTCCGCGGCCCTCAGTTCAGGCGAGTAATGATATCTCAACTCCGGTGAGTGCCAGAACTCAACCGGTTCAATATGAACAGGGGTTTGGACGTCATCGGATTCGTCATACCCGTGTTGGAAGGGCGCTGAATAATCCACTGGGTGCATCATGAGTGGATGCGGATGGGGAAGTTCCCGCTCGTAGCGCTCGTGGTGTTGTTGGGGAGTCATTTCCGGAGAGGGGAGGAGGTCGGCTAGGGGGTCGTAGTCATCTTCTTCCTCTTCTTCATATTCCGAGCCGAGCAGAGGGTGTGTGCTCGTTTCTTGCTCAGCTTCGGGGTGAGGCTCATGTTCAGGCTCAGGCGTAGAGGGGAGTTCAATCTCCTGGACCTCGACAGCGGGAGAAGCTGGGAGCTCAATATCCTGGGGTTCAATGGCAGGAGATGAAGGCAGTTCAATCTCATCGGGACTTGGAACATTAGCTTCGACAATGCGCCTTGTATCTTCCTCCTCCGGCTCGGAGTCGGAGTCAGAGGCGAGCTGCACATCTTCTGGTTCGACAGGAGAAGACGGAAGCTCAATGTCCTTAGCCTCAATGGCAGGAGATGAAGGTAACGCGATCTCCTCGGGGTATGTGACATTAGCCTCAACAACTGTCGTGTCCTCCTCGGCCTCGGACTCCGAATCAGAGGCGAGCGCCGCATCTTCGGGTTGGTTGATAGGCGAAGAAGGAAGCTCAATGTCCTTAGCCTCAATGGCAGGAGATGAAGGTAACGCGATCTCCTCGGGGTGTGTGACATTAGCCTCAACGGCTGTCTTGTCCTCCTCCGCCTCGTTGTCAGAGTCAGAGTCAGAGCTAAGCTCCAAATCTTCAGGTACGTATTCATTAACAGGCGAAGAAGGGAGCTCAACCTCCTCCGCCAAAATCTGAGGTGAGGGAGGCAACTCAATATCCTGGGGCGTGATCTCAGGGGAGGCAGGGAGTTCAATGTCCTCAGCAAATACCTCTGGTGTTGCAGGACGGTGAACGTCCTCGGTATTGTCATCCAGATGTCTGCTGCCTTCTTCGACTGGAGAAGCGGGAGCGGAATCCTCTTCGTCGGCATGGTCTTTGTCCTTGGTAGCCTCAGAAGCAAGCATAAGTCCAGCAGCGACCAAGCCCGTGGCGACAACAGGAATCATCGCCTCCACTGGTGAACTAGGGAGCTCCACGTCCTCTGGCTTCAGGGCAGGCGAGCATGGGAGCTCAACCTCTTCGGGCTTGATTTGGGGAGGGGGTGAGGCCTGGCGCTGTAGGTTGGGCGGAATGATTTGTCTTGAATGCAACCACTGGAGCTCAGCAATATCGGTAACGGCGGGAGTGTGTTGAGGTTCCTCGCGAAATTCAGGCGAGGATGGGAGTTCAATGTCTTGAGGCATAACCTTGGGCGATGAAGAGACCTGGCGCTGTAGGTTAGGCGGAATAACTTGTCTTGAATGCAACCGCTGGAGCTCAGCAACGTCGATATCGACTGGAGTGTGTTGAGATTCCTCGGGGAGCTCAGGGCTGAAGGAGCGCTCCAAGTGTTCGGGATTGTCCATGGCAGGAGCTTCCTGTGCTTCAAAAGTCGGCACAGAAGCAGGAATAGGAGTAGGTTCCTCCTCATCAGTAGGCTCCGACTCCTCCATCACCGTCGACAGAGTCTCAACATCTTGCACATGCGCAGGAATGTCGAACAAATGCTCAACATCTTCCTCTTCGGCCACAGCCTCAGGCGTAGCAGGCTGGATTTCAACACTAGGCAGAGACATTCCTCGTCCCCACTCGAGGGAAGTATCATGTTCATCTACCGGCTCAGGTTCTTGCGCAACCTCATGCTTGACCTCACAGGTATGGTCAGGTTGACCCTCCGGCTGCAACTCAGGCGAACTCTCAGGACTAGGCGTGATCTCCATTCCCACCCCCGGGGTAACCACCATCGGCACGGCACCGACATCTTCACCCTCATCATCCAAATACGAAACAGCTAGCTCCAAAGCCATGGACTGTGACTGTGCCTGTCCCTGTTCTCTCGGCGGCCCCATCGAGTCTACCGAGCTGACAGAGGGGGGACTAGCCGGCTCTTCTTTTTCAGGAACAATAGTCTCCCCCAACGAATCCAAATCAACCGGCACCGGCACCCTATTGGCATCCGGTGCCGCCCGACCCAAAAAAGATGGAGGTCGGGATTTTGATCGGACTTTACGGTCGTCGGCGAAAGTCTCGAGGTAGTTGGCTGCTAGTTCGCGAGACTGGCGTTGGGATTGTTCTTTGAGCAGGACTGATACAGGCGACTGTTGCATGGAGTGGGGTGGGAAGCGGGGCGTGATGGGCGACGAGCCACGGTTGATGGAAGAAGACTCGAGGAAGGAAGCGGCGAGTGCTTTGGCTTTTCCGGTGGGCCACGAGTTTCTGGTTGAGGATTTGGCGGGTGGTGAGAGGGACGCTGCGAGGGCTTCGTTGTTGAGGCGTGCTGGCTCGGTGGACTTGATTCGCTTGTGTCTGACGGGCTCTGCTCGCTTGGGGGGTTGGCGTGTCTCTTTGGTGGAGAGAGATGGAGCAGCGGGCTTGGTTAGTGTCTCCCTTGTTGAGGAGTACGGCATAGGCTTGCGTGGAGCGAATAGTGTTTCAGGCCCTTGCGTTTCGTCAACTGACTTCCTTGCCTTCTTGACTTCGTGATCTTCAGGCTCAGAAGGCGGCTCATGAGTGAAGTGGCTGGCGTGCTCGTGAGCAGGCTCTTCCGCTTCGGAAGGAAGTTCCTCGAAGATAGCACCCTCGGGCAACTCGACGTTGGTAAAGTAATCGCCGGTATCATCTCCAGCTTCCTCTAGAGGAAAGGTGGAAGCGGAGAGAAGCTTGGGAGAGGGCCCATCCATAGGATAGAGATCCATAGGGGCATCCTCAATGAGACCGAGGCCGACCGTGGTGGGAGATAGGGCAGTAGCATAGTCATACTCATCGAAGCCTCTATTGATGGCACCCTTGACGGCAGGGTGGACTTCGACAGTCTCTCTCAGTTCCGGTTCATCGTCTTTTGTTGTTGTAAGGAGCTCATTCATGGTGGCCGCAGCGAGTGCTCCTACTCCTGCTGCGGCGGCGGCTGCTGCTATCGACGTGGAAGTTGGAACTGGCGACCCACCAGCTGACCGACGAAGGTCCACACTGTTTTCTGCTTCGCGGCTGAGAATGTCAGCATGATGTCCGTCGCCAGTAGTAGTAGTAGTTGAAGGGTCTCGAGGTATGATGGGGGCATCATCTTCCGATCGCTCGATCGCAGTAGCCACCTCTTCTCGTTCTCGGTTTGGTTTTTCTTGGTTCGGTTGCTTACTTGTTGGAGCCTCGGTGAGTAGGCCGTCTTCCGAGGGTTCTGAATCGACACCGTCAATAGAGTCAAGGTCATCAACATCGTCGACATTGTCGACTACCTCCCATTTCTGCGCCGGGCTGGTCTTTGCAGCATCGTCCTGTTGTGTTAGTTCCTCAGCAGCGGTTGCGGGCTGTTTGCCCTTGCCCTCAACAGCATCGTAGAAGAGTTCCGAGTCGAAGCTCTGTCGGACAGGTTCAATTGGTTCTGGCTCAGATTCTGTTGCAGGTGAAGCCGGAAGCTGAACTTCGTTGGGTAGAAGGACAGGCGAATGAGAAAGTTCAACGTCTTTGGGTGCAATGACGGGCGACTCTTCGGGAGCAGTGTGCTTGTCAAGCTGCTCTTCGCTTTGCTTCTCTTGAACCTCGGAAAGATCGATAGGCTCGACTTCCCTAGTAGGCGACGCCGGACCGCTTTCAGGGAGAGCAGGAAGCAAATCCAGATCTTGGTCCACAGGAAGTGCTACATTCTCGGGCTTAGGGACAACTTCACGGACAACCTCAGGAATGACCTCGACAATAGGCTCCTTGTCGAGTACAGGGGCCACTGGGGAAGCGGAACGAGAGACATGCTCCAGGGCTGGGGAAGCTGGACCACTCTCAGGCAGAGCAAGTAGGAGGTCCAAATCTTCGTGGATCTCAGCTGGAGAAGAGACCGGGAAAGCAAGCTCCTTAGTAGGTGAGGCAGGAGCACTTTCTGGGAGGGCTGGGAGGAGGTCCAAGTCCTGGTCGGTGGGTAGTGGCAGGAGCTCAGGGACAACCTCAACGAAGGGTGGCGAATGAGAAAGTTCGACCTCCTCAGGAACGACCTCAGCTAAAGGCGAAGCCGTACGTTCAATATGCGGAGGGACGATCTGGCTTGAATGGAATCGCTGAAGTTCATCAACGTCCAATTCCTCCACAGGCGAAGCAGGGAGTGCAACTTCCTCCGGAGTAATCTTTGGCGAGCCGGAAGACGAAGCCGCGTTTTGGATGTTCCTGGGAAGGATCTGGGCCGAATGCAGATGTTGAAGCTCGTTAATCTTGGACTCGTCGAAAGGCGACGGCGAGCGCGGTGCCTCAACTTCCTCGGGCGTGATCTTGGGCGAGGCAGGCTCAGAGGCTGGGAGCTCAATATCCTGGGGAACGATCTGAACCTCGAAAAATGGCTTAATCTCAGGATCTTCCAAGTCTTCAACAGGCGACGGCGATTGCGGAATTTCGACCTGTTCAGGAACAACCTCACCCCAAGTTGAATCCGCACGCTGAACGTACAGAGGAAGGATCTGAGCAGAGTGTTGACGTTGCATCTCGACGACGTCCAATTCCTCCTCCACTGGTGAAGGCGAACGTGGAAGCTCAGCCTCCGCGGGGGTGATCTCCTCCAGAGGCGCAGTCGGAAGCTCACTCCCCTCAGGAACAACCTCACCCCAAGTTGAATCCGCACGCTGAACGTACAGAGGAAGGATCTGAGCCGAATGTTGACGTTGCATCTCGACGACATCCAATTCCGCCTCCACTGGTGAAGGTGAGCGTGGAAGTTCAAGCTCTTTAGGCGTGAACTTCTCCAAAGGCGAAGCAGGGAGCTCAATGTCTTCGGGAACAGCCTGGGCCTGGGCCATAGGCGATACGGAACGTTGAATATGGGGAGGAATGATCTGAGATGAGTGCAAGTGCTGAAGCTCATCGACATCTAACTCAGCAGGCGAAGGCGAGCGCGGGGCCTCATTATTCTCTGGCGCAGCCTCGGTCATGAGGGAAGCAGGAAGCTCCTCCTCGGGAATAACCGTGGGTGACGGCGTGGATTGTGCCTCTTCGGGGTTTGCTGCAGGGGAAGCCGAATGCTGAAGACCCGGCGGGATAATCTGACGTGAATGCAAGTGCTGAAGCTCATCAACATCCAAGTCCTCCACAGGCGAAGGCGAGCGTGGGAGTTCAACTTCCTCAGCATGAACAATCTTGGGCGAAGCCTCAGCTTCGAAATCATTATCAGATTGCTGGCCAATGCTCTCATTATCCTGCTCAGCAGCTGTTGGAAGATCCATCTCCTCAACTTCCGCCTCGGTCAGTTGCGACTCGGGCAAACCAGTGTCTCCAGACATTATCTTGGGTGAGCCTAGGACTTGGTTCTCGGGAGAGCTGGGGAGTTCTTCAGACGCGGGTCTGATTTCTTCCATGGGCGAGGCTGGGAGTTCGATGTCGGCAGGCGTAAGCTCGATGTCGGTAGGCCTAAGCTCGATGTTGGCAGGCGCAAGCTCGATGTCTGCTGGCTCAATCTTAGGGGAAGGTGAGACTTCGTGAATTTTGTCAGATTGATCGCCAAGGCTCCGAATGACTTCGTGGGCGGGAGTCGGGAATTCAACGTGCTGGACTTCGATCTCAGGCGACATCGGGAGTTGCACTTCCTCTGGTGAGATCTTTTGCGAAGTGGAAGTCGGGAGCTCGTTGCTAATAGGGATCTCAGTGGCAATTGGAAGTTCCAGGTCTCTGGACTCAGCCTCGACAGGCGATTGTGGCAGCTCAACATTTTCAGGCAGCTGAGCGGCAGCGGCAGTAATCGGGAGCTCCATCTCTTCATATTCGGCCTCAGGCAAAAGCGACTTTAATCCCACATCTTCGGATGAAATCTTGGGCGAAGCTGGGGGTTGCATCTCGGACGAAGGCGCGATTTCCACGGTTTCCACCTCAGGTGCAGGCGAAAGGACCGCGTCCCTCGGGGTGCTCTTGTCCGAGGACGGAAACTCGAAGTTTTCGGTGGTGATCTCTTGCTCCATGGTAGCTGGGAGCTCAATGTCCGTAGATGTAACCTTGGGCGACGATACTGATTCCTCCTCAGGTGCAGGTGAAACGGCCCTTTCCTCGAAGGTATCCTTAGTCGAAGGAACCGAGCGTTCCACAGGCGAAGAAGGCGTGAAGTCCATTGCTGCCTCAAGCGCAGGCGAGAGCACAGCGTCCTCGGGTGTACTCTTGGGCGAGGGAGACGAAGTAGGGAACTTGGGTGAAGATGGTAACTCGATAGTTTCCGGCGCAACCTCCTCCAGGGGAGAGGCGGGGAGTTCCACTTCCGCTGGTGAGATTCTTGGCGACAAGGCAGGTGAAGAAGAACGCGAATGTTCTACGTCTTCAACTTGCTCAACAGCGGGTGAAACTTCAGGAGAGTGCTGGACTTCCCTGTGTTCGACAGTACCCTCAGGCGAAGACGCGAACCCCTCCTGGGGATCATCACTAAAGCTTCGCTCATATTGCTCAACATCAACCGGCGACCCGCCATCATCCTCAAACTCATCCTCAGGTGAAAGTGGGAGGCCCTCGTCATCAGAGATAGGCTCAGGCGAGAACTGGTAGCCGGGTACGATATTAGGCGAAGGCAGGAGCTGCGGGAGTTGAGGGGAAGGCGGGAGCTCGATGTTTTCTGGCCTGACCCTAGGTGAGACCTTGGGCGAGGTCGAAGTTGAGAATGTAACATTGGCGACGGCCTCGTGGGGCTCAGTAGTGATTGGATGGTCCTCCTTATCTTGATTATCGGTTTCCGACTCAGGAGAGGGTGAAAGCGCAAGCTCAGGGGCAGGGGAGTTTGGGAGCTCTATATCGTTAGGAGCGACCAGAGGTGAAGAGTGCGAAGATGGGAGGTCTGCATCCTTGGGAAGTTCGTTGAAGGATGGGAATTCGACTCCTTGAGTGTTAGCTGCAGGAGAAGGAGAGCGAGAAAGCTCATGAGAGTCAGAGAGGTCTGCTAATTCGTCGGCTAGTGTCTTCTGTGCTGGCAAGGATGGGAGTTCTGGAGAATCCTTGGGGGGCTCAGTGAAGGATGGAAGCTCCGCATGTTGGACTTCGACAGCGGGAGAAGCAGAACGCGAAAGCTCATCAGAGCTAGAGAGGTCTTCTAATTCTTCGGCTAGTGTCTTCTGTGTTGGCAGGGATGGGAGTTCTGACGAGTCCTTGGGGAGTTCTGACGAGTCCTTGGGGAGTTCAGTGAAGGACGGAAGCTCCGCATGTAGGGCGTCGACAGCGGGAGAAGGAGAACGCGAAAGCTCAGGAGAACCAGAACCATCGAGCTCTTCCAACTCTTCGGCTAGTGTCTTCTGCTTCGACAGGGACGGAAGATCTTCTACTTCAGAAAGCTCAGGCTCAGTAGCAGCAGTTGGGAGCTCTACATCGTGGGCTTCAACCGCGGGAGAATGAGTAGCCGGGTACTCATGAGAAGTCGGAAGCTCTTCTACGTCTTGAGGAACGAAAACAGGTGAAGTTGACCAAGTCGAGTTTTTCGCATCTTGAAGGAGCTCGGTGACAATTGGAAGCTCTTCTTGAGGCTCGGCCTCAGGCCTGGGTCCGGTCTGTTGCGAAGTTGGCAAGTGCAAAGAAGACGACGGCACAGCCATTAGAACCGGGAGCTCTGAGCAAGATGGGAGCTCATTAAAAGACATCGGCTCGTCGACAACGGAGGTGAGCTCAGGGGAAGCAGGGAGCTCTACCATTCCAGCATCGGCAGTAACCTTGGGTGATTGAGATTGAGAAAGTTCGTCATGAGACTCATGAGAAGAAGGCAGCTGAAGCTCGTCGATGATAGGTGTGGATTCAGCCTCAGGGGCAGAAGCATCGAGCTCCACTTCCTTAGGGGTAACCTTCGGTGAGGGCGGCAGATGGACATCAGTGGGTCTGATCTCGGAGATAGGGTGTTGGCCATGTTGGTCATGTTGGTCAGGGCTTAGTTCGACTGAGTGAGACTGGGCGTCAACGTGTTGATCGTCGCCATGATCATGTTGTTTAGCCTCAGGTGCAGGCTTGTTGTCGACGGCGATGTTTTGAGTGAGTTGGTGACGGGCAACACTGCTGTACTCCACCTCCTCAGGCCAAGGCGCAGTGTGCGGCGGCGCCGGTGATAAAGGAGATGGAGGGAGCTCCACTTCTTCAGGCTCGGTCATTCTAAGTGAAGAAGGAGAAGAAGAACGAGCAGCCGCGCGTTGTGACGGGGCATGCTCGTGGGTAGCTTTGATAGCTTCGGTAGAGGTAGCCTCGGACGCGGTATTGACAGCAGCAGTGCTTGTAGTGGCAGTAGCAGCAGCAGTAGTGGCAGCGATAGGGGCGGTAGCGGTAGGGGCGGTAGCTGTAGGGGCGGTAGTTGTAGCAATAGTAGCAGTTGGAATAAGGTTAGGAGAGGAAGGAAGTGGGGGAAGCTCTGAGGGTGGAAGCTCTTCAGAAGCAGACATGGAAGAGCGGGAAGAACAAGGAATGAGTGGGGAAGAAGGAGGAAGGTTGTTAGCCTCAGAAGTTGGCACCACCAGTCTTGACAGTTCCAACTGAGCCTCAGGCGTGAAAAGTGGGATGTCAGATTGCTGCCCAATGAACGGTTTGTTTTCCTGCAGGATTTGAATTAGCACAAGAGATTTCGAGACATCCGATTGGTAAATGGGGGAAAAGAGGTGGGACTGGGATCTCTCTTACCTTGTCAAGGTCCCGGTCACGGTCAGTGGTGGCCGGTGAAAGAGGCTCCACGATCTGCTTGGCTTGTTCAACCACCGGCTCGGTATCGGTGAGATCCCCAGCATCTGATAGGGTTGAAGGAGAGGTCGGAAGTTCAACTTCAGGGTTCATTGTGGGGGAAGAAGGAATTTCTGCGTCTTTGGGAGATTGCTGGTTGAAGCTTCGTTCGATTGGCTCATTTTCGGCTTCGGTGAGTTCGCCAGCATCAGACATAGCTGAAGGTGAAGGTGGGAGTTCGATCTCTTTAGGGCTCATTATAGGATTGATAGTTGGCGAAGAGGAGAGCTTTATGTCTTGTGATTGTTGGTTGTCTAAGCTCCGTTCAATTGACGTTGTCGCGGTCCCGGTGAATTCTCCAGCATCTGAGAGAGGCGAAGGTGAAGCCGGCAACTCAACCCTGTTCGCAACCTCTACCTCCTCCACACTCTCCGCCTCCACATCCTCCTCTTCAACCTTGTGTTCCTCGTGCTCCTTGTGCTCGAACTCGGGCGAGAATGACAAGGCGTCTCCTAAACACCCCTGTCCTTCTCCTTCTCCTTCTCCTTCTTCTTCCCAAACATCCCTCCCATCCCCCCCATACTCATCTTCCCCATCCCCTTGGTACCCATCAGCGCCCGATTCCAATTCGCCTTGGCGCTCGTGCTCATCACCTTCTTCTCCTTCTTTTCCTCTCCCATCCCTGTCTCCGACTCGTCCCTGAAATCCTTGCGACTCCCTATACTCATCGCCGTCTTGGTCCTTGACAACATCCCCGGTTTCGGCTGATTCATCATGCTCGCCGTCTCCGGATCCCTCTGTGACTGTCTCTCCTGTCTCTCCATTCTCTCCGACGGAGTCTCCATGTTCGGAAAGCCGTAGGAGGTTCCCGGTGCTGATATCGACCCCCCGGCAGGCGGAAGACCCGATGACGTCCCCGGTGGAGATCCCAGTAGGGAATCGCCCAGTCCAAAGCTGGGGAGTTCCAGCTTCGGCATCACGGGCGGCTGTTGCACTGCTGGTGGCTGCGTCTGGGACGAGTGCTCGACGCTCTGTCTCCGACTGCTCGACGATCGATTGCTGCTGGCCATTCCCAGGGTGACCACGCTCTTGAAGGACATCTTTGACTTTTCCTTCTTCTCTGTCATCGTGGTGGCCGTCTGATTCGAGTGATGGCTGTGATGCGAGTGCGAGTCCGTCACGTCCGTCGGTTCCGTCAGGTTGGTACTGGTCGTTGTCTCTGGGTAGCTGGACGCCGGGCGTTCCTGGGATGCACTGTTCCTGCTCGTCGGAATGCTCAGAGCAGACATCGCTCTTCCCATTCTCGTCTGCGGCTTGCTCGGTTTCCCCTCTAGGATTGGCTGCTCGGGGAACTGATTGCTGTTCCAGCTCGTCGGCCTCGACCCGTTCGAGTGCGCGCTGGCTGACGATTCCATAGGCGTCTGCGTCGCTGTGTCCGGCTCGTGGTGACTGGGCGTAGGAGTCTTGTCGCTCTTGTCCTTGATCAACCCCAGCGTCATGACTTTGTTGAAGCTGGCCATTCTCGACTTGGGCGCCGGGCTGGGATCCGGTCTCACCGGGAACTGCGGCTGTTGTGGCGGTTGCATTGACGAACCAGTTCCCGGTCTCGAGTCCACGTCCAGGGGAGAGGTCTCTTGGCTTATACTCTTCCTGGGCCTGGACAGACTCATCCCGGAGATCGTCCGATCCATCCTGCTGGGCTTGGCTGCCGTCGTTTGATACGACCCTGACGAACCGGGTCTGCTCGTCTCCGGCGGCGTCTCGACCAACTCCGGGTTCTTGTCCTTCTTTGTGAAGGCGCCCAACCCCAGCATCTTCATCGTCTTGTTGGTCTTGCTCTTTTCCGATGACTGCTGCTGCTGCTGGTGATGGATCGAGCTTGATCCAGACCCCGACCCAGATCCCGGTCTCGATGGCTCCAGCAGGTCCTGTTCGGCGCTGTTGAACCCCGAATCCGGAGTCTGCGTACCCACGCCCGTTGATGTCGAGTGAGACCTTGACATCATACCGAACGTCAGCCGGTCGAGCGTCTTGTGCTTCTCCTTCTCGAGAACCGGTTCCGATTCGCGGCGATCCGCCATTTCCGGTCGTGAGGCGGCTGGGTTCATACCCGTCAATGCTCGCTTCATCCCTCCCGGCTTTGGCTGTGGGTGCGGATCCGGCGACACTTCGGGTCTCAACGCTGGGCTCTCGTGCGGACTGATTTCCGTGCTGTCCGTCTCCCGTGGACCCAGATCGATGCTCGGTCCCCGACTGGTCGGCTCCCGAGTCCTCGACGGTTCCCTGGACTTGCCGCCCATGCTGAAGTTCTTGAACGCCGAGCCCATGCTCATCTTGCGCTCGCCCGAGTGCTCTGCCGTCGAGTCCATGCTCGACCTTGGCTTCGACGCTCCCGGGATCATTCCCGTCATGGTTCTCTTCATCAAGCTCGGCCTGGCTCCGGAAATCGACTCCGTCTCGGACTGATCCAAGCTCGCTCGCGGCTTTGACGTGGTAGGAATCATTCCCGAGAACGCCCTCTTCATCAAAGCCGACGCCTTCGGCTGCGTAATCGACGCAGTCTCCTGATTGATCGACTCCGCGTCCGTCGCCGTCGCGGGTCTGCGATCCGTCTCTCCTCCCGCCGACGACGACCTCGGCTTCCTGAAGTCCAGCTTGTCCAGACTCATACCCGTCATGGCGCGATTCAGCATCCCCGGTTTCGGCTGAGGCGAAGTCGCTCCGTCCTCCAGCTCCGAGTCCTCGAACTCCGTCTCGGGAATCTGTTCCAGACTGGGCGCGCCCCTGGTCCTCGACAAGCCGCTCATCGCTCGGCGCACCTTGCTCTTGACCGGCTTGCTGGCTGACGGCGGATACTTGGACGGGTCCGGCGGTCTGTCCTCGGCCGGGACTTCCTCCTCCCCGTCCTTGCTGAAGCTGTTCCGCGGGCTCGGCTCCGGGCTGCTCGTCTGCGTGCTCATCTCCTTGGGACCCGATGACGATTTGCTGCCCAAGAGCGAATTCAACCCCAGCTTCGGAATCCCGAGATTCATTTTTGATGATGACGTTGACGTTGACGTTGTCGATTGCGAAGAGCTCTTGTTGAGTGCGTTCGTTGTCAGCTGCGGTAACGTCACGAATTTGGGGGGAGTTGCCAGTCTGCTCATCTTCCTCCCTTGGAGTAGTCTTGAGGACTGCATGTTCGAGCTCAGAGGTTGGATCTTCGCCTACTTGTTGTTGATGCTTGTCTTTGGCCTTGTCGCCCTTTTCGCCCTTGTCTGACTTGGACTTGCTGCCGCGTCGGTAAGGCACGCCCATGAAGCGCTTCGCCTTGGTCGTCTCGTCCGCTGCTGCCGTCTCGGCGTCGTCATCGAGTTCCTCGTCTTCGTCGTGGATCGAGAAGCCGTCGCTGTCGTAGAGAGCCTCGCCATCGCCACCACCTCCGGAGGATGTCCTGCGAATCTTGGGGTTACCCTTAGTAACGCTAGAGCTTCGCCTGCTGCGACCTTGAGTCGCCGGGTCCACCGAGGGACTTCTGGTCTTTTCGACAACCAGTTGCTGAACCAGATCGGTAAGCTGAGCCAGCTGGGCCGTGAGCTGAGCAACCTCGGGGTTCGGCTCCAGAGGCGGGCTCATGAGACCGGAAGAAGCCTGGGATCCCTTCTTCTTGTTCTTCTTCCTCTTCTTCTTGCCAGACGCATCGCCGGCAGCGCCAGCATTGGCGTCTTGCGCATTGCCAGAAGAGGGCTCCTCATCACCATCCGAGGCCTCCTGGCCCTCGGCATCCTCAGCATTAGCGGCAGGGGAGGAATCCGTTGCTTTGTCTTTGCCCTTCCGTCCTCTCCTGTTCTTCTTGGACTTCTTGCCAGGCGCACTGCCAGAGGGTTGAGTATCCAAGTCACCTTGTTCGGCCTCAGAGTTGTTGGCATCGGCGTCCTCTTCCTTGTCGGTAGCGACAGCAAGAGACGAGCTTCTTCTCTTGCGGCCCTTCTTGCCAGAGGCTTTGATAGTACCACCAAGCTCCTTATTGGTTTCCGAGGAAGGAGTGGCAGTATCGGAGCCAACATCAGGAATGGGCTTCGAAGGAACCTCAGGGATGGGTTCAGGGGGAGGGATATCCTTAGGTCCACCGCCGGTAGTGAAAGGATCAGACATGTTGTTGTATCGTGAACGTGATGAGTCTGGTAATAAATATTAAAGTATTAGTTGCTGATCCAGCGTATGTACTAGTAGTAGTGAGGTAAGTGCTTGAGGATCTTGAGATGTTGTTTCTCCTGAGAGTGAAGAAAGTTCAAGTTCAAGTGAGGTGAGCAGTCCCCAGGAGCAGAGAGGTAGTGTCAACCAGAATAGGGATAGCCTGTGGATGGATGTTCAGGAACGGCGGCGGTGACGGTAGGCCCAGGGCCCAGGGGAGAGCTAAAGGGGAGCTAAAGGAGCTTCCAGCCCCGCCCATCTGCCCCTGGCTGCTCCATCCCGTACCCCATCCACATGTTCGACATGGGCTTGAACACCGTTCCGCTCCCAGATCTGCAGGCACCCCCTTGCTCACGAAGTTATTAACCAATAAACATACCTGGCCCCACTGTCTTTCCCCCCGCTGGTAACTTGCGATTCGGATCTCGATCGGTCTCCTGTAAAACACCAACACGGTCAGCAGAATCATCACCAGTGTGTCCACTTTCACCCACCTCCATGTACTGCCCAAGCGGCGTCGGCGTCCTGTAACCGGACCGTCCTCTAATCGGGCTCGGCGACGCTCTCCCGTGCAACTCCGGCCACATGCTGGGATGGCCAGGCTCCTGAGGCATCGTCGCCTCTTCATCAAAGTCCTCCGGCCATGCATCAGGCCAATCAGACTTCTTGCTCCTCTTCTTCTCAGCAGCCAGCTTCTTTTTCTTCTCAGCCCTATCCGTGCTAGCCCTCTTGAGGGCATAAGCCGGTCTCTCCTCTGCATTGGAACCAGCCTCTGCGGCCACGGAAGAAGTCGAGCCGAGAACACTGGTATGCGAAGATGTCGGTGAATTGCCGTTGTCAAAGGTAGACCTGCGTTGCAAAAAGAGCGCCCGCTCGAGCTTTTCTTTCTCGGCGATCTTGGCTGAGCGCTCAGCTTCTCTGTTCGCACTAACAGTTCTCATGCGCCGTTCGAACTCTCCATCCGCAAAGGGATCAGCAGCTTCGAGGGCCTTATCTAAGCTCATGCTGGGAGGGCTGGCAATGCCCCAGCCTGCGCCCATGGTAGGCGAAGCTGGGTTGGACATCTTTCCAGCCTTGATCTTTTCTTTCTTGGCAGTTGATCTTCTCAGAAGTCTAGGCGTGAACGTTTCTGACGTCGGCGAGGCTAGATCTGGCGATGCTGTAGCTGGTTGCTCCTCGGTCTTTGGCTCCTCCTGAGGCTTGTCCTTATCATCGGTCTGGGGTTCACCTTGCTGCGCCGAACCTTCCAAGGCGGCTTCGACGGGAACGGGATTGTCTGCAGGTTGCATATCCTTGGGAATATCGGTTTGAGGGCTGATTGGCTGCTCAGCACCACTTGTCAGAGATTCAGTGGTGTTGCTGCTCTCAAGTGGGGCAGTTTGAACGCCTTGTTCCGCATCACCCTGTGGTTCCCCTTGGTGGTCATCAGAGACATGCTGCTGCGGCGTGGGTGTCACAGAGCCATTTCCATCCAATCCGTTTGGAGCCTTTTGCTTTCCGTCGGCAGTGTTGGCCTCGTCGTGTTTGGCCGTGGGGGTCTCTGTCTCCGGTTCAGGCACGGCCTGCGACTCATCAGCACCCTCAACCTCTTCACTCTTCTCCTCTCCATTAGTCTTCTCATCCTCATCCTCAACCATCTTCACCTCCTCCAATCTCTTCTCCAACTCATCCCCTAACAAATCCTGCTGCTCATCGCCCAACATCTCCCGCTCATCACTAGAATAATAATCCCTCTCGTCCTGCACCGGCACATCCGACGGACTCGGCGCCGAATTGCTCCTAAAGTTCCTACCCAAGAAAGCCGTGACACCAGGGAACGTCGGCAATCTAGTCAGCGAGTACCGCTTCATATTAGTACCTCCGGGCGAGTATTCGCTGACATCGTCGTCATCTTCGTCATCCAAGTCGTCCAGGTCGCCAAGAGTGCCCCACTGGTCGTCAGGGCTGGATACTCTCATTGGCCGCTGACGCTCAGGCTCAGCGACGAGACCGCCTCCGAGGATGGAGCCGCCTTCTTGATTGGCATTGGCGGGCGGCTGGGGTTCACCGCTGGACTCCTCCTGGTTCGATATAGACTCGGTGTGCTTGTCTTCGTCGGTCGAAGCCTTGGAAGGTTCTTCTTCTTGGGCTTCGGTATCAGGAATATTCTCGAGCTCATCGTTGACCGCTTCGAGGTTGGCTACCCTGGAGCTTGGGCCTGGAATGCCGATCCTGAGCTCTTGGCGAGGAGTGCTTTGGTCAGATGTGATGTCTTCATCGGCAGGTACGTTTTCGAGAACGTTGGGCTTCTCGGTAGGAGTAGGCGCAGACTCGGAACCCTCCGGAGACACGAACGATACTCCCTTGGCCTTCTTGCTCTGCTGAGGCAAACAGTTAGCAATCTGTAACACCGTACTCGTGGACATCATGGACTATACCTCTTCAATAGTCTCCAGCGCCTCCTCAATCTCCTGTGGAACTTGCTCCTCTTCGTCCTCATACTGCGACGAAGGTCCCGGCACAACCTCCTCAGGCTCCTCATACGTCTGCCCCTGCTTCATCGCCGCATCCCTCTTCTTCAGATACTGCAACACCCTAAAGGAGCTCTCCGGGCTCAAGCTAGAAGTAGCCTCGGAGTCACCCGCTAGGGCTTTAGCAATCTGCTCCTTCTGTTCCGCATTGGCGCCGGACAAAAAGCTGGGAGCGTCTGATGCAGCCACCGTGGAAGCGTCATCCTCGCACATGTCCTCGTAGATGGTCTCAGCTAGCTTGTAGTCAATCTCGTTGGGGTCATTGTTGCCGATAAGCATGGGGGACTTGGCCTGGTTATGGGAGGATGGCTTTTCGTAGATGTCAGCTGGGTGAGCGGCTTCGGAAGAGTCGCGGCGGACGTGGCCTACGATGAGTTCGTTAGAGGTTGGGATGGAGTCTTCTGTAGGTTTAATGTTAGCTTCGTTCAAATTGTTGTCAATCGTTCTTTCCGTACCTTGCGTCTCGCTCTCATTCCACGGTTGACCAGGCGCAATCTGCTTGGCAAGTGACTCCGGAGCTGGCTGGGCACCAAGAACAGGCAATGGTGACTTTGGTTCAGGAGAATCTTCCCTGCTCTCTGGCAGTGGCGGGAGTTCCGAGGGGTCCTCGAGACTAGGAGCCGTCTCGATGTCTTCAGAACGGCTGCTGGATCTGCTCTCCGGAAGTGCTGGCAGGTCAGAAAGCGGCGTGCCGCTTCTGCTTTCTGGAAGAGCCGGGAGTTGCGACAAGTCGTCCTTGGAAACCTCGATAGCCCTGTCAGCCGGGGTGAAATCTTCCTCGACAATGTCGGACAGCTGAGTAGGTTGCGTCTCTTCCCAGGCAGGCTGCGTGAACTCTTCGGGCTGCCACGTAGTTTGCGTCTCCTCTTCAGGAAAGTTGTCAGCTGCAGGAGAGTCTGGCAAGGCAGGAAGGAGTTCGAGGTCTTCGTCAACGGGAAGCGCCGGCAACTTGGAGAGGTCCTCAGCAACCTGCGGAATATCCTTAAGAGCCTCTTCAAGCGCGGGAGGTTTAGGTGCGGGATCTGGCAGTGAAGCCTCTTGATCAGGAGTGCTACCCCGGCTTTCCGGCAGTTCAGGCAAGAGATCCAAGTCTTCGTCAGTGGGGAGAGGTAGAACCTCTGGAGAAACAGCCTTGGACAATGAAGAGGGCTGAGGTTCAGGAGAGTCGTTTCTGCTTTCAGGGAGTGCAGGGAGGATGTCGAGATCCTCATCAACAGGCAGAGCTGGCAACTTGGACAGGTCAGCCTGCTCAGGAGCGTTGACGGGCACGGAAACCTCTGGCTCGGGCGACTCATTCCTGCTCTCAGGCAGCGCAGGCAAAACATCCAAATCCTCATCAACAGGCAGAGGTGGCAACTCAGACAAATCTTGCTCCTTCTCCTCCTGCTCCTGCTCCTTCTCCTCTTCAACAATGCTAACTGGAACAGTCTCAATTTCCGGCCCAGGCGACTCATTCCTACTCTCCGGAAGCTCAGGCAAAAGTTCAAGATCTTCATCCACAGGCAAAGCCGGAAGCTCCGAGAGGTCAAGCTGCTTTTCAGACTCTTCAGCTTGTGGCACCTCCTGGTCCTCGACTGGCAAAGAAACAGCCAAATCGGGTGAGCTACCGCGGCTTGCGGGAAGTTCAGGTAGGAGATCAAGATCCTCATCGGTTGGCAAGCTTGGTAGTTCGGAGAGGGCTGGAGTGGCTGGCTCTTGTGGCTGGACGAGATCCTTGGTGACGTTGTCGATGGTGGGCTGTTCCTGGTCGATCTCGGGGGCGGCAGCTGGAAGTTCATACCCAGGTGAGCTGCTTCTGCTTTCGGGGAGTTGAGGTAGGAGATCGAGGTCCTCGTCGGTAGGAAGAGGTAGTTGCTCGGGTTGGTTGACAGCCTTCTCAGCAGCCTCTTCAGTCTCTGGCACAGCAACCGGAAGCTCATACCCAGGTGAGCTACTCCTACTCTCAGGAAGTTGAGGCAAGAGATCAAGGTCCTCATCCACAGGCAAAGAAACCGACTCAGGCAGGTTATGCTCGACAACAGGGACCTCGACAGCCTTCTCGACTTCTTCGGCAACAGCCTCTTCGATCTGTGGTGCTGAAGCCTGCGCGGTAGGCGAATCGCTGCGGCTTGCAGGCAGCTCGGGCAGTAAATCCAAATCCTCATTAGCGGGCAGAGGGAGTGACTCCGGCAAGTTACGCTCGACAGCAGGGCCATCGATAATCTTCTCAGCAACAGCCTCCTCGGTCTGAGGTGCAGAGGGTTGTTCAAGCTCAGGTGATTCACCCCTGCTCTCAGGAAGCTCAGGCAGGAGATCAAGGTCCTCATCAACAGGCAGAGAGACCGATTCTGGCTCTGGTAGGCTGCGCTCAATGACTGGGCTATCGGTAGCCTTCTCGATTGGCTCACTGAAGGCTTCTTCAACCTTTGGTGTTGAGGGCTGAACAATTTCAGGGGACTCGCTACGGCTGTCGGGTAAAGCAGGCAGGAGATCAAGATCCTCATCAGCTGGCAGTTGAGGCAGGGTATCCAGCGGCAACTCCGTCTCAACCTGGAGCGGCTGCTTAGACGAGACTTCCTCGAGGACTTCTTGATCAGATTGATCAGGGAAGTACTCCTGAAGATCCTCCATCGGCGGCTCAACACCCAGCGTAGGCATTGCCATAACTGGCGAGGCGTAGCCCGATCCCGCATGGCTTTCAGGCAAAGAAGGCAAGGCCCAAAGACCGTCGTCAGATGGCAAGCGGACAGTCTCGGGGTTGACGGGGATGGGCAGCTCGGAAATCTCTTCGATGGCCTTGACGGGTGATGAGACCTCTTCAGCCGGAATAGTAGCAGTGACAGGCGAGGCGTATCCCGAACCGGCACGGCTCTCGGGCAGGGAAGGCAAGGCCCAGAGACCGTCGTCGGACTCAGCTGGAAGCGGCACGGACTCGGGTTCGGGGATGGTGATTGACAAGGCATCCTCCGAATCTTTGGAAGGCTCCTCGACCTCTTCTTCGACTGAATTATTGTCGGGTTGGGCCACAGGTGTTGCGAACTCCCTTGATACAGGCGAGCTGGGACCACTTTCGGGCAGAGCGGGGAGGAGGTCCAAATCCTGGTCCTTGGGAAGAGGCAGAAGTTCAGGGACAACTTCAACTGGGAGTGCCTTAAAAATGTCCTCGGGAACAGCTTCAGGGGTTTCAGCCGGAGAAGAGACAGGGAAAGCAAATTCCCTAGTAGGCGAGGCAGGAGCACTTTCAGGGAGAGCCGGGAGGAGGTCCAAGTCCTCGCTGACCGGAAGTGGTAGAAGCTCAGGGACAACTTCAACCTTGGGAATGGCCTCAACGATAGGCACCGTTTCGACAACGGGCTCGATACCTGCTTCAATGACCGGTGAAGTAGCAAGCGAAGTGTGTTCCTTGGTAGGCGACGCTGGGACACTCTCAGGAAGGGCAGGGAGAAGGTCTAAGTCCTGGTCGATGGGTAGAGGCATGAGCTCAGGAATAACCTCAGTGACAGGCTCCTTCTCAATGACCGCCTCAACAACCGGCGAGGTAGCAAGAGAAGCATATTCCTTAGTAGGCGAAGCAGGGCCACTCTCAGGAAGAGCAGGCAGCAAATCCAGATCTTGGTCCACAGGAAGTGCTACATCCTTGGGCTCAGGGATGACTTCACGGACAACCTCCGAGATGGCCTCAGGAACAGCCTCCTTCTCAAGCACAGGCACCGCTGGGGAAGCGGAACGGGAGACATGCTCCAATGCCGGTGAAGCAGGACCACTCTCAGGAAGAGCAGGAAGCAAATCCAAATCCTCGTCAACAGGCAATGAAATAGCCTCAGGGTCAGGCTTAGGGACCATCGCCTTAACGAGCTCCTCGTCAACCGTCGGAACAAGTTCAACCTCGGCCTCGATCTCCTTAAGAAGCGTAGGAGAAGCGACAGGCGAAGTAGCAAGAGTAGCATGCTCCTTAATAGGCGAAGCGGGTCCACTCTCCGGCAAAGCAGGGAGAAGATCCAAATCTTCATCCACCGGCAATGAGATAGTCTCAGGGTCAGGCATAGCATCCTTGGACACCTCCAACTCACGGCTAACTTCCGAAACAAGCTCAACCTCGTTATCGATCTCCCTTTCAACGGCAGGAGTAACGGCCGGCGATGTAACAAGGGAACTATGTTCCTTCGTGGGTGAGGCAGGCCCACTTTCAGGGAGCGCAGGCAAGAGATCCAAGTCTTCATCAACAGGTAGCGCCACAGTCTCAGCCTCAGGCTCGGGAATGATGATTGGCGAGGCGGCCTTCTCGAGAACGGGAGAAGTGCTTCTCTCCGGAGAAGTATTGCCACTTGCAGGGAGTGCGGGTAGGAGATCGAGATCCTCATCAGCTGGGAGTGTGACAGTCTCGGGAGCAACCTCAATTCCCTTCGGCGCATCTGCAACTTCAGGGGCCAGGACAGGCAGAGATGGCATGGTCTCGGTTATTGGAGAGGTAGCGATGCTGTCTGGTAGAGCCGGGAGGAGATCGAGATCTTCATCGACTGGGAGCTTGATGTTTTCCGGAGCTGGGATCTCACGCTCAGCGGCCTTCGACGTCTCCTCAGCTACTTCCTCCACGAAAGGCAGGGATGGCATAATCTCGGTTGTGGGAGAGGTCGCGATGCTGTCTGGGAGCGCAGGCAAAAGATCAAGATCCTCGTCGACTGGTAGCAAAACAGTCTCCGGAGCTGGAGCGACAGTAACCGGTACTTCGGTCGCCTGCGGGATCTCGATAGCCTTCGTGGTCTCCTCAACTTCGGGAGCCGAGACGGGGAAAGAAGGCGTAGTCTCGACTGCTGGAGAATCAGGTAGAGCCGGAAGATCAAGATCCTCATCAACGGGAAGGATGACATTTTCCGGGACCAGCATTTCCCGGGCCACGATAGTTGGGACTTCCACAGCCTTCTGCGTCTCCCCCGTTTCCTCAGCAACCTCTGGAGCCAAGATTGGCAGAGAGACGGGCATAGTCTCAGTAGTAGGAGACGTGGCAAAACTCTCAGGTAAAGCGGGAAGGAGATCCAAATCCTCATCAACAGGAAGCTTGATGTCCTCTGGCAGCTTGACGGTCTCCAAGGCAGGGATGGCTTCCTCCACCGGGGCGGATACAGCTTCCAGCTCAGACTCACCAACGGAAACAGGTGAGCCTGGCTCACTCATGCCAGGAGAAGCGGGACCACTTTCGGGAAGAGCCGGGAGGAGATCCAAGTCTTCGTCGACAGGAAGCTTGACGGTCTCCGGAGAAGGAAGTTGAACATCCCTCTCAACCAGATCGGGCACCTGAATAGCCTTGGGCGCTTCAACCACTTCAGGAATTTCAGCAGCCGGGACCTCGTTAATAACCTCTGGAGTAATTGCTGGCAACGAAACAGGCACAGCAGACTCGGTTGTCGGGGACTCAGGCAAGGCAGGAAGGAGATCCAGGTCTTCATCAACGGGGAGCTTGACTGTCTCGGGAGCAGGAAGGACCTGTTCAGCTGGAACGGACACAGCAGCTGGGACCTCGACTTCAACCGGCTTGGGCGCCTCTGGCAGATCAGAAGCCTCGGAGACTTCAGGAACCGACGACACCGGCAAAGCCGCCACAGGAACAGCGGCCTCGGTGGTCGGAGACTCGGGCAAAGCCGGCAACAGATCCAGATCCTCGTCAATGGGGAGCTTAACATTCTCAGGGACAGGAAGAGTCCTTTCAGCAGGAACCAGGCTGGGAACTTCAACCTGCTTGAGGACCTCATCGACGAGCAAATCCTTGGAGAGATTCACGGGGGTGACGATAGGTGAACCGGCGTCACTCTGAGGAAGAGCCGGGAGAAGATCCAAGTCCTCATCTATAGGAAGCTTGACCATCTCCGGAGCGGGAAGAGCCTCCTCAGCAGGAAGAACCGCCTCAACAATCTCAGGCTCAGATGAAGAAAGATCCGCTTCCACAGGCTTCAAAACCTCCTCCTCATCCTCACTAGGCAGATCATCCCTCGCCAGACCCTCGACCTCAGTCTCCGGGGCAACAACAGGCGACATACCCCCCGCCTCACTTTCCGGCGCACTCTCCGGCAAAGCAGGCAGCAAATCCAAATCATCATCATCCGGAAGCTCAAAGCTCTCCGGCGGGGGGAGAGCCTCCTCAGTATCAACAACCGGCGCCGACACAGCAGCAGTAGCAGCGTTGGTCCGTTCCACAAGGTACAAAGGCTTCATCTCCCTCATCGAGCTCTCCCAGCTGCTCGGTCTCGGCCTGCTCCTGACTGGGGAAATCCCACCGGAAGCGGCAGCAGCGTCACCATGGGCACTAGATGGCCTTGAGATAGGTGACTGACCCCAGGCTTCGGGAGGTGGAAGCGAGTGCACCGAGCCTGACCTCTTCCCCCTCAGACGGAATTGGATAGGCACAGCAGTCTGGCTTGGTACTCTCACGGGGGTAGTACCATCCAGCGCACTACGGCTGCGGGTATGACCCCTCTGTCTTCTCACCATGGATTGGGTGCCCATCATTGCAGCTACGGCAGCCTTGAATGCATTGCTTGGAGAACCAGACGTAGGTGGTGGCGTAGAAGGTCTGCTTTCCGGCAGAGCGGGAAGCTGTTCGAGATCAAAGTCAAGCGGCGAGGGCAAGTCTTCAAGGTAGCGGTACCCAGGTCCCGTGAGAGTAGGGTAAGGAGGCAAAGGAAGAAGATCACCATATTGAGGGTCGATGGCTGGGGTGATTGGTCTTTGGACTAGGACTTCAGGGTCGATAAACCGTGAATCCGTGTGTCGCAGTTGGGCTGGCTCGGGGGCACTGTCCGAGCCGGCGTTGCTGTCGTGTGATTTCTCCTCCTCCTCCTCCTCCTTAGCCTTAGCGACGGGGATACTATCCATGGAGGCCTGGGTGGCATTTGGGCGAGGGAGAATCTGGGCCTCCGCTTCCTTGCTCTCAGAAGCGGTCGCAGCCTCAAAATCTTCTGCCGAGCCGGCACCTGCGCCATGGGTGCCGGCATTACCTAAAAAAGACTTTTCCTCGTTGTTGCCGTTCAACTCGGTGGTGGTAATGATGTGGTCGTGTTTGCGATCCGATGTCGAGCCATTGGTCTGGTTCTTCAGGAAATCAATGAACTCATGGCTGGGTCGGCGGTCGGAAACACCATTATGCTCGGTGCTAACCTTCTCGCTTTCCCTCGCACTTTCATCAGAGGAGCAGGTCTGGGAGTTCTCACGCTCCACAACCTCAAACGAGAACTCCTTCCCCAACCGATCTGGCGGCTCTCGGTTGTCCGGGTTGAACGTCCTCTTTGGGTTCGTCGTGGTTTCGTCCTCATCAATTTCCGCTTTTCGCGGAAGGGACTCCCACTCGTCGCCCGTAGAAGTTTGGGTATCCGGCTCCGCTGCCACGCCATCACGGCGCCAAGTATAGGTATCGGCATGGGTATCGGGGTTCGGGTTCTCGCCGCAAAGCACATCGGCGAAGTTATCGGAGAAGGTGGGACGGTAAGGAGAGAAGATTGGTGGTTCTACGAGGCCTTTCGGGAGCTTGCGCTTGGGGTTGACGGGGCTACTTGTTGGTTCATCGACAATCTGTAACTGGGTTAGCAATCGTAATCGTCGCTATAATGGTGGTCAATTCTCACCTGACGCGTAGCCTCATCTCTTTTCTCTGCATGAGATTCTCCCTCGAGAAGCGCAATCTGCTCCTCCTCCTTAGGCTCCTCCTTAGCCTCTTCGTACCTGGGCTTCTCAGTAGCTTTGGGGCTCTCCGGTCCCTGAATGGCAATGGCGGGAACCGGCGCCGCCTCGTGGTGCGGCTCCGGATGCGGCTCGGGAGCGGGATGCGGGGCTTGGCGGGGTAATTCAACGTCCGGCCGCACCTCGGTCTTTGTTGGTGTGGCAACCTCAGCTGGCTTTGTGTCGGACTCAAATTCCCGCGATTTCTGCTCTTCGGGCTGCTTCTCCTCAACGATCGAAGACTCAACAACCGGAGCCGGGACCTCAACCTTTTCCTCGACTTCGGGAGCAATGCTCTTCTCCTCCGTAGCCGGGACCTCGGCCTTCTTCTCAGCGACGGCCTTCCTATCCTCAGCAACCTTCTTGAGCAGCGCACCACCAAGCGCACCCCAAGCACTGCTCGCCTTCCTCTCCTTCTTAGGCTGTAGTAACGCGCGCTTGATCGCTTCCACAGCCGCTTGCCTCGACCTGTCCGCAACAACATGCGTCAACCCGGTATCAGCCACGGGCTCCACCCACCCGTCTGACTTGACGGACTCCGTGTCTTCATCCTTTGGGGTCGGGGCGACGATTTCGATTTCACCGCGGGCGTTGAGGATGTAGTTGGGCTTGTTCGATTCGTCGGCGGCAGAGGGGGCTGGCCTGGGTTCCTCGGAAGGCTTATCGGCGGCAACTGGCTCAGATGCACGAGCGGCCTGTCTTGCGCGTTCCCTCCGTTGACGTTCAGGAGTAGGAGTCGGCGCAGGCGTTGGCAGCACCAAGTTCAACAACGGCCTTTCCCTCTCACACGACGGATCTCTCGAAGTAAACATCAGCTGACCAGCGGGCGCATGGAGACTGGAGAAATACTCCGCCGGCGTGAGGAACCTATGCAGATCTCTCGGCAAAATGACATGGTCGATTTTGACATCGGCATTGGGCTCGGCGTACTTGCTCTTCTTGGGCTTTCCATCATCTGCAGGCTCAGCGGTGGCCCAGCTAGGTTCGGCTGTGATGATCGTGGGTTCCGCTGTGACGATGAAGGGTGACGGCGGCTCGGACTTGTAATCGTCATACTTATCCACGACGGATCGGTTAGGAGAGCTGCTGCGCAAGCGTTCATTCCGCTGGCTGTTAACGTAGTCACGATACCACTTGTTGGCTTCGGCCTGAGGATCTGGCTTTGGCTCCGCCTCGCGAACATGACTGGGTTGACGGCTACGGCTGCGGGCACGACCAGGTTCCTCGGTGGTGTCGCGTAGTGGCTCGGATTCGCGGACACGGCTTCCCGCCCGGTTACGGCTCCGGCTTCGCTCACGTTCGGGCTCCTCCGCCGTCAGAGTTTCCATGTCCGCCTCGGATTTGGTCGTTTTGTCGAAATAGTCGCCGGTTGGCTGCTCAGACGCATTCCTGCTCCTGCGGATTTCCTTCTGACGCTGATGGATCTCAAACGTGTCACGACGAGTCACTCTTTCGCGAATTTCAAGTTCCTGATCGGTTAATTGACGGATTACTTGACGGCGCTTGGGAGGCGAGAAAGCAGGCTCGGGAACAGTGTAGACCTGGGGAGTCAGTGGCCTAGCCGGGGTGGCATAAACCGGTGTAGCGAAGGCATCATCCGGAACCTGAAATTGGAATGGGTCAATTACGCCTTTAGGGGACTTCGAGGGGGATGGTCCTGGAGCTGGTGCTGCCTTGGAGTCGCGACTAACCTGTTCCTTGGGGGGTTTCGAAGGCTCTGGCACAACGGGTTGGCTGGACTTGCGAGGTTCCTCGTCCTTGGGCTTCTCTTGTTGCTGCTCAGCGGCTTCAAGCTCGGCCAACTTCCTTGCCCGTTCCTTTTCGAGCTCGAGTTCCTTTTGCATTTCGGCGAGGAGTCGGAGAGTTTCGGCGCGCTTAGCACGTCTCTCCTCCTTGCTGGGCTTCTTGGGCTTCGGGTTCAGAGTGTCGCCCATACTCTCTCGCTTCTTCTCCGGAACGGATCGGGTGGCCTCTTCGACCTTGGGCTTGGGCTCGTCTTTCGGAACGTCGCGCTCGTTGATGATGATAACAGCTTCGCGCTTGGAACGGTGATGCTCCTCCCGGTCAGTCTCCTTACCTGTATTGGAGCGCTTTTCCTCGGGAGACTCATCCCTCGGTTGCCGGCTAGTGCTACGGTGCCTGGGCTCAACATCGACAACCATATTCTCCCGCTCAGCGCGATATCGAGCATCATGCATCCAGCGTTCCTCCTTGTACTGCATTTCACGAGCCTCTCGGACACGGCGTTCGTACTGCTCGCGATAATCGGCTTCGTCACGGAGACGCCTAGCTTCCTTGGCAACAGCCTCAAATGCAGATTCACGGGTCTCAAGCTCTCGTCGGGCAGCAATAGCAAGATCCTCCGCCTCGCGACGAACTTTCTCGAGATTCTCACGCTCCTGACGTTCCCGCTCAGCAGCAGCTGCTGCGCGTTCCAACGCTTCACGGCGCGCCTTCTCAATAGCTTCCTGAACTTCGCGTTCCTGGGCTTCGCGACGGGCTTTCTCAAGAGCTTCGAGTTCCCGTTGAGCGGCAGCGGCAGCAGCAGCGCGTTCTTCAGCCTCCCTCTGCATCTTCTCAAGGGCCTCGCGCGCTTCCCGCTCCTCGCGTTCTCTCTGCGCGGCGAGTTCGAGAGCAGCAGCAGCGGCGCGCTCCTCTGCCTCCTTCTTCTCGCGAGCCTCCCGCTCAGCAGCCTCCTGAGCTTCGCGCGCTTCACGCTCCCGCTTGATGGCGGCGGCAGCACGGGCCTCCCGTTCTTGGCGCTCCTTTTCAAGGCGCTCCTTCTCGGCCTCCTCGGCTTTCCGGCGCTGCTCTTCCTCCTGCTGGACGCGTTGCTTGTACTCGGCTAGAACGTGGTTGGGGTCCAGGTTGCGATCCTCCTCGTCGTCTCGTCGGTTTCGGTCCTGGAAAAGGGCAGTTCCGATGAGTGTTGCGGCAACGCCGGCAGCAGCTGGGTCGGTAAACTGGGGTACATCGGAGGTTAGGCGGGTGTTGCGGTCTTCGAAGTCGTGCCAATCATCGTACTCGAGATCACGGGTCGTAGGGAGCGGTACTTGGACATGGACTGGAACGTGAGAGGTGTGGGAAGTACGAGAAGCATGCGACTGGGCGTGAGAGTGGTGAGAAGCATGAGACGGATGAGCAGATCCATTGCTCAGAGCACGTGAGCGATGTTGCCGGTAGTTGGAGGGTGGCGTATCATCTCGGATTACTTCATATTTATCAGCTGCAGTTCCAATGGACTTGGCCAAGGCAGAGTCGGCCACAAGATGCCTACCATCGACGGATCTCTGGCGCGGCATGGGGTGTTCCTCCAGGGCCCGTGTCGAGACCGGGACACGGGGCTTGGGAGCTTGGATGGCGACAGCAACGGGTCGTGACGTGATCAAAGGTGAGCCAGATACCAGAGTTGGACTGGTGACGGCATCGAACCTGTGGAGATCCGGGGTAGCGACCGGGTAGACCATCTGCATTGGTGTGTCAAGCTCGTCGGCCGGGGTAGGGTGTTCCGGAAGAGGATCGTTCTCGAATCTGTTAAGCCAGGGCTTCGACTGACGGGGTGTAGGCGTATCCTCAGTCGATCGGAAGCCATTCAGGGGAGTCACAAGACCGTGCAAGGAGTTGACGGGACCAAACTTGGATGGATCGATGGCCTTATTCCTGACATAGGGTTTCTGGGGGCTGATGGTCGGTGGTGGAGGCGCGGCAGCCGGGGGAGAAGACAGCTTTTCGTCCGAGAATTGAGGTGACGAACCATAGGCGAGGTCAGAGTCACTAGCGCTGGCCTCCTCCGTGTTGTCACCCGAATCGGAGTCCGAATCCGAAGCCGTGTCCCAGCCCTGATCGTCGTCATTGTGCTCATTGCGCTTGGACTTGGAGGGAGCAAGACCGCGGCGTCCGTTCCTCCTCGAATTCTGGCGGTGGAAGTTGGAGATGGCGGTCGCGGCACCTACCAGCTGGGATGGACGTTGCTTGCCAGCCCTTTCCAGGTCGCGGAGGTTGGAAGCCCTAGCAAGGTCAGAAATCTTGCGCCCAAGTTCGATGATCTCCTCGTCGGTTTTCGTTCGCGCCAAGTTAGGTCGGCCATCGGGAGTGAAAAGATCTGGATCGTGTTCGGGCTGGTCATGGTACTGCTGCGCAGGGTGCTGATAAGCATGGGGTTGCTGCTGGTGGTATTGCTGATGCTGGTGGCGATAGTATGGCTCGGGATGCGCATGTGGGTGCTGTGGATGCTCTGGTCGTGGTGTGGTCTGGTCCGAGTGCGCATATTGGTCCTGGGGCACATATGGTCGTGGTGTGTGCTGGTCCGAGTGCGCATATTGGTCCTGGGGCACATATTCTGGGCGCTGGTATTCATGCTGAGGTTCGTACTGCTGATGATCCTTGTACTGATCCTTGGGCTGGTCCTTGTGTTGATACTCCTTGTCGTGGTGGGAGTGTTGGGAATAGGTCTGGCTAATCTTCCTTTGGGGCCCGCTCCTTCTCCTGGCACCTCGCTGCGACTCTAGGGAAGACCTGGACTGGTACCCGCCATAGGCCAAGTTGCTGTCGATGGAAGACGAGGAGTAGTTCTTCTTTCGAAAAGATCGGCGCTTCCGTACTTTCTTGGAGGATGCCAAGGAAAAGAAAGAGCGGAAGCCCCATCCGGTGTTTTTGGGGGCGCTGTCTTCATCGGAGGAGGTGACGGCGGAAGACGAAGTGCTGGAGTTGGCGCGGGATCGGTTGGAGGACGGGCCGGCAGCAGCAGTTTGGCCCACGGCGGCGGCGGCGAGGGCGGCAGCGGCGAGCTGTTCTCTGGAATGGCGGCGGTCAGCGCGTCGGCGGCGCTCCCTCTCGGGACTCCGGCGACGTTGGTCTCGCGGAATCATTGTTGACCGCTTGGGTATAAGATGTGATGTGTTTCGTTACGGGCCATTCATTTGCGGTTGGCGATGTGTATGCGTCGTTGATATTGATGCAATGGGTAGGGGGTGTCGTTAATTCGTTACGGTCGTTCAGTTGTGTCTAAGCTTCTTTTCTTCGCGTAATGGGTATCGATAGTCTTTTCGCAAAACACTACGACTAGACTAGGATGGTAAGCGATCGCGATACTGGACACTAATGGTTGATGGTATAGGTATTTTGGTGTATTTTGGTGAAGTTGTGTCTGTGTTAGGATCAAGTTGCTATCATGGATTCACACGTACGGAGCTGAGAGCTGAGAGCTTCGGTTGGAGGCTGGGGACGGGGGGGACTGGACTGGGGTTTGGATCTCGATTATGGATTCTCTGTTTTTTGGTAAAGGGTCCCCCGGCAGCGAGCGCAACAGCGAAACAGCGTTAACAATTATTGATTTTGGTATTTTCCGGGGTATAATGGGTTGTAGGGTAAAGAGTCGTTGTGGTTGTTGTTGTGTTGTCTGAGGCTGGACCCTTGACACTCTATTCAGCCCTGCTGTAAGGAGTGTGTGTGTGGTGAGGTGTTGATAGAGTGTTGAAGAGTCCCTTCTCAAAATGACTTTGAAAGATGAAAGGTTACAATCAGATGGAATTAGCCAGGGAATTGCCTGTGTCCCTCTCCAACGAGCTGAGAGGGAAGGAACAAGCGCCGAACCGACGATGCCCTGCGTGGAGACAGAAGACCCAGAAGACCCCGATCCTGCCAATTGCTACGTGAACCAATCATGATTGGTTTGATAATACACTTGGACCCGCAATTTTGATCTCAGGTGGCAGGAAGGAACAACCACAAGCAGTGAATCCAAAGGCGTCGAGAGGCGTCGCCAGTGTGTCGCCCAGGACGCCAACAACCGCGGCGAACGAGACGTGAGGAGACGTGAAGACTGAAGAGGGGACGTGCTTTTCTCTTTCCATTTCTTGGGATGAACACGACGTTCCCACCACGCCAACACTCTCCACTCGCGGGAGAAGGAGCGATCCTTGACATCTTGGGATGGGCGGATCCCCACGAATCGAAACATTCAACTGGAGGCCCCACATTGACCGGGCCCGACCTCTTCCCAATTCGATGTTTTCTCATGTCTCGAACCCAGCTGAACCACCAGACGACTCAACGCGACTTATTTTTCATCCTCACCACCTGCCAGTCAGTGCGGCACCACCTGAGACCACACCTCATCTCCCCCTCGTCCCCCCTCTTCCTTCACAAGCACAAGCACAAGCATCATCACCACCATACAAAGTTGTGTGTGTCTCACAACATGTCCCGACTCCCGCGCCTCGTCCCGCGGCCGAATCATGATGTGCAGCCGGGGGGGTCATCTCAAGGTGGTGTACAGTAGCCTACACCGGCGTACAGTGGTGGGTATTTTTCTGCCCTTTTGCGTCCTCGTCTGGGCAGTCTACCCTTGCATCAGTCTCACCGCTCAATTGGCCCATTCCGACTTCCTTCACAAGTCAATCGGGAACATCTCCCACTGGTTGGTTGCTCACCCACACCAAAAGCCCAACAGCAAACCCACACGTGTACAGAGGAGGCGACATCATAAATTCTGCTGAAGAGTCACTTCCCCTCGGATAGTCAGAAGGCAAAAAGAACATGAAGAGGGGCTTCTTTTGTGGTGTGTTTCTCGGCATGGTGCAGCTACATACCGGCGAGAAAACTGATATTCCCTCCCCCCTCAAATTGCCCCCTCCTATCCAATGCTTATCGCGGATTGTTCGCCTCGCTATCACTTGCTCAAATTTACCTATTATCGTGAAGCAGCAGAAGCCACTGCACGCAGTCATGGATGAGCACAGTAAGGCTATGTGTTCATGTGCCTCGACGTCAGATCCGATCGGGCATCTGTAAGCCTGAAAGCTGTCGTGAGGTTGAAATAAGCGCAGCATGCTTTTCTCTCTCATCCGATGGTTGGCAGATTGGGCCATGCGTCTGTCATCCGAAAAATCTTGATCTTGAAACTGGAAGTTCAGATGGAAACCCAAAACCCAACTTCATGACCACAGATCTTAGTCAGTGCTTGAAACCTGACAAGAGATCGATAGACACTTGTCAGTGATACCCAGCACATACAAGCTGTTGGAAGCACAAAGTTGGGTATCAGTAACCAAGAACTTCCAGAAGAGATGACTTGCATCTCCATGTCTCAACTGTCCTCAGTAGGACGGCCTTGCCCGAGGCCGGTTTTCACACCCAAAGTTCAAGTCGGAAGAACATCGGATCAAGTTGTTATTGGTTGAAAGCACCGATGTAGACTTGAAGTTGAGCGGAAGTCTCCGGTTAATTCAAGCTTGCAACACGATCACTTCTAAGGAATCACCCGTCTGGTCTTCACGTGAGCTCTGACACTGTTCTGCTATCTCCAATATCCTTTTCTTTCCAGATATACGGCTCCTTCGTCTCCTCCAAGCAATGGGTGTCCTTGAAGATGGATTTCCCCGGCGTGAAGTCGGTTGTGATCCTTCTCATGTTGTGGTCTCAGCCACAGCATAGCGACTTGCTCCGGGTGCAAGTTGTCATGTGAAGTGACGTCCAGTTGAAAGTACACTAGGTATATGTCGGGCCATCTTATCAGGTGAGATTGCCCAAGCGACCTTCATGCTTGTTCTCTAGCCGAATGATAGAAAGCAGGAAGGGGCAGAAAGAAAGTCCCAAGCCAAAAGAGAGGAAGATAAAGAAAACAGAGCTCGTGATATTATGAATGATGCCCACGCTACCTACATAGCCCGATAATTTTCTCACAATACACTACTACATGACTAGAGTCCAGCGAACAGCTTCATTGGGAATACCCTCAAAAGATTCGGTGAACCAACTGTTGATTCAACTACGGTCACTCAGTTCTGTCAAGGAGAGAAATAAGACATAAAAAAAGGGAGAACGAGAAAATTTGCGAGAGAAAGACGACAAAAACATCTTGAACACTCCATTACCATGGTGATCAACAACTTCGCACAACATTAAACAATTCCAATTGAAGATACAAGGAAAGAAAAGGCCAAAGGAACAGGAGGATCTTGATCGCTCGCCCGATCATGAGCCATAAAACCCAAATGAGGCTACAAACCGATAGAACACATAACGACCTCGTCTAGAACAAAACCAACTTCGACCTCGTGATTTCGTTTCAAGTTAGGTACCTATCGGGACATGAATGCCGACGGCACTCAGATAATAGTTCTCAAAGTGCAGAATAATTGCCCCGGTATACTTCCCTGCAATCTAATGCCCTCCATGACCCATGGGGCCTTTCGAGATGCTCTTAATATATTTATAAACCATCAGTTGTTCATTTGCTGATACCAATCAATGTTCTCTTCTATTTCGGCGTGTAAAGGTGAGTGCACATCCAGCGAAACATACAATATACTGAAATTTGAAGATGGGCAACATCAGATAATCGCAGATGATACAAACAAACTCCGCATCAAGTGTACAGAGTAGTAGTGTCATAAGCACTTGTTGAGTTGAGAAAAGGCACCACGCCAGTTTTCCGGATGCAGATATCAAAATCATTTCGCATAACGTACTAACTTGGCGCAATGGAAGAAGGGAAGATAAGGTCTTGTAAGAGAATATGGATTCGAGAACATAGATCCAAGGATGTCAAGAAAATATCAGAACATAAAGTCAAGAACATGAAGTTGAACACATGAAGTCGAAAACATCAAGTCGAGATCCCAGCCTCAGGAACACGAGATTTCCAATGCAAACACAGTTACTGACAAACTTTCTCCAGATGACAAGAACCGAATCCTGCTAGCCGACCATCCTTTTTCTTGCACTTGTTCAGATTGCACAAATCCTTGTAGATAGATGGTGGTTGAAGATTAAGCAACGACGTTCAAGAAAGCCGAAAGTCAAAAGTCAGCTATAGTTTGTATACCACTACGAACATCAGTTAGGTAAACTCCGACTCAATCTTAAAGTGAGTGCATAGTACCTAGAGGAACCCCTCCATCAAGCCGTCAAGACTTCCCTCAAGAATCTGATCTATGCTTGCTAAATGATTGGTACCGGGAAATGATGGCGTTGATGGTTGATGTGCCTCGTCTCGATATACATGATGTTACTACTTCAACTTTACATACCTACCGGGCATCAACTCATGACTGATAAGCACTCATCATTGTTAAAAGTAACAGCTGAACTCTGAAGTAATTTTTGGTAAATGCGAGACTACAATACCACCTTCGAGATCTACATGAATGATCGTAAAGGATAAGACACCACACCCATACACCAACTAGTGACACTATTCACCTCAAAATCAACTCAAGATTGCTAATAAACATGCTATTGATGCTACTCCAAAAAGATGCTAGACGCTATGAATGCCCTCCATTCATTTACCCATCCATCCATCCAACCCTCTCTTCACGCCCTTTTCAACTTTTTCAACCTTTCAATCTTTGCTCAGAAATGAAGAAGAATACCACATGCAGCTGAAATGCTTTCCATAACAACACCAAAAGAAACATGAACTCCATTGCCCAAACGCCCAGCCGGCTTGCTTATGCGCCTGCAACAAAAGAAAAACGATCATGAATGAAACCGTAACACACCACATGTCCATGCATATTTCCTTTCCCATCCGTCCACCTTTCTTGGTGCTATCATTGCTTCTGACTCCCCTTATTGCTTTCGTTCGTTCGTTGAAATGACCTCCATGGTCATGTCATTCCTTCCTTCTGCCTTGCACCTACCTTTTCAGCGATTTCCCAGAACGAGTCCCCGTTCGTTGGAGGCGTTATCTCCTTTCCGTTTCCTTCTTTTTCTCTTTGGGGTAGGACGGGATGGTATCAACCCCATCCCAAACCCTACCCCCATCTAACCTTTCACCGCTCAGCCATCAACTAACTACCCACTTCAGTTCGTCCACCCCCTCGTACTCCCCCCAAAAGCCCCCCTAGCCTCCTCCTCCAACAACTTCCTCTTGATCCCCCTCGCTTTCACTCCAACAAACATGACCATCACCACACCAATCACCAATCCCGTCACCATCAACCCGATATTCACCGGCACCGGATCCCCGTTGAAAGTCTCATGAAGCAGGTAATCCAACCCGGACTGGCTGAAGTTCATCAACCCAGCAAAGCAAATAATCGTCCCGTACACTGTCCCAAAAGTCCTAAACCCGAAGACTTTTGCGGAGTAATCGGATACGGCGGTGTAGTAGAATGGTCTGTACAAGACAAAGAGGCAGACGTTGGCGTAAGCGGCGACCATCGAGTGCGGGATGATGCCGAGAATGCCGATGGTGGTGGCGGTTGCGACGAGGGTTGTTAAAACGGTGAGGGTGGAGGTGCGGTCGAGGATGGCGCCGATGAAGGGGATGGAGATGATGCCGCCGAGTGGAAGGGCGAGGTCGAAGAAATCGTTTACGCGCTCGGCAAGGGCAGGGGAGGAGAGCAGGGCGGAGTATTGCACGCGGATGGTGGCGACGAAGTAGTTGATTCGGGTCATTTGGACGACTTTGGTGCGAGAGTTAGTAGGGGGGCTAGATGGAAAGGGGGAAGGGGAAGGGAAAGGGGGGATGGGGGACGTACCGGTAAACAAGCAAATCAAAATAAACCAAGGCGACTTAATCTGCTCCCAAGCGGTATAAGCATGCATGACGCCCCAAACCCCCGAAATCTCATTCTTGCGCTCTTCCTTCCTGGCTTGCTTATCCGCCTTGGTAGTTCCGAGCAACTCCTGAATACCCGAGACGACCTCAGCGCGATGCTGTCTCTCCTCCTCGTGAAGCAGGGCAGTCTCCTCGTCAATCTGGTCGTAGGGCTCCAGGTCCGCGGTGATGGGCTCCTCGATTTCCTCCACTAGTTCACCAACGGTTTTGTAGGATTGCGCCGGCATCAGGACGAATTGGGCGACGACGATGGCTGCTGGGACGACTAAGTAGGCGAGGAAGAAGCTCTGGTGGCCGAAGGTTTCGTTGGTTTGTTCGTAGATGACGCGGTATATCAGGAACAAAGCACTCGAAGCGTCGAAGGCGCCCGTCAGGAGGGCGAGGATCAACCCGGAGTTCTTGGGGAAGGCATTGGACAGCTGGAAGGACGAAATGTAGGTGAACGGTCCGCCGAGGGCCAGGAAGAGGTATCCGAATAGCAGACCGTCAAAGGGTAGTTTGTTCTCGAAGGACATGAACAGGGCACCGATGGCGAGGCACAAGGCTCCCAGTAGACCGCAGACACGGGGACCATAGCGATCGAGGATGGCGCCGACGGGAAGGGCAGCAACGTTGGTAGCCACGGCGGCGGTGGTAAACATAAGATTTAGGTGGATCTCGACGCATGTGTCTTCGCTGATGGCGTCCTCATCGTTGGGGTCGACGCGGCAGACATCTTGGTAGGCACCCTCTCGTTTTAGGACGGGCTTGATGGCGGCGTAGCCGAAGACGATTCCGGCGGCGAAGAGGCAGTATATGACGGCGACTACGACTTGGACTATATGGAGCAGAAGAAGAGACATATAGTCAGTATCACATGCTTGGATAAACTTTGGAGTACAGATGACATACGCGTTCTCTTCCACCTTGGTACTTCAAAGGCACCTACGGCCTGGATCTGTTCCAAAGCTGGAGGATCCCATGATGGCGGGAGAGGGTTGAAGCTGATCTTGCGGGCACGAGTCGAGGCATCCGAGCTTCTCCTAGATCGGTTCTCTGTGAGGAGAGGAGCAAAGGTCTCCAACGAGGAGACACGGTTCAGAGACATGGCGAAGATGGTAGAGGAGGTATGGATGGGAACGGGAACAGGGGAAGAGAGACGGTGGAGCTGGAGGGCTCGAGGGTCTCACGGTTCCCTTATACACGGTCACGATGAAGCAAGAGAGGAAAAGAGACGAGTCGTAAGAAGACGAGGGTAACCTAGGACGAGGAGGAGGGGTAGATGATATTTTGAACAAGGCTAAGGCTAGAAGGGCCGGCACCGGCCTGGCTTGGCGTTAATCCGGGGAAACAAGAAGTGACGTCGTTGAAGCTGCAGTATGTCCGCGGGTGGGAGACGCGGCCGGAGGCAAGGATGGCGCGTAGAGGTGCCTAGTATTTCCTACCTTATCTTGAAAAATATAGAGATAGGTCGAATGTAGGAGATATGGAAAACAGGACTGTCTTCTCTTGAAGCAGAACAAAAGTAGAAAAGAAACAGGAAAGTAGAGATGTTTAACAGGGTGGCTGTGGTTGAGGCAAGTTCCTTTGACACACACGCATTCACAATGGAACTCGACCTTCCCGTCCTGTTCGTCACTTGACGTCTCTCTCTCACTCAACACCAGCCTCTCTCCTCATGAACCAAACAAAAGTCTCCAATTGAAACCAATTGACAAATCCCTTTTCATGGGGGACAGGAATCTGGGGTTTGTACTCCCTGATCGTTGGTCTTTTGGGAAGCAGAGGGAATCTCTGTTCGGGACTCGGAGGAAGCCATGCAGCATTGGAGATGTTGTTGGACAGTTGGACGTGCCAGCCGCAGGCCAGGTGATCGCTAGAATCCAGTGTAGCGTCTAACAACCCCGCTGCGAACCGCTGCGAATTCAAGCCGGCGTCCATGCCTGGGCGTGCCATTCGAACCACCATTGCACATGCACCGCAGCTCACTACTGCAGGGACTCGAGAAGGTATTCATCCAAGGAGAAGAAACCTGTTCACTTGGTTCCGAACACATGATGCCTGTCGACTTGCGATGAATACTGTCAGTGTAGTGAAGAATTTGACAGCTGAAGGCAAGAGAGTTGTGTTTATACGACAGGGGGCCGGGTCCGAATCTTGATGAAGAGTTTTCATAGTTAAAGTTCACCATCCCAAATTTGACGATTTGGTGTTCTTGGTGTTTTTGCTTGTGAAGCCTGGAACTCGCCTGGAGATTGGCCACTGCAGACGGGCGGAAACGAAGGCTGCAGCAATGGCGCAAGCAAAATGGAAACTGAGGTGGAACCAGAGTGGGACTTCCCGGCCGGCCCCGCTCCCCCGGTTGGCCGGCCGTCGATGAGAGTTCATGTTTCGAGACACAGCATCAAAACATCATCCAGTCCCGCACTATAGAGGTGGTGAGACGGCATGGATTGTCTCATATTTTGCAATTTGACAAGTTGACTGTTTTAAGCGTACTTCAAGAGTGCATATTCACCGAATGCCAGACGAAAATGACAAGACATTTGAGAAGAGTCTTGGCACTCAAAGTCCAAAGTCTTCAGCTTAAATGGAAGCAAGCACTCATCACAGTCACATGCACCATCCAATGCCAGGACTTTGAACCTAACCCAGTACAAACACCAGGTACAAGGTCTCTTTCAAGACAACAGAAACTCAACTCCAACTTGTCCAGTGTGAGAACAGAATAAAGAGAGACTCTTCAAAACAACTTCCCTACCCCTGGCCCATTGTTTAGGCGCTTTGACCAGGACAGCCCGGGTTGCCCCGCCATCTAATCAGTGCCATAACATCACGAATCAATAACAAACTGCGGCGGACTCTTTCAGCCACAGCTCATCTCACCAAGGATACCACAAGACGCGTGTTGTCCTCCATCAACTCGAAAGCCTAAGAGCAAACACTGGGTCTCACGAGATTGCATCATGAGTTCACCAGCAAATAACAGCACACTGGAGTCGGAGTCCTCTGACGCCTGCGACAAAAATCTTTTTGACAAGAGCATGAACAGGAACCTGACAGGGTGAGCTTGGTGGGCGCTTGCAACCGCTCTCGTCCAATCAAGCCCTCATCTCCAAGCTCATAAGCGCTGCCATGGGAGGCCATCCGAGGCCAATCACAGCTTGTTGCCCCAATGGGATCGATGAGCGGATGTGAGTGACACTTTATACAGTGAGCCAGCGAGCCCGACTGCCGCCCACGCCGCCCTCAACCACTGGGTTGAAGCCTGACTAGCCCTCTGCCCCTGGTCTGTTGGTCTCTTTTTTCTCCATCAAGTGCCTGGCGCCGCCCATGTCAGATCACAGTCCAGTTACTAGTGTGGCCTGCACATCTGGCCGCATATTGATCACCTTGTTCCCGGTCTGGCCCTTTTTCTGATACAAGACGCTTTTGTTTCAACAAGTCCATCTTCAAGTAACTTTTTTTGTTTGACTTGCTTCATTTTGAGAAGCTTCAGCTTGTGACTTCGTTGTGACGAGTTGAGCGCAACGAGATTGTTGTGTTGTTGATCTTCTTCTGTCTTATCTTTTACTGTCATCACCATCCTCAACACCAAGGAGGGGTAATCACGAACCCTTTTGAGAACTCCAAGCGACGAGACCGAAAAGTTGACATTCAAGAGAACATCCAGAAATAACCCACGCTCGATCAAGAGTGATAGGAGACCGTTTGTCTACCCGAATCCTTCGACACCCCGAAACGACGCCAGCCCGTTGTTGCGCATAGCCGCTCTCCCAAAATAACCACCACTCCTTACCAGATATCTATCCAGACACCAAATCTAGCCAACATGTCTCGATCCCGCGGTGTTCCTGATGAGGAACTCTTCATCAGCAGACCTCGCCCTTCGGATGAGGATTGCGACAGTCCTACGGTTGAACCTCTGAGAATCTTCAAGCCCATGAGCCCGAAACCACCAGGTGCCGCCGATAAGGCATCTGAGAACCGCTACAAGTACCCCGCCCCGCCAACATCGTCGGCAGCGTCAGCGTCAGCTTCCAAGCCGTCCATCGCCCCTTTACCCGGCCTCCCGGGCCTACCTCCGTTGCCATCCTTCCCTCTCCCGCCCGGAGCTTCGAGTTCGGCCGCCCCTCTCCCGTACCCGGACGACGACCTCTCTCGACCTACACAGGCCTCCAAGCCAGCCCGAGCACCATACCCCGTCGATGATGTGCGCAGGCCCTCTCCGGCCTCCAGCACTGGGCGCATCTACAGCCCCCCTCCGGCATCCTCGAGCCCCCAGTTACACAACGATACCACTCCGCGGTTGAACATAAGTCCCATTGAGAAGAAGCCTGGTTTGGCGGATAGGCGCGGAGCTGTTCCCAAGCCTCTGCAGAGTCCCGATAGTCCCAATGGGGATGACCTGTTTGCGAAGCCCCTGGGAAGGCAGCCTGCCCAGCCAGCCCAGCCAGCCCATCCTGCGCAGAGGATCTCCAATGCGTATCAGCAAAAGCCTTACTACCCTCCTCCCGGAGGTGGCAACGTTCGCAAGAACTCAGAGCCTAGCATTGCCCGTATCTCTTCGACGGCGTCGACTTCAACCACGAGGGCTAGCCGTGGGTCGCCTCCTCCTCCGGAGACGCCCATTGTCGAGCCGGGTGTGATTCCAGGAGGTGGCATCGAAGCGCGCTATGCCGCTGCTGGTATTTCGGGGACCGCAACCCTCACGAGTCTCCAGGCGCAAACTGCGCAAAGTGCGGCGGCTCAGTCGCGTTTGGCGCAATATGGTGGACAGAGACCTCCGTCTCAACCACAGCATAGCCAACATCCTGCGCTCGCTCAGTCCCAGCAGCAACCTCAAGCGCAGGCGCAACCACCTCGGCCTTGGACTCCGACCGAGTCTCCGGATCAACAACCGTTCGGACCCCCTACCGTCTACCAAGGCGACGCGGTGGCCCAGAACCCTCAACCAACGAGGCCCCAACCCCAGCAGCAGAATAGCTTCAACCTTCCCAAGAACCCGGAGCCCGCGTCCAATGCGCCGGCTGGATCTAGCCTACAAGTGAGCGTCCTGGAGCAGGACTTCCAGCGCATGCAGGCTTCTACTCCTCCTCCGGCTTACAGCAGTGTTACTCCGAATGCTTCTTCGAGCTACCCAGCCGAGAAACAACGGCCGACCCAGGCGCATCCGGCCACTGCCAATAACAACAATGCCACTCCGAACCCAACCTCTCGTCCGGCACCAGCTGCTTCTGGAAGCAGCCGGCCAGTTAATACTGCCTCCCCGGCGCCGTCTTCATCCATCCACAAGCCCAAGCCCGTTGCCGTTGTTGCTCCTCAAACTCCGGCGCAACAGCACCCCGGACACCCGGCCTTTGCCAATGAGCCCCAGCTGCAGCACCCGGCTCAGGCTGCCCACAATGTCGGACATCCGGCCCTGCAACACACGCCGTCTCTCATGGCTTCCACTCAGGCACCGCCGCCGTTGCCTGAGGGCTGGATTGCCCACCTTGACCAGAACTCGGGTCAATACTATTACATCCACTTGGCCACCCAGGCTACACAATGGGAGTTCCCCAAGGGTCCCAACCCCATCACCCACGAAGCGGCGCCCTTGTCTCCCACAGCCTCAACCTACGGCAACCCCCTCGCCTCGCCTCTCCTCGGCGGCAAGGCAGGCCTGGCCTCTCCCATGTTCCACCCCCAGACCCCCGGCTACGCCGAGAGCATCATGACCGTCGCCTCCGCCGCGCCCTCCGGCTTCACCGGCCCACCCCCCAGCGCCGGCGTAGACATGTACAAAATCATGCCCACCAACGGCGTCTACTTCGGCCCTTACCTGCGCTACGTCAACATGGACCTGGAGAAGGGCATCTGGCACGGCAGCATCATGATCGTGACGGACGCGCCCCAGCCGCCCACCATCCACATCCACCTCAGCGTCGACCTCAGTCCCAACCCGCGCCAGCTGATCCCGCACAACATCTGGACGCACCAGCGCTGGGTGTTCTACAAGTACGACATGGACCTGCAAATGTCCGAGCACGGCACCGAGCGCTGGACCTACGCCGTCACCTCGCACTTGGGGTGCACGCGCTACGAGTTCATCGTGGCCGGTCGGTACGAGACCGGGTGGCGGATGATTGCGCACTCCGGGAATGACTTTGCTCCTTCTACAAACCAAAACGAGCGCGCCAAGTTGGGCGGCGTGGGTTTCATGTGGAAGGATATCCTCCAGAAGAACGTCGAGTGCGGCGGCTTTCACGTGCAACTCGGTCTGGGCGACCAGATCTACGGCGATCGACTCTGGCGCGAGGTGCCTATCCTCAAGCAATGGCTTAGCATCGCCGGCCGCGAAAACCGGAAAAACGTCCCCTGGACGGCCAGACACGAGGAAGATGTCACGCATGCTTACTTCCACTACTACACCTCGCACTTCGACCAACCCTTCATGCGCGAGGCGTTCGCCCAAATCCCCCACGTCTTACAAATCGACGACCACGATATCTTCGACGGCTTCGGTTCCTACCCCGAATACATGCAGTCCTCGGCCATCTTCAAAAACATCGGTCGTATCGCCATAGACATGTACCTCCTCTTCCAGCACCACACCACCGTCGAAATGCTCCGCAACGTCTCCTCGGATATGGACCTCTTCACCATCACCGGCGCCGGCTGGCATTTCGTCAAGTACCTCGGCCCGGCCGTCGTCGTCGTCGGTCCAGACTGTCGCTCCGAACGCACGCAGACGCGCGTGATGGCTGGTCCTACCTACCAGGGCCTGTTCCCCAAGGTGGCTATGTTACCGCCCAGCGTGCAGCATTGTATCTGGATGTTATCTGTGCCTGTGGTCTACCCGCGCTTGGAGACAGTCGAAACGCTGGCGAATACGTTTGCTACGGGTAAGAAGGCGGTTAACACGACGTATAACTTGCTGGGCAAGGTGACGAGCTCGGTGGCGGGTGTCGTTGGAGGGAAAGAGGTGGTGGCGCATGGGTTTAAGGAAGTGAAAAGGGCGGTGGGGAAGTCAGGACTGATGGGCAATGTGTTGAATCAGTTTGGCGAGTTCGATATCGCGGAGGAGCTGAAGGATTTGTGGACGCATGAGAGTAAGGATCTCGAACGAACCTATCTCATCCGAACATTGCAAGGAATCGCCCAGCAGAAGGGGATTAGGATGACGTTTTTGTCTGGTGGTACGTTTCCCCCCCCCCCCCCCCCTTTCTATACATCCTTTCCTCTTTTCCAACCCTTCCATCGCTTCCCTCCCTTCCCTCCCTTCCATCCCCATCCACCCATCCACCCATCCACCCACCCACTTACCCATCATCATTCATTCCCTTACTAACCCCCCTCTCCCCTTAGACGTCACCTCAGCAGGCGCCGGCCTCCTCCACGACCCCTCCCACCCCTCCGACCACAAAACCATGTACCAACTCATAACCTCCCCCATCGTCGCCGCCCCCTGTTCCTCTTACTTGCTCAAAGCCCTTCACTCCGGCTCCAACTCCAACGGCAAACTCCTCTACGTCCCGCTAAACGGCCACAAATCCACCCCCCACGAAGTCTCCGACACCAAGGAGGACATGATGGAGATCTTCCATACCGATGCCTCGGGCGCACAGAGGGAGTATAAGAAACTTATGGCGAGGAGGAATTATGTAGCTATTGTTGCTTATGATCCTGATGCTGGGATTAATGGGGGTATGCAGGGGATGGGGCAAAGTGGGTATGCGGCGAGTGTTCATAGTGGGGGATCAGGAGGGGGGAATGGGGGTGGACTGAATAAACTCAGTCTGGCGGTGGATTTTGTGGTGCAGGGTGATGGGGCTTTTACGGCTACTACCAAGTATGGGCCGGTTATTGTGCCGCATTTGGAGTATGGGCATTAAGTTCTAGTTGAGTTTAGTCTTTGGGAGGTCTTTGGGAGGTGATGAAGTTGGATAAAGGTATGGTAGGAGCGTTTTGATGATGTTTGGATATGTATGTGTGGCTTGGGAGGGAGGGAGGGAGGATTTGTTGACGTTTTAGCTAAGTTTTGGACCGAAAGAGGGCGAACGCGATGCCCAGCAGCTGTGTTGTTTGTTCTGTTGTATGATGTTGAGCAACGTTCTTACTATCTAGTTCTTTTATATACCATAGTTTTTTTTCTTCGTCCAAATACCATCTCTTCCTTACAGGTTCTACCTCTGTGGAAAGCCGACGTCATTGAATTGGTATGTACATATCATATGGGATGTCACAAAAGATAGGACATGGATGCCAAAGACGCATGTTATTTTTCTACCTGTAACACATCAAGTAGAAGCCATAACTGACAGACCCCAAACTTCACTGCGATTCAGCAACCATGTTGACAATGTTCGTTCACTTTTATTATCATGGAATTGATGTTTTTCGTATCATATCAGGCGGATCCGATCCATTTAATTCAAACTACCTAACCTAATCACCACACTCCCAAAAAACCTCGACCAACCCATAAACCGCTAGTGAAACTAACTAACTCTGTTTACGCTTCCGAAAGTTCATGCAAACAAATACTGTAATAAAACCCAACACACAAAAACCAATCCCAATCCCCCAACTCCCTTCTCATCACATCCCGTCCACCCTCTCTCTCTCTCCAAACAAAATCCCCGAGAACGCCCGTTCTAGCGGTTATCATACGCTTCTTTGGTCAAGGCTTGGCTCGTCTTCTTCCCCTTGTTGGCTCTGGGTCTGGGGCGTGTCTATGTCTGGCCAAGAAAAGTTAAAGTACCTGTCTACAAAGTAAGAAGGAAACGACAGACTCCTTGGTGCCTCCTCGGGAACCTGAGGCAACTGCTACTCGCGCTCCGGTTGTTGGTTTTGTTGAGCGGGGTCGTCGTTTACCTCCTCTGGGCCAAACTGGGTGGGACGGGGTGTGGAAGTGGCTTCTGGGGCAGCATCGGCGACGGAGGCCGTAGGATTGGTGGTGGTGGTGGTAGCCTCTGGGGCAGAAGTGGACGCGGAAGTGGGTGAGGTGCTACCGGGGTTCAGGTCGTCCATGAGCTGCATCACGAGCGCCTTGAACCTGGTGATGGCTTGGTGCTTCGAATGCTCGGGCAAGCTGGCAAAGTGGCTATCCTCTGAGAGCACTGAGTGCATCCAGAAGAAGATGGTGTGGACACCGAGGCGGGCGTGGGCCTCTAGTAGTTGCAGGTCGAATTCGAGTAAAGGAGGGAAATCGTCTGGCACGGGCGGCGCGGGTACGTATGGCTCCGCTGGCATTTGCCCTTGCGACAGAATCGGAGTCTGTTGTGGCATCGGATTCTGGTGTGGCATCTGTTCCTGCGACGACATCTGCCCTTGTGACGGCATCTGTCCTTGGGACGGAATCTGTCTCTGCGACGGAGTCGGAGTCTGGTGTGGCGTCGGCCGGGGATTCTGGTGTGGCATCGAATTCTGGTGAGGCATCGGATTCTGGTGTGGCATCTGTTCCTGCCACGACGTCTGCCCTTGCGACGGAATCGGATTCTGGTGTGGCATCGGCATCGGATTCTGGTGTGGCATGGGATTCTGGTGTGGCATCGAATTCTGGTGTGGCATCGAATTCTGGTATGGCATGGGATTCTGGTGTGGCATCGAATTCTGGTGTGGCATCGAATTTTGGTGTGGCATCGAATTCTGGTGTGGCATCGGATTCTGATGTGGTATCGGCCAAGGATTCTGGTGTGGCATGGGATTCTGATGTGGCATGTGTCCCTGCGATGACATCTGTCCCTGCAATGACATCTGTCCCTGCAATGACATCTGTCTCTGCCAAGGAATGTGTCCATGCCGCGGCATCTGTCCCTGTGACGGCATCTGTCCTGCCCACGGCATTCCCTGCGACGGCATCTGTCCTCCCCGCGGAATTTGTCCCTGCCCTGGCATCGGTCCCAGTCCCGGCATCTGTCTCTGCGACGGCATCGGTCCCTGAGACGGTATTTGTCCCTGCCACGGAATCTGTCCCTGAAACGGCATTGGATTCTCGTCTCGCATCAGATTCTCGTCTGGCACCGGATTCTCGTCTGGCACCGGATTCTCGTCTGGCATCGGGTTCTCTGGCATCAGATTCTCGTCTGGCACCGAGTTCTCGTCTGGCACCGGATTCACTGCCAGGTCCTCCTCCTGCATCCCCTCTTCCTTCACCTCCTCTTCTTGTGTTACCTCGTCTTCTGTGATCTCCTCCTCTACTACAATTACCTCGTCCTTCTTCTCTCTCGCTTCTTGGGCCTCCTTTTCCCTCGCCTCTCGCTCCTCTTTTTCCCTGGCTTTCTGGGCCTCCTTCTCCCGCGCCTCTTGCTCCTGTTTTTCCCTCGCCACTTTCTGGGCCTCCTTCTCCCTCGCCGCTTGCTCTTCCCTTTCCCTCGCCGCCTTTTCTCTCGCTTCTTTTTCCCGGGCTTCTTTCTCCTTGGCCGCCTTTTCTCTCGCTTCTTTTTCCCTCGCCGCTTTTTCTCTGGCTTCTTTTTCCCTGGCTTCTTTTTCCCTGGCTTCTTTTTCCCTCGCCGCTTTTTCTCTGGCTTCTTTTTCCTTGGCTGCTTTTTCCCTCGCCGCTTTTTCTCTGGCTTCTTTTTCCCTGGCATCTTTTTCTCTCGCTTCTTTTTCCCTGGCTTCTTTTTCCCTCGCCGCTTTTTCTCTGGCTTCTTTCTCCTTGGCTGCTTTTTCCCTCGCCGCTTTTTCTCTGGCCTCTTTTTCCCTGGCTGCTTTTTCCCTGGCTTCTTTTTCTCTGGCTGCCTTTTCTCTGGCTTCTTTTTCTCTCGCTTCTTTTTCCCTCGCTTTCTGAGCCTCCTTCTCCCTCGCCGCTTTCTCCTCCCTCTCCCTCGCCTCTCTCTCCTCCTTTTCCCTCGCTTGCTGCGCCTTTCTCTCCTTCGCCTCTTGCTTCTTTTTCTCCCACGCTTCCCGCTCCTCCTTCTCCCTCGCTTCCTGCTCTGACTTCTGCTTCCTTTCTTTTCTCCTCTTTTTCTTGGCGTTATTGATCTTACTCCTCTTTGGCGTCTGGTGTTCTTCTTCGGCGGCCTTGCTATCCTCGTCATCCTCCCAGTCGTCCATCTCATCCTTTTGATTTTCATCGTCCTCCGGTCCGTCTTCATCCTTCTTGTCTTGTTCATCCTTCTTGTCGTCGGCGTCGTCTTGTTCATCCTTTTTGTCCTCGTCTTGTTCATCCGCGACATTTTCAATCTGCTCAACCTCTGGATACTCCTGCGCATCCTCGTGGGTCGTCTTCTTCTTCTTCTTTTTCGTCTTCCTTTTAGACCTCCTCTTCTTTTTGCTTTTCTCACCGTCCTCTTCATCGTTCTCGTTCTTCACCTCCTGCGCCGTCACATCTACCCCCCTCATTCGTAAATCTGCCACCATAGCTTTGTATTCCCTTTTCAAAGCCTTCAAGGAACTTTCCAAATTCACCTGTCCCTGAAACCATACCTCCACTTTCTCGGAATCCACCTCTATAACACGGCCAGTCCCGTAAATTGTCTTCGTTGATGAACTACCACCGAGTTTCGCAACCCAATCCATGAACTGCCGAAACCACTGCTCCTTGGTAACCCACTCATCTACCCCTTCGTCGTTCTCATTCTTCCCCTCCTGCGCCACCACATCTAACCCCCTCTTTCGTAAATCTGCCACTATAGCCCTGTAGTTCCTTTTCAAACCCTTCAAATCACTTTTCATTTTCAGCTGTCCCCGAAACCAATCCTCTAGTATCTTGGTCTCCACCTTTATGGTATAGCTAGCCCCCTCAGTTGTCTGCGTTGATGAACCATTAACGACTTTCGCAGTTTCCGCAAGTTGACTTAGAAACTGCCGAAACAGCTGCTGCCTCGTAACCCACTCATTCACTTCCTCATCCTCCTCTTCCGTTAGCTTGACCAGTTTCTTCGGTAGCTTATTTTCCATGTCCACAATAACTCTTCTAGGTGGGCCGCCATCAGGTGCCGCAGCCTGCGCAGCTTCCACAGCTTCCCGGATCTTTTCCAAGTCCGCAATACTCCCAGCTCTTCCAGGTGGGCTCTCAGGTGCCGCAGCCTGCGCAGCTTCCACAGCTTCCCGAATCCTTCTCTGTGCTTCCTGCATTTCCTGCAGCTCCTGTGCGCGCTGGTGATCCTTTGCCATGACTGCCATCCCTTCCCACCTGTCTAGAAGTGTCTGCACCTCCATGAACTCCTCTATTGTCATCGGGCCGATCTTTTCCGAAATCCGACCGGTTCTCAAAGCAATCCGAAGGCGTTTCAACCTGCCGTGATTTTCGGCCAGTTCTTCCTTGGTCAACTCCCCTTGCTCCCTGAATTCGCGCAATTCTCCGAGGACAGCGGCTATTACACGGTCAGGGTTCTGTTCAAAGTCCTTGGGGTCTACTTTTTCCCACCACCTGTGACGCAGTGTCGGGTCCGGCTGTGCTGTCGGGCGCGCTGTCTGTGCTTCCCGCATTTCTTGCAGCTCTTGTGCGTGCTGTTTGTTCTTTGCTGCGACTGCGACAGCTTCCCACCACTCTAGAAGTCTCTGCACGTATTCAAACCCTTGTATTGTCATCGGGCCGATCGTTTCCGAAATCCGACCAGTTCTCAAAGCAATCCGAAGGCGTTTCAACCTGATGTGCTCTTCGGCCAATTGTTCCTCGGTTATCAACCCTCGGTCCCTCCTTTCGCGTATTGATTCGAGGGCAACGGCTATTGCTACCTCGGGATTTTGTTCAAAATCATCGGCGTCCACCTTTTCCCACCACGGGACAAGCAGATGCGGGGGTGCTGTCGGCGCTGCTGTCGGGCCTTGGGCGGGAGCGGGAGGGGGCCGTTGCGGTGGTATCAAGCGTACTGCTGATGCTGGAGCGTTATTCGAGTTGGGGGAGACCTGTGTGGTTTCTTGATATGTAGGCGGATCATCGGGAAAATCATTGGGAGGGTCAGAGTCGGGATCATAGTAGGTATCAGAGTCGGAATCAGAGTAGGCATCAGAGTCGGAACCAGAGTCGGAATCAGAATCGGGTAAAGCGGTGATGAAGGGTGACATAAGACCGTGACGGAAGGGAATCGACTGTCTGTCATTATCGTTGGGCCAAGGAGGTAAAGGAGCCAAAGGAGCCAAATCAGGCTCAGAGTAGGCATCAGAGTCGGAATCAGAGTAGGCATCAGAGTCTGAACCAGAGTCGGAATCAGAATCGGGTAAAGCGGTGATGAAGGGTGACATAAGACCGTGACGGAAGGGAATCGACTGTCTGTCATTATCGTTGGGCCAAGGAGGTAAAGGAGCCAAAGGAGGCAAATCAGCCTCGGGGCGCGAAATCGAGTATCCACCGCCTCGTAAATTGCACTAAAACTCGCCGCTGATACCCAAACCTTCCTCCCTGTCCCGTCTGAGCCCTTCATCCCGCTCCTCGCTTTCCTCTTTGAGGCGGTCTTCGACATCGTCCCGGATGCCACCCAGGTCTGGTGGAATCACCTGCTGCTGCACGCTGGGGGCGGCGTTGACGAAGCGCAACTGCTCATGCACATGCTGAATGATTTCCTGAAGGCGCTTCTGCGAGTTCCTATTCGCACGCGGTTCACCCAGAATCTGCTCCAGCGAGGGAAAGAGCTCCTCCTGGACAAAGTGCTTCCGCCAGGGAGTGTGCTCGGGAATAATCTTGTTGATCTTTTCGTCAACGTCGATGGCCACCGATGTCTCATAGGCCCATGCGCGGGCCACATTGCGGGGAGTGTAGCCACCGCCGCCGAACATGATCATGGGGATGCCGAAGGTTTTGCAAAACTTTGCGCAGGCACCGTGACCCTGGACTTGCAGGTTGAACCTACCCAGGCGGTCGCCGGCGAGCGAGTCGGCGCCACACTGAAGGGCGATGACCGAAGGCCGGAACTTTTCGTTGATCTTGCCGATGACGGACTGGAAGAGGTAACCATACTGCTCGTCGGTAATGCCATCGTTAAGGGGCACATTGATGGCGTGGTGAGCACCCGGATTGTGCTCGGACTTGGGACCGTTGTCGTCGAGACCGCCGGTGCCAGGGAAGAAGACCTCGGGGGCGAACTTGTGGAAGGAACAGGTCAAGACACGGTCTGTGCTATGGAATGCCTCCTCGACGCCGTCACCGTGATGGACGTCAATGTCGATATAGAGCACTCGTGGATAGCAGCGCAGAAGCTGGAGGATGGAAAGGACAATGTCGTTGATGTAGCAGAAGCCTGAGGCCTCGGACTTTTTGGCGTGGTGAAGACCGCCGCCCCAGGCAATGGCAATGTCGGACTGCTTGTTGCAGATTTTGCGGGCGGCGTCCAGGGAGCTGCCGGCAGACATGGAACAGTAGTCGTAGAGGCCGTGGAAGAGGGGACAGTCGGAGCCGCCGAGGTTGAATTTGACTTCCTTATCGGGATTGTCAATATCGCGGGGCATCTCCTCGGGTGGTGCCATGTGCAGGTAGTCGAGATAGTCGCTGGTATGGAACGAGTTAAGCTCTTCGTACGTGGCCATCCTCGTGTTGTAGTTGTCCATGGCAAAGTTCATGCCGTAGGCGGTGACAAGACTCTTGGTGAGGGTCAGACGGAAGGGCTTCATGGGATGTGTCAGGCCGAAGTGGTGAGGCTCCATGTCGGGGTTGAAGTGGTACGAGACCGTGTATCCCTTGGGGCGGGTGATGTTGTATTCGTAGGCCATGCGCTTCATGTGGGCGTAGTACTCGACATTTTCGCGGTCGCTGGCCTTGTCCATGGGGATGGGGGGCTTGTAGACGTCCACGATGGGCTCATCGACCTCGACGTCGTGAGGGAGGTAGTTTGGTTTTGGCGGCCTCCATTGTAGCGACTGTAAGGTGTCCATGATGCCGCCGTCTTGGGAGGGTCTATGTATACCCTGAAAGATTGTGTCTTGCGACGTCCGTAATGTGAAAGAATGTTGTCTTTGCTAAGTCTGTGATGTCTGTCGCCCTTGTAGAATATAGTACTGTAGTGAGGGTTGAGGCGAGAGATGGGTTGGGGGTGACGCCTGTTGTGCTTCTAACTCTGCAGACCTGATGCTGATGATGTAGGTAAGATGTGATGTCCAGTGGGATGGATGCAGAAGCAAAGTATGGGCTCCAGTTAGCCGCGCTGGGGGATGCGATGGTTTTGTAGCGTTTTTGTGTGTTTTGAATGTTCCTTCCTTGAGACCGTGTCGAGATCAACGCCGCGGTTGTGCCTGCCTGGTGTCGTGGATCTCGAATTCCATCTTGACAGGAACCGTGGAGCCCTGCTACGTAGAGGTACGTACCCCCGTACCTCCACGAGGGTCGAATTTCAGTGTGAGAAGTGTCTGGAATCCCGAACTGTCAGCGAGCGTCAGTGCTCTTTCTGGCGCTTTTTGTGCATTTGTCGCACCTGCTTAGGTTTGCGTGGCGATCTTGTGCTTGAAAGTAGACTAACCGGATATGGTTAGCTCATTGCGGGTTGCGTTATTGTGGGTTGCTTGCAGTCATGATTGGCTCACGACTACGAACTGAGGGTACGTACCTTACAGTAGCTTGTTCATCGCAAGGCCGCCAACCGCGAGGAACTGTGAACTGAACTGAAGTGATGGAACTCTCCATTGAACGCCAGCAGCGGAAACCGCGACGGGACTTTGCACCACGCACCCAGAACTTGGCACGGCGTGGTGTGCAGTGCTCTTTGAGTCTCTGGAGCTGAGGAATGCGGTGCCTGTGAAAGTGCGACCACTGCCTGCACATCCAACGGCGGTCCGACGCGGCTACGGTACAAAGAAACACTGCAGTCCACGCATTCATTCAATTCATTGCCTTGCCTTGTCTGGTTTTAAGTTGTGTGTGCCAACGCCAACCTCACTCACTTCTTCATTCCGTCCACCATTCTCGCTTTCTCCTTGGATCATTCAACTACTTGCTGCTCTGTTGCTCCTTGTCTTTTGCTTTCTGACTTCCTCCATCACTACCACTACCCGCTCCCTATATCTCCCCACTGCCCGGCATCGCGACGGGAACGACGGGACAACTGAAGCAACCCGTTTCCCCCACCAACAGCACAAGCATCAGCAACTAGCCATCTACCCATCCATCCATCCATACACAACTACTTCACACACACACAAACAGAGAGCCCAAGGGAAGACCTGACGAGTATCTCTCCGCTGGAGCTGGCCGTGTTGCCAGAGTTATCCGAAGTTACCCAACAGGTTGACAGGGGGGTTACCTCATCGGTAGCGCGCCCACTTCTTGTCTCCATATCGATATCGATACGTACACTGCCGTCGCAAGGTGAGCCCGCTTGGATTTTTTTGCTCGCGAATCATCAATCGCCTTCCTCACCCGTCCATCTTTTTCTCTCCATATGTTAAACCATATTACTTACGATTACTTACTTATCCACAAATACAACTGTGTCATTCCATCTCTATCATGTATTTCTTTTGTCGTCTTCTTCCACATTAGTCCTGTGCTCCTAGGCGCCTTCCGTCCCAGACACACTTTAATACCTACTACTTACCTTCTTCTTGCCCACTTCGCGCCTGGATCGCGGGGTATCAAACATCTGTTACCATCCATCCCACTTCCAACACTCGCATCCTTCTTGATCCTTTGCGCCGCAACTTCCACGAACCCAGAGCGTGCCTCCTCGAGGGCGCCGAGTTAACAGCAGTCATCATGCCTAGAGACGACCTCTCCATCGACTTCGTCAGGAAGATGCCGCCTGCCGCAGAGCTCGACCCGGCATTGATCCTCGACGAATGGATACACAACACCCAGAACCTCCCCGAGGAGATACGCTTCATGCAAGACGAGATTGCCGAGAAGGACCGACAATACGACAAGCTGGTCAAGGAAATCGACAAGAATGACGAGCGCATCCAGAAATTCATCAAGGCCAACGGCAGCTTCCAGCCGAACCCCAAGGAAGAAGAATACAGAGCCACCATCCTCAAGAACTTTGAGCTAGCCGAGCAGCTGTCCAAGGAGAAGCTCGAACTCACACGAAAGCTACAACATACCTTCGACAAGCACCTCCGCGCCCTCGACAAGCAGATCAAGTCCCTCTACGACCGCGGCGAGCCCGGCTTCACCGATCCCGACGAACTACCCTCCCTCGTCCGCGACAGCGCCGCCAACATCACCAGCACCCCGACCGTCCTCCGGCCTGTCAACGGGAGCCACCCCATATCCTCCGCGCTGAACGGCCTCGCCAACGGCACCGGCCCCAACGCCGCCCGATCGAACCAGATCCGCAACGTCCAAGCCTCCCAGCACCACGCGGCCTCAGCGCCCGCCACGCCCGCCGCGACCATAATACTGAACCAGCGCGCACGCGAAAGCTCCGCCGGGCCAGGAGGCGCCGTGCGCAAGGGTGCCGTCCGCAGCAACAGCGGCCTGAACCTACAAACAAGCGGCCTAGGCCGGCACTCCTCTCTCGGCCCAGGCACGCCCAAATCCTCCACAGCCTCCGGCGGCGTCCAACGCGCCGGCAGCGCCGGCCCCCGTGGCATAGGCAAGGGTTCAACAAGCAGCACCAGCCGCAAGTCCGTACCCTCCGGCAGTTCGGCCGCCTCCCGTAAGAAGGGCAGCAGCGCGCCAACCGCCGGCAGTGGTAACGGACCTGGCTCTGCCCACGGCACACCTGGTGGCTCCGGCGGCGCGGGAGGTAGCTCATCCCACAAATCGAACCTCTCCCGCGTGCTCAAGCGCGCCGGCACCGGCACCAGCGGCAGCGGAGCGAAAAACAGCCCCAACTCGACCTCCCGCGCCAACTCCACGGGGGACAGCGACCTCTCAGACGCCGACTCGAACCTCTCCGGCTCCGAATCCGATCACCGTCGTATCGGAACAGGCCGTAACACCCCCATCGGCTCTCATTCCAGATCAGCATCCCACCACCACACCAACTCCTCCTTTTCGCACAAAGGAGGAGACGACCCCAACCACCCTCACCACCCAGGCCACGGCCACCATCCATCCTCCTCCCTCGCCTCCAACGGCGCCGGGCCCTTCCAACCCCGCCCCGGCGGCGGTCCCCTCCCCTCTGCCCCGTTCCACAACCCTCACCAGCCCTCCCACAACCGTAATCGCTCCCACCACCAACTCCAAGAAATGCACCGCTCCCCCTCCCTCTCAGGCCACAACCCCGGCCTCTCCGACGACGACACCAACATGGATCTTGATCAAGATGACAACAACATGGACCACCTAGACGTAGACGACGACGAAGAAGCCGGCGACGATCGCAAGTACTGCCTCTGTCAAAACGTTAGTTTCGGCGACATGGTGGCGTGCGACAATGACGAGTGTCCGTATGAGTGGTTCCATTGGAGCTGTGTCGGGTTGAAGAGTGAGCCGAACGGGACTTGGTATTGTCCTGTTTGTGCGAAGAATATGGAGAGGGATAACAACAACCAGGGGGGGAGGGGTGATAACAAGAAGAGTGGTGGTGGTGGTGGTGGTGGGGGGAGTAGTAGCCAGGGAGGAGGGGGGAATAGTAGTCAAGGAGGAGGGGGAGGGGGAGGGCAGTAATGTTGGGTAAGGGATGGATTGTAGGGGGTAGGGGAGGTGTAATATCAGTATTTGCATGACGGGAAAGGAACAAATTGTCACATTTGCACAATCAGGAAAGAAACAAAAACATCACAAATCAACGAAGCTTTTTGGGCCCTAAATATGCCAGTAACTACTACCGAGTTCATGATCCCAACGCATATAACTCTGCAACAGCATTGTGTATTTGTACCTATCGCCAAAATCACTGCTAGCCTCCATTCCCATGCCATCACCCCATCTCCATCATGCTTCTTTCTTCTCTCCTTTTGAAACCATCGTCCTTTAAATGGACAGATGATTTTATTACAAAAGAGTTAATTGAATCCATATCCATATCCATTTGGTATATTAATCATATGTACGTGCAGCAAAATAACACATGACGTCCCAAAAAAAGGCCATAAAGCGAAGGCACGTGCTAATAATTAAACGACAAGAACGAAAAACGTTTTAGTGCTCAAGGAGACGCAAGCTACCCTGGACGACAACGTTCTCGAGGATGGATCCGGGAGGAACGTCAATGGTCTGGCCCTCAGTGGCCACGATAATGACGGTGCCCTTGAGGGTGATGCCACGGCCGAGGTTGACGGCACCGGTAATGGTGAGGTGATCAAGCTCGATGATCTTGGGGATGCTGGGGATGCGCTTCTGGAAGTCCGACACCTTCTTGAAGTCGTTACCAAGCTTGATGAGGGGAGCGTCACCGAAGCGGGCCGAGCTCATTTGGAGCTGGCCGTGCTTGACGGTGTAGAGATCCGACTTGACGAGCATCAGGTCGGAGCAGGTCTTGACGGGCAAGAAGCGGCGACGGGGCACGTTGACACCGTGGGCGCCCTTGAAGTGCTTGATGGCGGCGCCGACGGCGGTCTCGAGCTGAAGAATGCTGATATCGGACTCGCCCTTCTTGTCGCCGGGGATGGTCTTCTCGTTGGGAATGATCTCGAGCTCGAGCTCGTTGTTCTCGACGACACGCTTGACGGCCTGGACGTTCATCCAGATGTTGTTGGTGTTGAAGTACTTGAACTTCTTGATGGACTTGAACTCGTTGACGTGCTCCTTGGGGACCTGGGCGATCTCGAGGAGACGGACGGAGCCCTCGTAGTCGATGATGGTGCCACCCTTGACGTCGGCCTTGGTCTTGTTGGTAAGCTCCATAATGTACTCGGCATCGGTCTCAACCATGTGCTGGAGGATGCGGAGGTCGACGACGGCACCGAGGTTGTCGGCGTTGGAGAGGAAGATGATCTCGATACCGCGCTCAATAAGCTTGTCGAGGATACCCGAGTTGTAGAGAGACTCGAAAACGTCACCGTGGCCGGGAGGGTACCATTCGTGGAGAGGAGAGTCAAAGGACTTGGGGACGGGGAGGAGGGAGTCCTTGTAGATTCTGGGGTAACGGGACTGGTTGAAGGTGAGGATGTCGACATTGTGACCCTCGTACTTCTTGATGATGGCAGCAGTGTCTGAATCGGTGTTGAACGAGTTCATGAGGAGGATGGGCACGCTGGAGCCATAGGTGCGGTTGAGGTGCTCAACCTGGCGGACGGACATGTCGAGGAAGGACATGCCATCACGGACCTCGATGACGGACTTGGGGCCGACGCAGCCCATGGAGGTACCGAGACCACCGTTGAGCTTGAGGACGGCAAGCTTGTTAAGGAAGCCGACCGAGTCGTTGTTAGCGAGGCTCTCGTAGTCGACGATCTGGTGAGGGGCAGGAGGAGCAATTTTTTCCCAGTTGCTGTAGAGACCAAACAGTTAGCTAGCTGTCTGCGAGAATGGGAACATGTCTTAATACGTACACCTCGTTGCCCTTGGCCTTGTCGTTCAGGTAGCGGCGGAAGAGAGAGAAGAAGTTGTCCATCTCGGTCTCGAAGAGCTTCTTCTGGCTGGGATCCTTGACTGTCTGGGCAAGCTGTGTGAGGGCATTGCGCATCTGGGCGGCGGCGATGCTTGTGGAGGTGTTCTCGAAGGCCTGGGGAGGTGTTAGTTCCTGGACTGTCATCTTGTCGTCGTCTTCTCGCCGTTGAATGATAAGAGGGAATGAATACTGACCATGTGAGATCTAGTCTTGCCATGGTGCCTCTTGGCGAACTCGTCGTCGCCGTTGGAAGGCATGAGGCGGTCGGGGAGGGCGCTCCTGATTGCTTGGGCCATTGTGTCGAATTGTGTGGTGACAAAGCCGGGAATTACGTTGGAAAAGAAGGAAGTCGAAATGGTGAACGACGTCTTGGAGGATTAAGTAGGTATAAGTAGGTAGGTAGTAGGATGATGGTGGGGGGGAAAGCAGCTTTCTATTTCTTTGAAACGCGCGGGTGTGTTAGCCTCCTGACGTAATGAATGGAAACCAAACGACCAATGCAGCCAGGAGTCGGGATCGGCTGGGCCTCTGGCTTGAAATGGGAAGCTGGCAGGCTGGATAACAGAATGGATCCGCCAGTTCTCTCTAGCGTCTTTGCAAATGACAGCTCAATTGTCGTCGGTGGACACGTTGAGGATCGGCCCAGCAGTTGCAGAAAAGGTTCGCAAGCGTTGCGCCAGTCAGAGCCAGAGGAGGGGCCCGGAGGAGGAGAGAGGAAGACGAGAACGGTGAGGTTGTGTCGTTCGTTCCCCCTGCCAGCCAACGCCAGGAGGTGTGTAGGGGAGGTGAGGGGTGGAAAAAGGAGGAGGGGTAGCCAATGCCTGCATGTGCAGTCTCAAAGCTGCCATCATCCGTCTGGATCCAAGGTAACTTACAGCTTAAACTTCCACTATTGCTCACGCGGTGAGACTGGTAGTTGGGATAGAGGATGGAGAGAGAGAGAGAGGAATGAAGAATAGAGCAAAACAACAATCAAGACTCGAGGGTGGGCATGGGGATCTCGATGCTTTTATCTTGTTCATGGAACATGACATGGCCCATAGAAAGTCGGAACCCAGCTCCAACCCAGCTCTCGTAATGGCTCGTACTGGCCCCGTACTGGGCGCGCCAGAGTGGAAATTGTTAGGGAGCCATGTACCTGAGCAAGGTACCCCGTGGGTCACCCCTCCGATCGGGCCCAGGCTCATCTTCAACCGTGGCGTCATTGGACTGCTTGACGAAGAGAGGACTAACCGGGGTTTGACCTCTGAGCATTGAGAGAAACACCATCCGTTGAGAGAACCCTTTGGACTGCAGTGCGACTCGAGTTTGGCTCACATCTTTTTTGTCTGCTTATTTCACGATTGGGCACTCATTGCATCTCAGACATACTCGGAATCTTCTTTTCCTTCCCGACGCGGGGACTTGGGTTGCCCCTGGTGTCAATGTTTAGGTAGGTGGTGAGCTGCTGAGAGCAAGGCATAAACACCCGGGTAACCCCGCCTCCACTTCCATGCCAACATCACCGTCAGAATGGAACCTGCCAGCCTGCCCAAGCAGCCGAACCCAATCCGCAAAATGGAGCCCTTTTTGAGGAAATATCTGCCTTGATGAGCCTCTTGTTAACTCTGAGGCTCTTTGGGTAGGTTACCACTACTCTCTATTCTGTAGACAAAGGCGGGTGTTTGGAGGATGGGAGGTGTACATAAGGGAAGGATCGCCAAGTGGTCTACCCACTGTCTACCTACAGCCAGCCAGGGGTAAGGCAGAGCTGCACCTATGCATCCAAGCTACTGCATCGCCGCCGTCGGCTTCAAAACGGCCAGCAGTCAAAGAGCATTGTCGAAACTCGGTGGATCACTGGTCAACTGGTTAGCTAAACTTCCTGCCCAACCTGCGATCCTGCCAACCATATTGCCCTGACGTTTCCCCCTTTCGAGTTCGAACCTGAACCTAACTCTACTAACTAATAGGGGCATCCACCCATCCCACCTCCCTGCCTGAAAGCTCCAGGACGAGGTGTTGACCGTTGACCGGAAAAAGATACCTCGAGAACTATCTGGCGTGGGTTAAACTGGAGACGGACCAGCTCCATCTCCCACATCCCCCGGTTCATGGATTAGGGGGGGGAAAGGAAAGCTCCCCAACTTCACCCACTTCACCCCCATCGTAGGCCCTCCTCGATGCGGTTCCTGACTGCTGGCTACAGCTTCCTTTTGGCAGTCTTTGGAGGGGCTGCTAATGTTGTTCTCAGCCCCGGCGGGAGCTATAAACAGGGTGGTGGGACCAGCGAGAGATCACGATAGATCCACCGTGGGCTTTCCGGTGGACATGGCCGGGAAATTTGACAACAGGAACTACAGCGGAAGAGTGGTCTTCGGAGGCGCTTCAATATCTTTTGCTTTTGCTGATACACATCACAACATCACAGAAAAAGTGTGAAACGCCACCGGCAGTAGTCCAACATCTGGGCCTATGCTGCGCTCCGGGAGATAGGCGGTTTGTGTACATTGTGGCAGATGGTTGGCCCGACTGGCCGTTGTGATACAGAAGAAAGCCCTTACACGAAACGGGTAATTACGGCTCGACCTTAAATTAAGCGAGACGTCAGAGTGGAAGCGACGACGACTTTTCTATCGAGACATGTTCTTCTCAGTCCAAACCCCAAGGGGAAAGATTCTTCCTTTCTCTCCCAACGTTGCATTCTTCAACCCAAAATGAAATATTTCTCATTCAACCTTTTACTTCTCGACAGTATCGCCGGGCCTTCTTCCCATGGCTGACTGGACGGGATCGCGAAAGGATTCCAGGTGGTGCTTCTCCTGAGATTCCGATTTTCCGTTCGGCCAGACAGCCCCACTCTGGTCTTCTTTTTTTGGCCATGTCGAATTGAATAGTACAACCGCTGCTAACGCTCACCTCACCGCAACCACCCACCGCAACAACTACACCACCACGAGGCCATCACCGCCGCATACAACAGGGTATCGGGCCTAGACGCTGTTAATACGGCAGTCTCCGCCAAGAACAGGTCAGCCGCCCAGGCATCCCCCAGCAGATCGTAACTACAGCGCTCGTTAGCCTCCAGATTCCCACGTGGAAAGGGGAGCTGCGCTGTTTTGCTACTCCGTACCTTACACCGAGTCCCCCCCCCAAATGTCGGAGCGAGACGACGACGGCGAGGACGGTGGAAGGGTTACATGTCGTATCTCAACCTCACCCTCACCGACACGGACCATTCGTCCATTGGGCAATTTGGGGTGAATTTGGGAGTGTGGATTTCTTCATGATTCCCGACCCGCCCGCTCATTCAAGGGAAATGGAAAGCAGCGGGACCAATAACACCCTTGTCCGCCCCTTCCGACCCAGTACTTCCTTGCTACTTACTTACAACTAAACATTCTGCCCCTTCTCCCCATTTCACTTCGGTACAACTCGGCTGACGGTGATAGCTTCACTCTTTCAGCCTTCAGTCTTCAGGGTTCACATGTCTACCTATGCAAACAAGCAACGCCCATCACCACCCCAATGTGTCCCTGATGAAGATCATGACCACCCTCCCCGTGTTAGACCACATCTGTCTTAGACCACTGAGAATCGTTCGTCTTAGCACATGGCTTGTTTCTTTTGCCCCTGATTTTAGTGTTATTTACATATCCCGAGTGGGACTTTCTACTGTACTATTTTGAGGAGAGTGACAGTTGTCCTCTGTGAGACGATCTACTTCAGCGATGTCTCTCGGTTTTGGACCAAAGAGAACAAGGGATCCATACAAGTGTTGATTTTGGAAGAAAAGGGAAATCGAAGGTTCCGCAACACAGCCACTGTCAGCTGGATATGATTGATTCTATAATATGTCAGCAGGTGGATGATAAAGGATGGATAAGCCTGTAAGCAATCCTCCAAGTCTATCTATTCAACATTCAGGATCGTGATCCAAGTTGGCGTCCGTTTCCCCATATGCCGCTCAAGTGACGAGGCGCCTAGAGGTATCTCAAGCGCAAACATATCTCAACGAACGATTCACCCAGCTGAAGCTGAAGCACCTTTCATCCCATATGAGGCTGGACGAGGCTTGCGCAACCCAATGCAAGTCCAGAACGTCTCTGCGTGATACCGGCAATATCTGCAAACATGGCCTCACGTTTGTTGTCAGTTTTGCTTTTATCTCGAAATCACCAGCCGCAAGATCCAACCACTCAATTCATAGGAGTTGCTCTGTTATAATTCTGCTTCGTCACAGATGCCATTCAACATCACTCAGCCTTTCAAGACTATCGCAGCCCGACCTCCAACAATCCCATAACTCACTGGGACCAACCACACCTTCGGAGATATATCCCGGAAGGGGTTGTCTCTCTGCCCAATCGAGCATTGACTACGGGGAAATCTGACCCAAGGAGGAACCTGGATCTTCAGAAGGGGCAGGTCAGCAGGATCCAGCTCCTACAGGGCTGAAGTGGCTTGTATCAAGGAACTCTCTTGCTTGCTCTCGGCAGAGGGGTCGCCGGGGTCGCTTGGGTATCGCATGGATCTTCACAAGGTACATGAAGATACAGGATTGAAAAAAACTATTTCGTGAAGATATGCCGATCATGAGCGGGATAGAGTTGTCAAAGCTTTGAAGCTTGGTGACTTTTGGCTGTCTTTGGCTTATTCAGCTGACGAGTATGCGGCTGGATCAGCCACCGTTCAAACACCGCTCATCTTTAAGGGAGGTTACAAGCCGTCGAACTGTCCTCAGTATCTATTGAATCATTCTCCTTCCTTGACTATCACCAATGGTTTCCTCGGAACCCCATGTTTGCTCATCACGAATGCGGCTAACGGGCCGAGTTGACTACACTTCTATGGTGCCACTCTTTGGGACAAAAAAGAAGAGGCTATTGTTGATATGGTCTAGAAGCCATCAAACCTGATACCGTACTACTTATCTGTTTTTCATCGGTAGTGTCTCCCAGTTTTTCAAAACAGATTCATTACCCAATAGCTTACCACACACACACCTGCTTATCAACCAAACCCATTGGCCGATCAACACATTCGACAGTCAGCCATCAAAATGAAATCACATATCGACTCCATTCATCAACCCCGTAGACAGTGTATGTAAAGGTAAAGATGGAAGTCAAACACGATCGGCAAGTACCGAAACTCAATGGTTGGTCCGGAGCACAGACACGCAGACGTTATCTCCGGCAAGCACGACTGCCGGCCGGACGCCCGTCTTGGCAAACTTGATTTACACTACAACCACCTGGGGCTCCTTCCGTGCTTCACCGTCACTCCTTCTTCCTTCCTTACTTTGAGCACAATTCCTGCTCAGTTTATGTGCACGTACTTAAATCTTCATTAAATCTCCCTAAATCCTTTCTTTTCCCTCCTCAAATCCCCCTCCATCAGCAACCAAAACCAACACCGAAACCAAACCAAAACCCTTCTTTTGCCCTCCTCCAATTCTCCCCCATTTATCACCAACCAAAACCTTAACCGAAACCAACAACAAATCAACATCAACATGGGCAGCCTCCAACAACCCCCAACCCCGGACCAGCTTGACAGTTCGGACCGGCCCTACTGGCAACTCAACGCCCCCCCTTCTCACCCTTCCCACCCTTCCCACCCCCTCCACCCCTCCTCTTCTCCCTCTTCGGAATGCCCCCCCTTCCTCCTCAAAACCTCCCTCCCCGCCAAAGACCTCGCCACCATCTCCACCCCCAACCATTTGTATACACGCGACACCTGGCCCCAAGTCCGTCAGCGCGTCCAAGAAAACAAGCTGGCAGATTTTCAAAGGACTCCCGCCGACATGTGGCGGTATTTGGAGTTTTGTTACCGCATAAAGCAGGAGTATAAGGATAAGGGGGGGATTAAGGGGTTTATTTTGAGGAGACGGTTGGGGTGGGAGTTGCACGGCGAGGGGGAGGGGGAGGGAGAGGGTGAGGAGGGGGAGGGGGAGGGGGAGGTGGAGCGGGAGGAGGTGCCTGGGGAGGAGAAGAGGGGGGGAAGGAAAAGGGGGTTTGAGGAGGGGTGTGAGGAGAGGGGGGATGTCAAGGTGTTGTGGAATGATTGGCCTTATGGGATTGATGAGAGGATTGTTCACTTGGTGGTTTGGACCAAGTTTGAGCTTGTTGATGATCCTGAGACGGGGGATTTGACGGAGGAAGCTAGAAGGGAGATTGATGAATATGTGAAGAGGACATTTGGGGGGAGGGTGCCGGAGGAACATGTGCGTATTAGCCCTTCTGTTTCACATTTTTCTCATGATGGTTGTGGGAAGACTGACAATGCTGCACAGATCATCTGGTTCAAGAACTGGGCACACATCAAGTCGGTGAAAGCCGTGGAACATTTCCACGTCATGCTATTTGACCCAGACCCCGAGTTTGTGAGGGAGATCACAAAGGGTGATGTCCCCCTTGGTATCATACAGACGAAATAACGAACAAAAACCGCCAACCTTTTCCACGACCAACGAAACCGGCTTAAAGGCCCAGGGCTGTGAAATAAACCCACAAGAACCGACATCATCTGAATATTCCGAATATCTAGCTGGCGTTTGGCCTTCCCGGCGCAGGAAAGCCGTAGCCGGCCCGCACCTCAACAATGGGGCAGTCGGCAAGAGGCACGGCTGTGGGCTTCTCCATCCGAATGTGTACCTGCCATTTTGTGTGGTCTTTCATGTGATCCGGCTCAAGGATCTTCTCGGCCAAATGGGCGCCAAGTGCTTCCAGAGTCTCATAGGAGGATTCTTCAAGGGCCTATTGATTTTGTTAGCGCTACAGAAGTAACAGCTTGCTTGTGCACGGGGACACCAACCTTGACAACCACAGCCTCAAGCTCCGGGTAATAATCATCCATACGGAAGTACCTCTCCACATTCACACTCGTAACCACAAACTGCTTGGCCCGTCTCTCATGAGGGTTCACACCCACCAACGTCGGCACCTTCAAGTTATGAATCTTCAACGACGCACTAATGAGGTTCTCCCTCATCTTCTCGCCCGGCCCATTCTTGAAGAACTGGCTGCACGTCATGCTCACTCCATCACCCAACAACGACGCCTTCGGAAGCGTCACCGTAAGCGACAGAAACCTGATAGTCGAAATATCCAGGAACGGCTTCTCCTCCTCCTTCACTGAGCCAAAGTGGGCCCATCCCGTCAACCCAACCCACAAATCATGAATGACGTACGCCAGCGTGAAGTTGTTATCTTGCACACTGTTGTTGTCACCGTTACCCTGCTGCTGCTTCCTCGGCACAGTGAATCTCTTCATCCGCTCCAGAATCGCCTTGCTCAGGTTGCCGTAGTGCACCGTGTCGACGCCCAGCTGGTCGTTGGCGGCTGCGGTCCCGAACGGCTGCTTGAAATGGACTTCGGCGGAGATGAGGCATGGTTGCGGGGTGGCGGTGCATTTGCGGCCCCAGGCGTCGGAGGCGGCGTAGAGGTTTGTTGAAAGGTTGCGGACGGAGACGGCGGCGCAGGCTTCGCCGGCTTGGGAGCGGACTTGGAAGTCGCTGACGAAGGTGTCGGCCATTTTTGGGGGGGATGGGGTTGGACTAGATGATAAGTTAGCGGTCATGTATTGTGTTTGTGAAATCTCAATGGAGACTTACAGGGGAAATTTGTGAGGTTTGATGATGATCTAGTGAAAAAGATCTGATCTGAACTCTGCAATGTCGTGATGTGATTCACATGGAACCTTTGTAGTATGGCTCCACTATGTTGTTCCGGTTGCGCTAGCGATTGGATTTCGACGCTTTCATGAATTGTATCGAAGGAGAAATTCAAACCCAGAAGATGGACGCAAGAGAGGGTATCGTCAATTTTTATACTTGTTCAATTGAAGCAACCGGGAAGAAGAGGACCAGAGGGAAAGAGCTCCTGATCCCTTCTCACGAGAAATGACCTGACCAAACGGTTCTCGTCGCTGCCGCTCAGAAGGGACTCGGACCACTGTCACCTTACGTCACGGTCACGGTCACGTTGGACCCTAACCCTGGTGAAACCAAGCGATGCCGCCACAGACCTCAGACGTCGGGTGTTCACTTATGTCAACTTCTCAACTTTCCAACTCGCCATCCTCAATTTCGAATATCTCGATCACGATGACCTAGACATTCTTTCTCTCAATTGGCTCAAATTTTGAGAGAGAAATCAAAGCATATCAAACTCTGGCTGAATGTCAAAACAACAAGAAGATGGGAGTGGAATGTTCATGAGATCAGTGACCGGTTCTCCGTTTGCGTTCCCGCTGCGCTTGCCCGATCTTTCATGAAGTTCCTTTCCGCTTCCGGTTTCTCAATCAATCTGTTCTCACGCACACCAGCAGGCTTGAAGAGGAATTGAAAACTCCTTTGCGACGATTATTTTCAAAATGGATGTTTATTCGGTATCATCCATTGCCTTCCCGGTTCCCGCCTGTGTCGGTGGTGGGATTCTCGATGTCGTGATTCAACATCGATTTCGTGATCCAAAATTGTTGAGGATGGAAAGACTCGGCCACTGGATCAAGGAAGTGACGACTCTCATCGACCCACCTGGCCATCTCATGAAACGACGGGAACGATGATTGCACCTCGGCGGACTGCGAACGTCAAACCCTTCTCACTGCGGCAACAGCCAACTCCCGTGCTCCGATGTCTATGGTGCTCGATTTACGATGGGATCGATGATCTGGACCTCAAGCAGGAGGAGATATGATATCTCACTGCAATGGATTACGCAGGGCCCATACTGACGACGGAAGAAAAGAGAGCAAGAGAGGACCTGGCTACTACGGAAAAGAGAATCAGAAACTACTCTAGGTAACCAGCGAGCTGGCTCCTTCCTGTCCTATTCAGCTGCGCTGCCCTCGATTTCCGGATGCTGCTCCCTCCTGCTTTACCGCAAAGACTCGGGATCCCCAGAACACGAATCGTACAGAGCACACATGGTCAAGAATCTGACAGCCAGTCTTCTCGGCCGTCACGGAGCATACACATGGTTGCCGGAAACCCTAACACTGCATTTTGAATTCTGGCTACCCCGAGTTCTGGTGATGTCTCTGGCCGTGAAGCCATGGGTGGAGAGGACTCGGAGTCAGGTTGGTGCTGGATTGCAATGTTCTTCATAGAATGCTCACTGTTCTCGGTCAGTTCTCAGCGGGTTTCACTTTCCTTGAGTAATTCCGACTCGGCGTTCAGGTTGTTAGTGGGATTTCTCATCGTGATGTCGTGATCAAGTTGGAAAATTGTCGAGGTAGGAGGAGGGAACTCAATGTCGCGGTTGCTCCTTCCCGCGCGCGTGGAATGAGTGGTTTTGGCGAGGAGCGCTTTCCCAACATATTCAAGTGGGCGGCAGGCGGAGGCAGCTTTGGGATATTGTGAGGAGAAGGGTCACGGTGGCTTTCTCGGGTTTCTGTTCTCTTTTTTCATCATCATCGACATCAACATCGGCATCGCCATCAACATTGCCATCAGCATCGCCATCGCAACCTGCTAGGGATATAAGAGGCATTCGCAATCCACTCTAAACGCATACGGGCGTTCGTTTGAGATACGCCCACATTGGACATATTTCCAGTCACTTGAAAGGTAAGTGTTGTCCGCTTGCTCCAGATTTCAACATGGAAGCTAATGAAGCCGTCTTCGCCAGAAGAAGACAAGCAGCTTCTCGACATACGAATGAACCTCTGGGTAGAAACAACCGGCATCAGTAACAACAGACAAATCAGAACATGTGCATCTACAACTAGGAGTTTTACCAATGTGGATGTCCTGTCCCCGAAGCCCCACCATTATATACGGTCATGCGCTGCCCGCTGAACTGTCCCGGCCCCTATAAAGGCCAGCTCGTCTTTTCTCCAACGGATTGCGGAAGTCCTCATTGCATAAACGTGCAGCACTACTGGACATGGCTCATCAGCACGCACCGGAAAGGACCTCAGCACTGGCGCATGTTCTGTCATGACTACCAGGCTTGGAATCTTGCGCGCGAGAGACCCATACAGCACGACACGCCACCACATCCATATCACAACGATACCCCATATTGGCATCCCGCCTATCGTTATTAGAAACAAGCCGGGCCGGACGCCGCCGTGGCCGTGGATTTCGACGCCGGTATTCGGTCAGGTCTTGTCCTTGGCACCCTCTTGCAACTGATTCCTCTACCACGGATGCGGTTGACGCCCCCATGGTGGGAGGATAAGACGGAAGAACAACGCGAACAGGTGCTGCGGGAGCAAAAGGTTTTGCATCCGGGTTGTACACGAAAAGAGCTCTGGGATCTTCTGGATGGTCGACCGCCTCCGATTGATGCGCTGCATTTCAGTCCAGGGTTGGAAAAAGAACTCGCTGATCGGTTTCCCTATCCTTTGCGTCTCTCTCTTGACGCAGGTGAATCACAGGACACACGAAGTCATATCGACGGAAAATGGCCAGACAAGAGAGTGAACTAAACACTCCGAGTGGCCGAGCATCAGAGAATGACGGAAGACGGGGTCCAGGTAATCTGAGCCGGTGGTGAAGAGGAAGATTTGCAGGAGCTCTCGCCCTGGCTGTCTGAATAAGAGATGTTTATGATGGAGTTCATGTCATCAGTACTACCAAGTACTATCCGACACGCTGACGGTTTTGAATTAGGAACAGACTGTCTACAGTGGCAGTGGGATGACGTGGTATAAACAGGCCCAGTTCAGGTGTTGACAAAAGCCACCTGGCAATGAACCTGCCTTTTCCACTTCTGCGAGCATCCTGGAGCGGCGTATCAATAATCATTGCTTCACATCACGGCTACCCCGTCCTTGAGTCTTGATCTTGTACCAGTGACGCGGGTACCCCCTTGCCGGTTCTTGCCCACGTACACGTCGTCATGGATATCAAATGGATAAACATCAGGCTACTCCTTCCCAAAGATCGTCAGTTGCCTTGAAGTGGAAGGCACTTACTTGGTGCTTCAGCTCGTGCCGGTGGAAGTTACAGTTGAGGGAGAATGGATCACCTTCAACATGACCCCAAGAAAGCAGAAAGTCCGTGTTCCATGGGCTTCTTACTTCTGCATCATCATCACGGCCCAAGAAAACTCCAGCCACGGGAATCATCAACCATAACACTGCACGAACGCGAGCGTGCATCCTCGCTGTCTACGCCTTATATACCTACACTTATTCTTTTTCGAACCGGAGAGTGAGTCTTGTTCCCTCTCCCCATGAATCTGCCTAGGCGGAAGCTAACAACAGAGTGCTTATTAGACTATTCCAAGCTCCGTACGCGCAGCCTTGAGCAGACAACGACCTACGAAAGGCCACAACACCAGACAGAAACCAAGAATGTGTCTGCGGGTGCGAGTTCTTTATCAATGTGGATGTAACGCCACCCGGGTCATAGCAGAGCACCCTGATCAATACGAAATATGGTCTTGCCATCGGTATGCGCCTTCGTGCTACCAGGACTACGCCGGATTTCCTTGCGTTTACATTCTCGCCAACGACTGTGGCCGACCGACCTGCAACGCCGTGAAAAACTATTGGAGCTGGCGAGTCCATAACGGGCTCTCTAATCAGGCAACCTGGTGGTCATTCGTCCAAAGTTACGACCGTTGGTATAACGCCGGCGCCAACAACCAACTCTTACACACAGTCATCCACCATCCACGCGAACGTGCCCCTCATCGATGGGACCCAAGATACCCCCGCTACGACCAGCCCGGGTTTTTCTTCATTACCCCCCCGAAAGTGTTTCGGTTTAAAGATGCGGCGCCGCCGCCGTGGCATATTCTCGACGTACCCCAGAACCTGTTCAATCCGAACGAGAATTATGCACCGCTGAACCAGCGAATACTCGAGGAGGAAGACCCGCGGCCGCCTGAACTCGTGGAGGAAGACCCGACGCCGCCTTGGTTCCTTCAGGGTCCTCGTCGCCTAACGATAGAACAAGTCCACGTTCTTTTGAGTTGTTGGAGCAGTCAGGGTCTGTTCAACGCCTTTCTATATCGGCAGGCAATCTGAGAGAAGGTCTCGCGATGAAGTTTTCAACGCCTCTAACAAACTACAATATATCTAACAGGGAAGGAGAAGCTGCTCCAAGTTTGCATTTACCATGGGGGGCTTTTAATGAGGTGTAAGCGTAGCAAGTAGCCTTGATGTGTGTACGTATAAGCGAAAGACGGATATTGGTAATGGTATCGGTTATGCGTTGTGCGATTATGTGGGAGCGGATGAGCTATTGGGGAATGGTGAACACCCAGTGAAAGGATTACATCTGGTTTGGTTGCAGGGGGTTAGACAGGGAAAAGGAAATGGGTAAATAAGAGATAAGGAAATAAACTGCCTTTACATCGATAGGTAAAGGGAAGAAAAAAACGAAGACAAAGCGTGTCAGTTACCTTCCCCTCTCCCATGGCCCTCAAATTCATTGCTAACGTCAACGCAGACTAACTTACAGATATAGACCAGTCCTTCCGTCAAGATTTCCTTGTTTCTCCCCTTTCTTAACCAACCTTAAACCACCCTCTTCTTCACTCCCTCATAGCCTACCAGGGATTCCGATTCAATCTCCCCTTGCAACCTCACCCATCACCCAGGAGACTCTTCCACCACCTCACCCTTCCACCGACTTCTCCCTCACCTCACCTCCCCCCCTTATCTGTGTCGTCTCTGCTTTTTCTCTTTTCCTCCCTGTTTTCCGTATCCTTTTTCATCTTGGTGCTTCCTCTTCATTTCATTCTTCTCAGTCTTGTCACCTCTCTCAGGTCTATCTTTGCTACCGCTGCTTGAAGGTGCTTCAGGAGGCGGAAGAAGGCCTGCCACCCCTGGGCCGGCCACGTCTGGGCGCCCGTCGTATAATTCAACCCTTAGGCCATGAGGTCCAAGGTATCCAGTTGAATAACTGGGCAGCAACTGCGAGTATTGGTCGTATTGATGGTATGGGTATGGGTCTTGATGGGTGTACTGCTGGTCTTGTGACGGATAGTGATCCGGGTATCCTGAGAGTTGAGACTGGTACTGGTGGCCTTGGTATTGAGAAGGATACTGAGAAGGATGCTGGGAAGGATCATAACCGACAAGCTGTCCGGCAGCTTGCTGGTGTTGGCCCTGGTAATAAGAAGGATACTGAGAAGCATCATAACCGACAAGCTGTCCCGCAGCTTGCTGGTGCTGGCTCTGATACGGCACCATCGCCGCGGAGTGTCCTGCTCCTCCCGTCTGGGGCGAAGCCGAAGCCAAAGCCGGGGGAGGGGCATCAAGACGCAGTGTCTCGTCAGTTTTGTAGGCCTCATTCTTCTCTTCCCACTTCTTCTCTTCCCACTGAAGCCGTTGTCTATACTCCTCGTACGTCTTCCTCAACTCCTCATTGCCAGAAGCCGACCCCGGCACCAGCGCCGTCGATTTGTTTTCCTCTTCCGCTTGCCCCGAACCACCAGAGCAGCAATTCTTGCCAAATGCGAAATTGGTATTCCACTGGGAAAAAGCGACACGGCCGTCCAATATCATCTCGATCACCGATAGCTTGCAATTCTGAAGACCGCCGCAGGCGTTGTAGTGAGGGACCCAGCAAAGTTTGAGGTATATCCCTCCGACCCTCGGGCATGGTTTGCCGCATAGGAAGTCGTCGGTGTAGTAGTGCCGGCAAAGGAAGAGGTGGGTTTGGCGGTGGCACATCTTGTCCAGAAGGTGTGGAAGCAGGAAACTGAAAGGGGACGAATATGGGGGAAAGGGAAATGGGTAATCGATGAATGGACACTGATCCTGCAGTTGTCGTTGTGAGGAGTGAAATGCTGATTCAGAAAGAACTAACACAGCAAGGGACCAGACGATGCGCTGGTTTTAAGTAGTTCGGCCATGCCTTCTCCATGACGACGAGAAGTCACGAGATATCGAAGGCCGGACGGGATATGGCGCGCGCAAAAGGAGTCATATACCTCCACCCTGTCTCGTTGATCATGGAGGACCTCGACAAGTATATTAAATCAACCGTTGCTGATGTTACTGCTGAGTGCTTGGTAGGTCATATGACACTCGAACACTTCGCAGGAACTGATTGAAGCGGCTATTAAGGACTCCAGGAGGCGCTTGTGTCATTTGGACGAGATGTGCGAATGTCTGAAAAAGAAAACAACAGGACAACAAGAAAACCAAAAGCAAGATAAGGCCCAACATATCGTAGGTAGTTGCCATTTTGTTCATCATATTAACATCTTCTGATGCACGGGGATTACGGTGGTTGTGTGCTTGTTTACCGCGCGGGCAGGGCGGCAAATGTCATATGGTTTCTTTGTCTAGAGCTCCTTCTCTCGCTGCTACCGATTGGGCAAGGTACTCGTTGGTAGGAGAAGCGGGACGGTTTTGGCCAAACTCTTCTTTGATGAGAGTTGAGTGAGGAGCATGACCCTTCGCCTCGCGGTTAACTCGAATGTCCCGACTGGATTAAACGCTGGCTTAACCGCTCAGCAGATAGGTACTTTGTGAGTTGGCCTCTAGACCTTGCAGTTCACAGGTATCACGGAGGCAAGCGGCTGGAGAGGGAGGTGCTCCCTTCGTTCACTACTCATATTTGAGCTTAGGTAATTTGTAAATGTGTTGGTTTAACAGTCCCAATGCATAGCAATTTTCCGAAAAACTCCTCATTTCCCTTTCTTCAAGTCTTCACCATCAATCTCCTTGATCGATATTCCTGTCGGACACTCAACCATACACTTGAATCAACATTTCGCACCCCTGCCCATATCGTCATTTCTTGGGCTTCTTCTTTTCCTCCTTATCCTTCTTGTCTTTCTCCTTCCCCTTGCCCTTCTCCTCTTTCTTCCCCTTCCCGTCCTTCCCGCCCGTCTTAGAGCTCGAAGCAGCCCCAGAACTTCCACCCGCCTTACCACCAACCCACTCCCCCTGACTCTTAAACCCCTCCGTAGTCCTCAAGAATCCATTCCCATGCGCCGCATAACGCACCTGCCCAGCATCATTATACCCAGCCGTCCTAGCATTGCTCGCATCAAACCCACCAGCAGCAGTATGGTAATTTCCAGCGTGAATTCTCTGGTCCATAGCATTCCTGCAGGTGGTTTTGCCGCAGCTTGCGCTTGGATCTTGTGCGTTCACGACTTCTTTCCCTCGAAACTTGGGGTCTGGGTTGGTGCAGACTCGGCAGGTTGATGGATCCTTTGGGTTGGGGGTGCAGGGGACATTGACGGGGGGGTTGACGCTGTAGTGGCCGCAGATGGGGTGGAATTCGTATCTGTCATGGGTCATGGTTGGTGGTGGCGGTGGTGGTTGAGATTGGGGCTTGAACAGATGCTGTGGATGATGGTATCTACGAGTAGAGGTAGAGTATTTCTGTTAGTATCCTTGAACTATGTCATGGTACCCTCGGGGATGTCGAACGGGGTCAAGTATGGGACTTACTATGAAATCAAAAAGGGGTAGTCAACACTAGCCCAGCAGTTCTCAAATCCAAAACGAAAGGTAATGATATCTGCATAAACCACGAGACACCGACCCATCACCCCCTCTTTAAATCATCTTTAGGTCATCTTGTCCATCCTTCTTTCCATTCACCACGGTAAACGACAAGGGTTAGGCCTTTATCCTCTTGACGCCTATGAAGGCAACAAAACGCAGAAAATCCCATACCCCTGATATAAATTCGAGGATAACCTTTGAGTACTCAAAGGCCATGGGAACTGATGTCTAACAGGTACGCGAGATAGGAACGTTGACGAGTTCCAACATCATTATCATGACTTATTTTTTGGCCAAGAAGGACTTCCTTCATGGCGGCTACGGAACCCGGGCAACCCTCATGGGCGTCGCCGTCCGGAGACCGGGTAAGGGAAGAATGAATAACTTCTCTAAAGCAAAAGAGAAAAAGAGGTTCAAGGCTATTTCAAACTACCTCGACAATCTTGAGCGCTGTGTTGGCAAAGTTACATTGGTTTACATAGCATGAGATGTTGAGGTTCGGTGATCGACAGTCGTCTGGTTCTTTGTAGGGAGAAAACTTTTTACACTTCTCGTCCTTCCTTTATACTGTTCGAGTTGCCTGTTTGGCGGGAAGTATTTCCCGTAGACCAGTAACTCCCTGTTGGTAGGTAGATCCGATGAAGACAATGACTCGTGAACTAATTAAATGGGTAGTGTCGGACCTTCCACTCGACCTGTTTAACAGATACGTCACTAATGAAGGAAGGGTCGCCCGCCAGACAAGAAAGGCGAACGAATTTGTTCCTTTTTAACAAATGGTGGACGGGATTGCAAAGTGACTAACCCAACACTGGCCGCCCGCTTGACCGGTCGACGGACACTCGAGTGCAGATCTACGAAAACCGCCGCGCTAAGTTTTCATCAACGGTGAGTTCATCCTGTTTCACCCATCTCGAAAAAAAATGGAGGCCAGAAAAGGCAAAAAGCTCAGCCCGCAATGACTAGGCCCGGAATTGAACCCGGGCCGTCCTACGGCTTACGAAAACTGTACCACCAGTACCGCGCACTGAACAATGTTTTCTAGCTCCCGCTCTATACCGCTCGGCCACGCACGAGGCGGATAGGTACGGGAGTTATTGGGGGGTCTGAACTAGGACCTTATATACCCAGGTCTAAGGTCCTAATATTCGGTCTCATCTGTTGAGGCTTGCTTTGTTCATGTTAAGTCCAACACATTTCACGCCGCCGTTACTTGATTGCATGGAAGCCTTCCTCTTTCTTAAAGAAATCCCCATTTTCTTCTAAAGTCATCTACCTAAAGGCCTTGCTATGAATACCCATCATCGAAGTGAAAGATGGAACGCTCGCTATTTAGGCGCCTCAAAGATGCTTCGCACACACATACAAAACAACATAACTTATATACCACTGAATGTTTCCCTCGAGAACCTCAAAGTCCATGCAGCACCGCTTTTTGGTATAAACTCCCGATCCACACATACGATGGAGTGATGAAAAAAAAAAAAAAAAGCAGATGAGAGAAATATTAAGCTCCAGTGGTATGTAACAGTTTCCTCCATCCATGATGACAATCCCAAATCCGCTTGCTTGCTTGCCTGCTTTGCTTCAACAACAACAAACATGTCCTGTCCTGGCTTTTGACATACCAAGCATATTCGTTTTCATAGAACATCAGATTTATGCCATCCTCAAACATCCATCATTGCAATATATCCTCCATATCCCACGAGATACAGCCCTGCTATTACTCAAACAACCAAATGCAATGTTCCAAACGCCAATGCCCCTATTTCATCGCTTAAGAACTGGTGAAGAAAGGTCAGGTATGAAAGACGGAGTGATCATGAACTCCCTCATTTCTTCTTACCCTTGCCCTTGCCCTTGCCATTCGTCTTTGCCGACTCGACAATATCCTTTGCATCCTCCCTGGCGGTAGGGTAATTACTCTTCGGGTCCTCCGCAAAGAGGACCTCATCACCCTTACCACCCATCTTCATGAACTCATTCGGGTCTCTGTTGTCATCAGGCCTGGCCTCCTTTTGACGGGAGGGTCCAGCTTGTGCTCCGACAAATTCGTGCTGGCTGGGCCCATCGGCCGCTACCGTGGGATTTTTCTTGTAAATCTTCAGCTCGGGCTTGTTCTCGCCAAGTGGGATCTTGTCGGCGATCTGGACTGTGTTGATCGAGCTGAGGAGGGTGCGCTCGCGGACAACGCCGCGCCTGGTGACATCGAGGCCGGCGATGCCGTTAACGAGGCCGTTGGTGCTGTCGTTGACGCCAGGTTTCTTTTCGGTCATCCAGGGGTGAGAAAGGCATTCGTCGATGGTAAAGCGCTTCTCGGGGTCGACGACGAGCATGGAGTCAATCAGGTCAACTAGGGCATTGTTAGTTTTGATATAGCGACATACGGTATAAGACTAGGTAACTTACGAGCTAGGTCATCCACAGGGTCCCAGTAAGGCGATGGGTAGTCAAATTTGCCTTGCCTGATCTGATCCGAAAGAGAATAGGGGAAGTCGGGGGAGGTGAGTTCATCCGAGAATGGTGGGAAGCCGCACAAGCAGATGTACAGGACTACACCGAGAGACCAAATATCGACGGCCTTGGTGTACTTGCGATGGCGAGTGTCGGAGAGAATTTCTGGTGCCACATAACTGGGTGTGCCACATAGGGTAGTGGTGAAGGACTCCTCGCCAATGATCTTGGCAAGACCGAAATCAGCCAGCTTGACATGCAGGTCATCATCGACTAGCAGAATGTTCTCGGGTTTGATGTCACGGTGGACAATGTTGCGGTCATGCAAGTACTTGACACCCTGGAAGAGCTGGGTGAACAACTTGCGGCACTCGTTCTCGGAAAGCTTGGTCTTCTTGACGATGTAGTTGAACAGCTCACCTCCTGGCGCCAGCTCAAGAACTAGGTAAACGGCGTTGGGCTCATTGAAGGTATCTTTGAGACACAAGACGTTGGGGTGACTAACCCCCATCAGCACGGCAATTTCCTGCCGAAGACCTTCGTTCTTGGACCTCTCCTCGACGCCAGGGGTTTTCGAGAACACCTTGACGGCATACTGGCTACCTGTCGACTTCTCTACACACAGGTAGACCTCGGCGAAGTGACCCTTGCCTAACTTCTGAAGCATGGTGTACTGCTGCCTGAATGCGCTGGTGTGTCGACTCTTGGGGTATCGGAAAATGAAGCGCGCTTGGTTGAGAACGGCGACCTCATCTAGCTCCTGGAGCTCTCTCTGTCGGTTGCGACCCACTATTGCGTCGTTGACGAATGTTCCGTTACTCGATAGATCGTCCAAGACGGCAACGGTATCGTTACCCTTGTTCTCCGAGAAGATAATGCAGTGTCGGTTCGAAACGATGGGGTCCTCTATTTGGATGTCTAATGTTCCGTTAGTATGGTGACGTATACCGGGGATTGTACAGGTGAACCAACCGCATTCTGGGTGTCGTCCGATCAGATAGCCACCTGATGGAAGTCCCTTGACCTTGGTCTTGTCCAACTCGTGCTCCTCCTTGATCAGCGCCTTCTGGCCGCGTTTACCTCTCTTAGAGCCAACCGCCTGTGAGACGGTATCTGGAAGGGGACAAGCGGCCCTCCTCCTCAAGACGACGCAACGGCCGCCGTGCCTAGGGTCCAAGGGGAACAGGTAGCCCCAAACTCCCTCCTTGACTTCATCCTCGACCTCGTCCGACAATGGCCTATCGATATCGGGTAACTGGCTAAAGGCTTGTGTGTCGTTGACTTGCGACTGGGAGTATTGGGTCTCTGGCCGGGGGCTAATTTGCGACAGCTGGCTGGGGCGGCCTGCTGGAGGGGTAGCTGTGGGCTCTTTGGCATCTTGTGGGTAATCGTCGGTGTCGTGGGTGACTGGAGAGGGCAGTTGCTTGGTGGTGTTGACGGGGGTCTTCTGCTTGGGTTCGGCGCTGTCGTCGATGCGCTGGGAGGAGAGGCGCTCGGAGCGACGGGGTTTCTTGAAGGAATCATTGTCGTCGGCAGAACCCTGAAGTAGAGCGCATATTAGTCGACGGAGCATGCTTGGTGGTGACGCAATGCGCCATGGACTATTCATGTATAACACGAGAGTCATGACATATGGGGGGAGTGGACGTACGCGAGCTCTCTTAAGAGTGCTGCTGCCTTCAGCTCGGGGAGCCATGGCTGCTGGGATTGTAGGGCAACGAGTCGGGTGGTGTGTTGATCAGTTAACGGCGGAGCTGGGGATTCGATTCGAGAGAGAATTGGAAATGATCAAGCGGCGGGAGGGTGTGTTGTGTGTAAAGTGGGAAAAGTTGGGGTGGTGGTGGTGACGGTGCCTGGGGAAAATGACTGAATGATGCTAGGTACAAAGTGCCAGTTCGCGAGGGATGGGATAGGCGGCGGGCAGTGCTATTGGCCTCTCCAGAAAGCAACCATACAACGTCAGGGATTCACGGTGTACAAGCCTCGATGACCGCCCCAAGCTTCAACCACTTCCTTCCACTTTTTGCTTGGAAATCACGCCGCGCCTCGAGCCAAGAAGCGCCATGGGGAACATTGGGGGTTCGTTGACTCCACTCTTTTCGCGTGTAAGTCAACAACGAAATCCACCAGAAGGGAAACATCCGGTTGACAGCATTGACTACATTGACTACATCATCCATCAAATATCTAGATGCATTTTTGAAAGGATCCGCTCCAGGGGCTTTGTTTACTGTGCTGTCTCTGTACACTTGATTTTCTGCTGTGCACACCCTCAGCCCTTGGATGTCACCATGTGCATTGCATAGGGCTGGTCATTCAGCAAGTCATCACTCTTTCCCCGAGAATCAATTGTGGGTTCGTTGTGACTCTTCACCATCCTTCTGGGCTGTCAGGCGTGCGGGTCATTTGTTACTTTGAGACTCCCACGTCGGTGAGGAAAGGAAGGAGCTGGTACAATATCCTCAGGCTGTAAACTTGGCCGTTGCCCGGGTCACCACCACACTTTGAGTGACTGCCTGGATATCGGATTCAGATGACCCGTGACCCCCTCTCCGCTTCCCGCTTCTGTTTGTGTTTTGGATGAGCTTACAAAGTTGACTGTTGCAACTGTGTAGAGTCGCCACTTTATCTTCATGAATACGATGGTGAAAATAAAAAAATCGATGATGTAGCGAGTTCGATAGTTTTGGTGCCTTTTGATACTCCAGTCAAGGAGTGTCGTCATTCCCGTGGTTTATATCTCCACCGCCCACGGCAAGTGACTGCGAACCTCCATCGAGCGCATCACATCAAATAAGAAGCACGTACATCATACGGTCCGAGTTGTCATATATCTCGACCTGAATTTGACTTGATGAGGTTGAAGCCTTCAAATATTCATCAGGTGCGTTTGTTGATATCGATGTATGGGAATGTGACATGAAGATCGGATTTGGAGAAGCTCGGGACAATGTCAAGCTCACGGTGACAAGACATTGTCAAGACGGACCACCCCATGGTCAGGGTTTTCTATGACACAAGCAAACGACTGCAATAACCCTGACAGTCGGCACAGCTCCTGCACGTGACTGGCTGGAGCACACAGAACAGCCCTTCCCAGCACAGGGCAAAAATGGGTGGGCTTGGCATTGAATGCGGGGCATTTTTTTGCTTTCAGAAATTGGTGAGGGTCTCTTGTCGTGAGAGAGAGAGGGACAGCGAGTCGAGGCCCAGGACTGCGCAAAGAAAAAGAAGAGCGGAGCCTGCCACTAAGAAAACTTCCTTTGGGGCCCCTCCCACGTCTACAGGATATCCGTATCGTTTCCGGCCACCCCCCGAAGGTCGACCTTAGCACCAGGACATACTATCAGATTGTCCCCGGCCATATTTTCCGGTCGCCGTGTCCCCGTCCCCGTTCTCGACCTGACTCCGTCCCGCCGTGTGTCTCGCCTCAACCCGAGTCCCCCCCCTTCCATACCCAGACCTCAGCCTTTAGGTCCAACTGGGAATAGTTCGATACTCAGTCAACACACACACACCACCGATCAACATGGCTACCCCCCAGTTGATCTTCGTCGACGGCACCTTCGCCGAGCTGGCGCAGGAGATGGCCGACTTCGTCCAGGTCGGCGAGCAGGTCAAGCCTCTCCTCGAGCAGGACAAGCGCGAGGATGCCCTTGACCTCATCGTCAAGGCTTCCCACTCCCTCAACGGCGCCCCCGAGAAGGACTTCACCCCCGCCTACAACCTCCTCATCCACCTCGTCCTCCAGTCCGAGGAGCCCAAGAAGTACCTGCCCATCCTCTGCGGCAACCTTCTCAAGCCCATCACCTCGTCTCCCACCCACGGCTTCACCCTCGCCTCCAATGCGCTCACCACCATCTTCAACCTCCTCGACAAGTCCAACCCCCTGCGCTTCAATGTCTTTATGCAGATCGTCCGCTTCATCAGGCAAAACAGCCAGTTCGACCTCCTCAAGCCCAGGTTAAAGAACGTCGAGGGGTGGCTCCAGGAATGGAAGTCCGACTCTGAGAGTCAGCGCAAGCTCTACGTCGAGGTTTCCGATGCCGCCAACGACGGTGGTGATCAGGAGTGAGTATTTACTTTCCAGTCTGCATGCATCATGCATACCATGCACCTTTACGGCTTCATGCTAACCTTTCTTGTGTCCCACAGGGAGTCCTACTTCTACCTCCTCAAGGCTCTGGCCACCTTCGACCGCGACAACCAGGAAGAGGTCACCTCCGATGAGGCCCAGAAGCTCTCCCTCCGCGCCCTCCGCATGGCCATCTCGTCGCCCACCCGCTTCGACTTCAATGACCTGCGCTCGCTCCCCTCGGTCCATGCCCTGAGCGACTCGCACCCCGTCTACTCGCAGCTCCTCGACATCTTCACCGAGCAGGATCTCGAGGACTACAACGACTTCAGGGACGAGCACCAGGGATGGATCGAGAACGAGAAGCTCGACCACGAGAAGCTGCAGCGCAAGATGCGCCTGCTCACCTTCGCCTCGCTCGCCGCCAGCACCCCGAACCGCGAGATCCCCTACGCCAGCATTGCCAAGGCCCTCCAGATCCCCGTCGAGGACGTCGAGATGTGGACCATTGACGTGATCCGCTCCAAGTTGGTCGAGGGCCGCCTGTCACAGAAGCAGAAGGTCTTCCTTGTTCACCGCACCACCTACCGCGTCTTTGGCGAGAAGCAGTGGCGCGAGCTCGGCACCCGCGTCGACCAGTTCAAGACCGTCGTCGATAGGCTCGTCGGCGTCGTGCGCAAGGCCCAGACCGATGTCGAGGCCCAGCGTGAGCGTGAGCAGCAGGAGCTCGAGCGCAAGCTGGCCAACGCCGGCCTTGGCGAGTCGGAGCAGCGCGGCGGCAACCGGGGAGGACGTACCGGCGGTGCCAGACAGACGAGGCAACGCACTGATGATGATGACTGAAGGGTGCCAACGGATATCGCAATAATTGGTTGTTGTTAGTAGCATAGAGTTGGGGGGGATCTTCAAAAAAGATGTCTTCCCCCGTATCAGTGCTTTTTTCCACTCGGTCATCAGTTCAGTTCATTTGAATGGGAAAGGAATTCTACAAGTTTCATCAAAAAGGGTTGTTGTCTATTAAGGAGTTGTGAGCCCCAAAAAACGGAACACCATTATCAAGGTAGAGCTGCTCTTTCGACTACTTTTGGCGGGTTTGCATTTTTGTTGTATCATTCCGAGGAATGGGTTTAGATATCCAGCAATCATCAGGTTTTCTCTCTCCATTCATGTGATGATGCGTGAAGGGGCAGCAACTCGGGGAAAGTGGTGTCGAATACCTCTACGGGATGTGGTCCACCCTCAGCATAAGTACCAAGAAAGCTGTAATAGCAATGCTTTTTAGAACGTCTATGACCAGCAGTGAAACAACGAGATCATCATGCCAGGCTTCCAACAGTAAATATGAACGCAGGCCATCTCGATATCTGGAAAAAAGCAGCAAATCAATTTCAAACGGAGAAACCATCCATCCACCAACCGTCTCCCGACTCCATCGCTCCCTTTCTATAATCTGTAGTAGTACTAAAGTTTTTATTTTATGGAACGGCCACCATATTCAGAAACCAAGTCAACTCAACCCATAAACAGCTCCCCTCCCCTCACCCATCTCCCCCATCTCGTCGGCCTTGGGAACAATCATCACCTAAAACTTATCCCCAAAAACCCTCCTCAACTGGCTCCTCGTCTCCTCATAAACCTTCTCCGGCCCCGGCGTCGAATCGACCTTGACCACCTTCCCCTCCTTCTCATAGTGATCAACAACCGGCATGCTCGTCTCCACAAACGTCCTGAACCGCTTCCTGATGCTCTCCGCATTATCATCCGCCCGTCCACTCGTCTTGCCCCTTTCAAGTAGTCTCTTCTCCATTTCCTGTTCAGGACAATCATAAAACAGCACCATCTTGGCGGGGCAGACGACCTCCTCGAATTTCACCGCCTGATCCATCTTTCTCGGAAACCCGTCGATCAGGAAACGACCTTGCTTGGTATTGGCGGCGGTCAAGGTGTCGCGCATGGCATTCTCCAAAAGGGCGATGGTCACTTCCATGGGAACGATGGCCCCGTTTTTGATGCAATCTTTGATGAGCTGGCCGTATTGAGAGCCCGGACGGTCTTGTTCGGCGCGGAGGAGGTCGCCGGCTGAGAGGTGGGTGAAGCCGTAGTCGCGCACGAGACGGGCGCATTGGGTGCCCTTGCCGGCGCCGGGGCCGCCGAGGACGAAGATTACTGTTACGTCGGTGGGGGAGAAGGCGGGGGTGGAAGAAGTAGTGGCGGGGGCCTGGGTCTCGGGAGCCGCAGCGGCGGCGGAGGAGGGGTTGGGAGGCATGTCTGGTGATGCGTTGGTGGTTAGCTTGTTGCTTTTTATGGAGGCTTGTTTGGTAGTGGTAGGTGAAGGGAGAAAGGTAGGTAGAGATGGTAAGCTTTAGGAACTGGGTGGACTGAGCCAGAGACGGATGGTTGCGCCGGACGTCATCTCGTCTGACAAAGCCGCAAGCAGCAGCACAGCAGGGACGGGACTCGGGAAAGGCGCAAGAGCTTCTTAACTCAAGCTTGCCTTTTCCGCCTTCGTTCCTTCCCACTGCTTCCATGTCTCTCGTGTGCTCAGTCCAGTCCAGCCCGACTTGACTCTACCACCGCTATCCCTTTCTCACCTTTTCCCCCCAGAGAACAACATCAAACAGAAAAGAAACTCACCTTTCCTCCGATTAACCAACAACATATACCCTCCCGATGTCAACGCAATCAGAGCCACGAAAGGCCAGAAGCTGATCTTGTCCGTTTCCCTAGGGGGAGGAGAGCCACCGGGGGTGCTATAAGCTCTCTTGTTGCTTCCTTGCGATCCCTTGGGGAAAGTGGAAGAAGTCCACTGAGTGCTGCGACGAGCGGTAGTGTGCTGGAGAGTAGATGCGCAACGACGAGAAGCGGCGGCGCGAAGAGTGGTAGAAGAAGAAGCCAGGCGGAAGGCTTGGCGGGGGAGGGAGGATGCCATTGGATCGGTTTGGTTTGGTGGTACAGAGAAGTGGGAGGAGGTTGTTGTGCTGCGCTTGCGACTTGCGGTTTCGGGTTGGGATGGATGGGAGACGAGGATGGGAAGCTTGGTTTTGGTGGTGGTGGGTGGCCTGCACGATGACGCCCGTTCGTTAGTTATTGCTGGGACTGGACTGGGTACTAGGTGAGGTCGCGATTTGGGAATTGGAGAGCTCTCCCGTCTGGTCTCGTCCCCTTTTTCTTTTTGGAGAATGGGCGATGACGATCACGGCGGCCGGGAGCGAAAGCGGTCGAGCGGTAGCGTTGGTTGTATAAGTTGCGACTACCTACGCAAACTGGCCTGCTGCTCAGCATCACGGCTTCATAGACGTACCTTTACTCGACTTGTTTACTTCACTTTCACCTCCAACTCTACTGTTTACTACGAGAAGAAGAAGAGAAGGGAAAGGAGAGGGAGGATAAAGGCGTGGCCTGATTCAGGAATACTTGGACTTGACCCGATCCGAAACGCGAATTACATGTGGCATCCCCGAATGGGTCCAATTCCAGGAAAGGGTCCCGCGCATTGTTCGTCCCAGCAAATTAATTGTTAGTGCAGGTCCCACCAGCGTCATTGCAGTGCAGTGCTGACTGCTGAAGGACGGGACCCGACGGGATGAACTGGCAGCTGCTGCAAAGTGGGTCTCCTTATCTGTTCCTGCTTCTGGCAAGTTCGTTGCATCTGATGTCTTTGGCAGGTTGACAGCTGGCGCCCCTGAATGAAGTGGAGCTTGGATTTAACCTCAATTCCCCTGGGCCATGGACTTGTTGATCATCAAAGCTTATCACCACCGAGGGAACGGGGATGCGTCAGGTGCTCCCGCTTGTGATTGTCAATGGCTGGGAAAACTGTTACGGTGTTACGGTGCTAGGATTCACCTCGGTGAGCAACACAATTTTCCTCAATATACTCATGAATCTCGGTGATGGCTTCACCGAGTGGTTGGGGAGGTTTGGCAACCACGCAAGTTCGTGAGTACCACGGGTTCAAGACACGGGAGTACTTTTTCCATTCTCAACACAAACACCAACCACTTCCCACATATCATGATGTTCAAGAGAAACTCATAAATGTCAGACAAACTTGTTCAATTCAATTCACACAGAGAATTCTATTCTCTTGTCCTGTCTGTCTGTCTGATGTCTGATCTGTCTCAGAAAAAGGTAATTTGACCTTCTGTCACCCATCCACCCATCCATCTTCACCTTTCACGTCTCTCGAGTTCCCGCTCATATTATACACACTCCGCTCCATCAATTTTCATCATTCCATCCTAGCTTAAGCTCCCATCGCTATCCAAAAACAAGTTGTGATCCCGCCAACGCCTTTGGTATATCCAATTTGAAACAAACAAAGTAAAAGTGTAAACAAAGGAAAAAGATGGTTATAGAAGAGAAAGGGGGTTAGGTTGTATATATATACTTTCATCGCTTATTGACACCCACAGCCACTGCCACTGTCACTGTCACCCGACCGGTGACACCACCTAAGCAAACCTCGTCTGCATAGGCGGCGGGTTCTTAATCGCCTGACCGGAATAAGCACCGGGGATCGGCACCGCCTCATACTGCTGCTCGCCATCCACCATCGGCGCGTGCGTGATCTGCACCGTCGGCGGGGGAGGCTGGGGCAGGTTGATCTGGGGCATGGGATCCACGGGCGAGACCGCGTTGGAAGACGAGGGCGTCATGAACCCGCCCTTGGGTGTGACGGGGGTGGCGGGGTTAGCCTTAGACGGAGGAGCCTGCAGCTTGAAGCCGGTGTCGACCTTGGGCGAGCTGAAGGAGGACTGGGGGATGATGAGGCGCTGACCGCCGGGGGTGAAGGGCTGCTGCTGAGCAGCAGGACCGTTGCCCTTCTCGACGTCGTCGAAGGATTGGTACTGCGAGGGCGGGAAGCGGGGGGAGAGGGCGTATTGCGAGAAGGCGGGCGACTTGGGACCGAAGCCGGGGGTGTTGGGAGCCGATTGGACGCGCAGCTGGGCGAGGTAGAGGTCGGAACGGGCCTTGTCGCGCATGTTCATGGACTTGTGCAGCTTGCGCTTGGACCAGTAGCGGTAGAAGACGATGCTGTAGAGCGTGATGCTGATGATCTCGACGACGATTTCGATGATGATGCAGATGAGACCCCAGTTCTGTTCAACCAAAAGTTTGTTGTCAGTAAGACATTCCGGGTGTTGCGGTGATACGAAGTGAGGGGAGGGAGCTTACCTGAAGACGGCACACCAGCGCGTAGTCGACCTTGTCCTTGAAGAGCTCCGCGCGGTGGTTCTCAACGCAGGACCAACCCCACATGTCTTGGTTCTTGCTGTTGTTCTTGCTGAATTGGAAGATACCGGCAGCCACCGCCCACATGATCATGCTGAAGATGAACCAGCCCACGGCGAAAAGCGTGTAGTACACGCCAACCTTCTCCGCCCTGGCATGGCCACCACGGCAGTAACCAACGAAGACACCGATGCAGATGAGGAGCGAGACGCAGGCGCAGCCCATAACGACGTATTGAGGCCAAGGGTTGGTGGTAGTGGCCCAGGCGGGAAGGCCGTTCATAGCCGGAAGATGTCGGGTGGCGTTAAAGATCATAAACGAGGCCGAAAGCATGGAGAGAATGATGAGACTGCAGCTGAAGTTGACACCGCGGAGAGCGAACTTGGCCATGCGTACACGGGTTTTGATTTTCTGTATGATTGTTAGTACTCAGAGCTTGATTGCAAGTCGAATGCTGAACTCACCAAATCCCTGGCCTGTTCCTTCTCCGTCAACTTTTCCCTTTGCTCCAGCTGCTCCTCTTCCCTAAATGTTGGGCTAAGAGGATTGGCGAGACCCCGACCCGGTGTTCCTGGAACCTTCAACGCACTCTTAAGGGGCGACCTTGGTGTCATCGGCATGGCGACTGATTCCCTGTTTCCTCCATTCCCGATATAACCAAAGCCAACATCTCCAGGCTGAGCATGGGCAACCTCCGACTTCTCTGAGAAGGGTAGTGTTCGTCCATCGACAGGCGAGTGTACTGAGGTGGCTTCGGCGAATCGTGGTGTCCTTGGAGGCTTGGCCAGTGATGAAGCTGTGGATGATGAAGTGTTGGAAGAGACTGAGCCGGCCGACATTGTTCGTTGGGGTGTCAGGTTGAGAGCGGCTGGCCGCTTCTTCTCGTCGTTGAAGGCCATGTCGACGATGTGGATGTGTATATGTTTTGGTTGGCTTTACTGTACTAGGAAAGAATCGAAGAAGCCAGTCTTCGATGTCGATATCAAACTAGCAAAGGGTACACAGCCTTAAACTGTGAGATGATGACGGCACACTTTGCAGGAGTGAAGCAAAAGGAAATAGAGTAAAATGGAAAGACGACACAGATATGAGAGAGCCCAGCTACCGAAGTAGAGGAGAGGATGGAAAGCGAGGCGCCGTTGGGGTGAAGGTGGTTTTGAATAGCCGCTGCCACTACCTCGTACACCTTGATTCGGTATCTTGGTGGTGGATGGGTATGGGTGGTTGCGCGAGTCTTGCCTCTCTGCATGAGACGATCAGCAACTGGTTCCTCGGAGGGAAGCAATGGGGAAGCATACTTTGCACAGGGGTGGTGTAGTCGGCCCCGAGACACGGAAGCTGATAGGACGACAGGCTAGTGTCGCCAATAAGGTCGGGCGACTGATGTCGAAAATAGACGCCCAGTGGGAGTCAGGAGTGGGCACCAGACTGGCTTCGTGCTGCTGCTGGTTACCTCTAGCTGCTTTTCGCTCGTGGCCCAAGAGGGAGGCCGCAGATGTACGTCGGCAAGCGAGGAACTGTGATCGGACAGTGGCAGGTGGTCTTTTTGTTCCTGCGTCTCCTGGATGTTGGAGATGCTGCAGACTTCTGTGGTGTTGCTTTGAGAGAAAACAACAGAGTGAGGGAAACGGGAGAAGAAGAGAAAGTCAAGTCCTAGGAGGGCCTAGAAGCAGAAATGGTCTAGATAAGACTCGAACGCAATAAGGAAAGGTGTAAGACGGAAGAGGGGTTGCAACCTTTCTTCTCGATATAGCAACGGACCAGGGGAATAACAACAGCCTGTCGACGGCATGGACGATCCCGCGGCGTCAACACCAACATGTAGATGACCCTGCGTGTGCACACATGGCCAAGAAGACCAAGAAGTGCTCAAATAACTCAAATAGCAACCGAATACTATATGAGTGTGGGTAGGGGACCATCACAGGCACTGCTCATGGTGAGTCCTCTTTCTCTCTCCGTCTCTTCTCGCCCCAACACCAGAGCCCTCAGTCACTCCCGACTTCATCCTCTCTCTGTATTTTTGCCTTCCTCACCACAGGATTGACAAGCCCAGAGAGGATGAGAAAATATCGAAATGGCCGCGGGACTCACTGGTTCGGATGGGCAAGGTTGGGTAACATGGATCCATTGGCTGGGGGCGGCTGGCGGATGGGAGCACTTTTACCGGACTCGACCAAGAGGCTGGCCAACGACATCGTCCAGATGCACCGCCAAGATCAGCAACGGCGTGAAGCTCAGAGCAACACCAGGAGACGGCGGCCCGTGGTTGGGCGGCAAGCGGTCGTCGTCGTTGCTGAGGAAGTCTTGGAGGGCGGGGCTTTTCGGTCGGGGGAAAGACAAGAACCACCAGAACCCCTGCCGTGCATCTCACTCGTCCGCTGGTCCCCTGCCGTCCAACTGCCTACCCTGGAGTGTTCCGAGCCCTCTAATTGGCTGTTTGTTTGGAACTTCACATGTGAAGCCAATCAGATGGCATAACCCCGTGATAGAGCTGCCAGCCATGCATTGGTGGGCGGCAAGCGGTACCACACAAACCTCGTCTACCTTTCTCCGCGACTAGCGACCCGCTTCACGCCGTTCACACTCCATTTTCGCAAATCTTGGTCAATCTAATATCGGGTGCTGACCCAGAAACGGCAAAATTCAAGATTCGAGTGTGATGTTTGCTCGATTTAACTCTGACCATGACTTCGCGGGAACGCGCGGGAATCACGCGCCGGGGACACAGTAGCTTTTATACTTCCCGGCCAAAATCGTCAGTTGACCATGTTCACAAATGTGAAAGTCTGGTGAAGGCGGGGCCTCAACAGTTCGGCGGCTTCCTCAGACTTCCCAATATGTATTGCACCATCACACGTGTGGTCTCTGCTTCCCGACCTTCCAGATATTCTGTGTTTCTTCACTTTTCTCTATCTGGGAGCGGGGTCCTCTGGAACAGCAACGAACAACGACGTCGGTGTTCCGTAGCACAGCGGACAACATGGCATGGTACCAAGACATGTACACCGCTAGGACGGATGCAGTGCTGCTGTGTGTAAGACGAATTCTGCGAAGAGCTTGATCCCAGGCATGACGATACAAGGCTGGTGTTTCTGGGTTTAAGTTCTGGACTCACCAGGATCATCACCGTGAATATCACGTCGGTAGTCAACCCTCGTCGATTGCCAACTGCAACAATGTCCTTGTTCTGAAATTGCATTTGAAAGCGAAAATATTTTCCAACTCGGACAAACACGGGCGAGTCTGGTTACGAGTTCTGATGTCCCGTCCATAGCTTGGCGACTATATGCCGTCCTCAACTCTCACGAGAAACCATCTCAACGCCTGGAAGCGAGGTTACCTTGTGATGCACTTGTCAGCACACAGATATTGCCCACCCTCCATCGGGTGTCCGTAAGCACAGAGTATCATGAAAGTGCCAGTATTTAGCCCATCAACTTGTAGGTGTTGCCACCGGTTCAGTATTTTTAGCCCGCCGAGCCGGAGGTGGTGGAAAAGCTTCGGTATCACCAACGTGATATAGCCATCAAAGCAATAATGGGCAGCCAGTTCTGCGTTGCATTCCTACCCGTCCTTTCGGCCATCTCGGTGGCTCAGTGGAAGCACGCAGTTCGGCTGCTGCAAGTCATCGCCCATTGCACCATTGATGCGGTTCGATTACTTGACAAGAAACATCCGAGCTTAGCAAGAGTTCCCAACTTGGTGAGCAGCGCCGTAGGAAGTGCTGCCTACATCATGTCGTGAAACGATCATTACCAAGCTCATTGCAGAAGACAATTCCTCAGCAGTGCGCCTCTCAAGAAGAACTGGTAAGGTATTTATAGGAGTAGGCTCGGCCATGCCAATTGTGAATCCACCTTCTGGTCCTTTTGCCTAGTTCCAGCCTGAATGATCATGGATAGACACTCCCACGCTGCTTCTCTCGGCCCCAACCCAGCGATGGTCAAGCTTCAACCATGGCTGTGGCCGTGACTGACGGCCATTCAGCGGTCAAGCGGATATGTCTCGTGTAACCGATTGAGTCTTCTCCCCGCTCCAATGATAATCACTGTAAATCGGCTGTGGCTTGGAGACTGCTTCTCGAAACATCAGGGACGGTTGTACGCGCTGTTGAACAGGTCTTGGTCCCGGAATGTTCCCGATCCCGATCCAACAAGCATCAAGGCTGAACGTGAAACAAGGCCTTGGGGGTGCTTTGAGGCAAGGCCATGAAGAAGCTTGTTCGTTGCCGATGTAGCTTTAATGTATATAAAACATATTCCCAACAAAATCTGGCAGTGTTGTCGTGAACACTCAAAAAAAAAAAACATGACCTGAAATGCTTGCGAAGGCACAGTCACTGTGGTTAGTTCTGCCTCAGTGAAAAATCAGAGGACTTGGGACAACATCCGGGCCACTTGGCTGAGCTTGTCGAACCCATATTATCCGAGTCTCAACCCAGGTTGAACGCTCATGCTCCTCCGAGCTGATGAACCCAATCGAAAGCCGAGAGTGTTAGTTATGAAGTGACAGGGTCGACTTGGAGGTGGTAGAAGATCAAAGTGAATATGTGAAAGGTACCGAAAAACGTGATAAGAAAGGTCGTGACCAAGACACCTTGTGCCCTAATATTCGACTCCACGGCCAGGTATTGGCAGCAGATACAGCTTTGATGACACCTCTAACAAAGCTTCATAGAGTTGAGGCTATGGCTACGACAAGCATCATATGTGCTCCTCGGAGTTGACGACGACAGAGGACAGACAGGCTCGGCGTTGTTGGGTGGTTGATTAGAGACCGCAGCGGTGTGGCTTGTCGACCCGAAAACGTTCTATGTACGTCGAAGGGTGTTGGTCTCAATGGGAGAGGCCGTTGCAGAATAACGATTGTTTCTCGAATAAAGAAACCGACTTCAACTCGCCGATCGATACAACATATCCGTTCTCGACGTTCAGGTGATATAATTCCGAGCATTACTTCGCCGTGTAAGCTATGAGTGAGTTTTGTGCCGAAACAGAAAGATGGTGGGATAAAAGTGTAGGATAGCGAACTCTTGATAGGATGGAAGTTTGAAAGTCAACACAAGTTGAGTGGATGATGTTGAACCGATGACCGAGCTCTGGACTTTAGCACTGACAATAACCTCTGTACACGGAAGTCCTTATCGGGCTTATCGGGACATTGTGGGGCAAACTACGCTAAACTAAAAACCGTGCTTAGTGGGGCAGCGGCAAGGAAAGGGTTGGGCGCCCAGGCGCACGCAGTTCGCAGAGCGGAAGGAGGCTCGCCTCGTTGGCTGGGCTGGGGATCGGTCGCAGCTGGCAGCGGCAGGCCTATGATTGCACAAGAAAATACGGAAGGTCCACGAGCACAAGCCAAAGTCAAATATCGTCAGAGTCATTCTCGAATTCAGCCTTCCTTCAACCTTCGCTGCAACCCCACTATTTTTGTCAGGTCCTACCAACAACGCCCGCTATCAAATATCGCGAGTCCCGTTGCGGAGACATTAGGACACATACCCACACCAAGGAGCAGGGTCTAGAAAAGTAGCAGCCGCAGGCACTACCATACAGTACACAGCAAGAGGGGTTCACCGAAAGCGAAAAAATTACTGCCCCGCGACACATCGACTTGACGACCTAACCGTACCGCCAACTCCATCCTCCACACCTCACATCCACATCCACAATCATGGCTACCAACGGCGACAAGTTCGGCAACGATATCGTCGAGTCCGATTCGGGCTCCGACAACGAGTCTCACGTCGACCAGCACGAGTCCGACAACGAGGTTGAGGCCAAGCCGCGCAAGTCGGCTCTCAAGAAGGCCCCCGCCCCCGTCGTCCAGAGACCTCCTCTTCCTCCCCAGACCGATCCCAAGGACCTCGACGTCAAGACCCTCAGCCCCCTCACCCCCGAGATCATTGCGCGACAGGCCACCATCAACATCGGCACCATCGGCCACGTCGCTCACGGCAAGTCGACAGTAGTAAAAGCCATCTCGGGCGTCCAGACCGTCCGTTTCAAGAACGAGCTTATCCGCAACATCACAATCAAGCTTGGTTACGCCAACGCCAAGATCTACAAGTGCGACAACCCAGCATGCCCTCGCCCGACATGCTACAGGAGTTACAAGTCCGACAAGGAGGTTGATCCCCCTTGCGAGCGCGAGGGCTGCGAGGGTACCTACCGTCTGTTGCGCCATGTTTCGTAAGTTGTCCCCGTCCATATATGGCCCCTATCCGTCATGTCATGATAGTGGCACTTTGCGCCGACGAGCACATCTGGCTAACCATGTGTTTCCAGCTTCGTCGACTGCCCCGGTCACGATATTCTCATGAGCACTATGCTTTCAGGTGCCGCGGTCATGGACGCCGCTCTCCTCCTGATTGCCGGAAACGAATCCTGCCCTCAGCCCCAGACCTCCGAACATTTGGCTGCCATCGAGATTATGAAGCTCGACAAGATCATCATCCTCCAGAACAAGGTCGATCTCATGCGCGAGGAGGCCGCCAAGCAACACTACGAGTCCATCCTCAAGTTCATCCGTGGTACCGTTGCTGGAAAGTCGCCCATTATCCCCATCTCCGCCCAGCTCAAGTTCAACATCGACGCCATCAACGATGCCATCGTCAACACCATCCCCGTCCCTCCCAGGGACTTCTCCATGGACCCCCAGATGATCGTCATTCGTTCCTTCGATGTCAACAAGCCCGGTGCCGAGATCGACGAGCTCAAGGGTGGTGTTGCCGGTGGTTCCATTCTCCACGGTGTCCTCAAGCTCGGCGACGAGATCGAGATCCGTCCCGGTATCGTCACCCGTGACGAGAAGGGCGACCTCAAGTGCACTCCCATCTTCAGCAGAATCGTCTCCCTCAACTCCGAGGCCAACGACCTCAAGTACGCCGTGCCCGGTGGTCTCATCGGTGTCGGTACCCGCATCGACCCTACCCTCTGCCGTGCCGATCGTCTCGTCGGTTTCGTCCTCGGTAAAAAGGGCCGCCTCCCCGAGATCTACTCTGAGATCGAGGTCAACTTCTACCTCCTCCGCCGCCTTCTCGGTGTCCGCACCGCCGACGGCAAGCAGGCCAAGGTCGACAAGCTCGCCAAGAACGAAGTCATTATGGTCAACATCGGTTCCACCTCCACCGGTGCCAAGGTCTCTGCCATCAAGAAGGATGCCGCTAAGCTCATCCTCACCTCCCCCGCCTGCACGAGCATCGGCGAGAAGGTTGCCCTTTCCAGACGTATCGAGAAGCACTGGCGTCTTATCGGTTGGGCTACCATTGCTGCGTAAGTTTTCTTTACTCTTTAAATATCACTGAACAATCGCTAACGTGTCTAAACAGCGGTGTTACCATCGAGCCTTCCACCTCTTAAGCGACCAATTTTCGAAAGTTTATATCGCTGGATTAGGAAAATGAGGGTGTTAATTTTTGGTTGCTCTGATGATGATAAAAGTCGTTGGGATGATCAAAAGAATGGAACTGGGCGGACACGGACGGCGTAGCGTGGGAACCGGGACCTGTGTTTCTAAAACTAGCCTTGAGATTTGTACATGGTCTTATTTTTATCCAACATGGGCCGGAGAGCAAGAGCAACGAAAAGGAGTAGAAAGACTGGTCAACACGTGAAGATGAGAGGAACTTTGTGAAGAGAGAACATTTGAACCGCATTATCAACCGTGGTGTTTTGGGATTTTGTACAAAAAGTCATGTTTGGTATTTGTGTTAAACTAGTTGAGAGATATGAAAGTAGAGATGATATAATGCGTTTCGTCATCGAGTTTCGACATGGCGACTATACTTTCAGGATGAGACAAAGTAAAATTAACAACTTCCATGGGACACTTGAACTGTATCCTTAGTTGTCTATACAATCTACCATCAGACCTACCTAGTATATCACACCTAATCACTTATCCATGATTTCAACCCAAACCTCACAACAAAGCTTCTCTCTTAATTACAACACTGATATAATAAGTCTCAGTCTATCATCTTGGTTAAAACACACATCCTGTACATCGAATAGAAGAACTCGCACACTCTACTACATCACCCTTTCCCTCACACATCCTTCCCATCATCCATCATCCATCCTCAGACCCCTCCCTTAGATACCCAAAACCAAGCTATAACCACTCACCACTCACTTCCTAACCTTCCTAGCATGTTTCACCAAATTCTCAATAACCCCCTCAAACGCCTCCCGGTCTCCAATCTTCTCATCCGTCCTCTGCTGCCAATACACCAACACCTCGGACGCCACACCCTGCATCGCCTCCAACTTTTTCACATGCTCCCTCAGTTCCTTCACCGTCATACCACTGAGCGCTTCATCCGTGGTTTCGCAGAGCTGCTTGGCGGCTACTAAATCAAACACCGGTTCGGGGGGTGGGCCCTTCCTAGCTGAACTAGAAGACCGGTTGGCGCTGCTTCCTGTGCCTGCGGCAGCGGAGACGGTTTTGTTGACGGGTGGTTGTTTCGAGGGGGTTCGGCTTGAGGGGTTGCCGCGACTATCAACAGATCTTCCCTGCCCGTTGGCTCCGCGGACAGCGCTGCTTGGCCGTCTCGAGCGACCCGCACGTTCATCGTCTGCCGCGTCCGCGGCATCACCCCTCAAAGAAGTCGAACTCCCTCTCCGGTCCAGGCTAGGCAAGACGAGTTTCTTCTGCTTGGAAGCGGGGAGGATCTCGTCCAGGTCGACGGGGACGCCGAGGGAAACGAGGAAGAGGCGGCGGATGCGGGAGCGGATCCAATCGGGGGGTTGGAGGGGGGGAGGGGCGACGAGTTGCGACCAGAGGGAGGCGGAGCGGGGGTGTTGGAAGATGGGGTCGGTACTGCCGTTGGAGGAGGACACGTTGAGGGTGGGGATGGAGTCGGAGCCGTCGCCGTCGGTGTCGGGGGAGGGAGGGAAGAGGGCGTTGAGGTAGGGGGATGTTAGGGAGAGGATTTCGGAGGGGGAGAGGTGGGTGAAGTCGGGTATTTGCTGTGGGAGTGTTAGTCGTTATGGAGTATGGTTGAAAGGGGTATGGAAAGCGAACGTACGAAGGATAACGACGACTGTGGTTGCTGTGGTTGCGGTTCAGGAGCCGGAGCGGGTGCTGGAGCCGAGAACCCTTCGGCTTCTTGGAAGTCGTCGTCGTCAAAGCCGGCATCGTCAAAGTCGCCAAAGTCAGCATCGTTATTGGCCTCGGCTCCCTCCTCAAAGTCATCGAAGTCATCCCCGAAGTCATCGCCGCCGGCCTGAGCTGGCTCAGCAAAGTCGTCCCCGAAGTCGTCATCACCCAACCCGTCATCGTCAGGTGCCTTGTCCCCTGCTTCAGCAAATCCGTCGTCGTCGAACCCGTCATTCTCAACAGGCTTCTCCTCTTTGTGATCAAAGCTGTCAAAGCTGGCACCATCTTCCTTGTCCTCTTCTGGCTCAACCTTGTTCTCGGCCTCTTGGCTGGGTTCTGGCTCGTCGAACTGATCCTCTGAGTCGTCCTTCTTTGTATCTTGGTTCTCAAGCTCTTCGCTGGCATCCTCAAACTCGTCTGCTTTGGGTCCTTCTTCTGTAGAATCGTCGTCTTTCGATTGGTTCCCCTCGGGCTTCTCCTCTTCCACCTCTCCATCTTCAGCCTGCTCAGTCTTGACCTCTACATCCTCCTCCTTCTTGGATTCATCTTCCTCGGCGTCTTCGTCGTTAGTCTTGGCGTTGTCTCGTACGACATCGTCACGCGCCTCATCGTTCGCCTCCTCACTGGTAGCCTCCTCCTTTTCTAGGAGACTGGGTCCCAGTGAGGGCAGATCAGAAGATGGCTGGTCCAGATCAGATGACGAATCTCTAGAATGTATCGATGCGGGACTCTTTAATGCAGGTGGTATTGGTGTATCTACGCAGGAAAACGTAAAGTCAATACAAAGGAGATCTTGTATAATTCGCAGAGCTCAAAAACAAACAGGCATGTGCGTGTGAATGTGTGTGGCTAGAAAGAAGTGCTACGCATCCGTACCATTGTCACCATCCTTCTCATTCTCGATCTTCTGTCCATCCGCCTTGACAAGCACGTCGGGAGGACTGTCAACCCTGTGCCTCGCCTCGATCTCCGGGTGGGTGACGGCACCGGCGCTATCAGGCGTCTCCTCCACTACGGTTTTGGGAATGGGGCGCCCACCGGGGGTGGACGGCCGGCGCTCGTCATGCTCCTCGGTCGAGAGCTTGCTGTCCGGGTCTGGGATAATGGCAAACTCATCCGGCTGCGCGTCCCCTTCCCTCAAAGCATATGCCTTTGTTCCTGGGACCTCTCCATACGCCGGCTTGTCGTCTACTCTCTCGACTCTTGTTCGCGGGATGGGCGAGGACGGAGCCTTGGGAGAGGCTGAGCCAGAGATGGCATCGGAGTAGTGGTCTTCGGTGTCGGAGCCTGTTGGCGCGTAGAGATGGTTAGTTGGACATCCATGTGCTGAGTTGTTTGGAACTCTCCAAGTGCCATCAGCTAGCTGTACCTACCAGGTAGCTCATGAGCGCCCGGGTCCATGGTCCCCTTCCTCTCGGGAGGCTGCAGACTGTTCCTGCGCGAAGCCATTGTGATCTCGAAACGTAGTCGCGGCGGTCTATACGATCAAAGAACAAGAGGATTTCCGACTATGGTGAGTACTGTAGCGCAGAGGTGTATATAGTAGGTAGAAAGCAAGATACGTAGATGTATGTATGGGAAGATCGGGATCGGGGATCGGGGGGCAAGGTGAGGAGTGATGTAGTTGCTGTGGGGGGGAGGAGTGTCTAAGACGGTGATATGGATCAACGAGGGGGAGTAAGCCAACTCTTATACTGCAGGAGATAGGTCAATTGCAAGCAACAAATGGCCTGAGTGAGGTCAAATCAAGGTTGGGTATGCACACAGGCGTTGCGGCTGACTTGTGGCATCTCAATGTCCAGACGAATGGACAATGTGTGGAGAGAGTCGAGAGAAGGAACACTTCCGGATGGCCTACCGCAGTAAAGAAGGATGGCCTAGAACATGGGGTAACCATCCACCCAAGCATTCCCAAGACCACAGTGACCGTAGTGCTTGCTTCGCTCTGCCCGCTTGGCTTTGGTACGGTGCTACCGCCGTGTACGGATACTCGCTGCGTAATGTGCTGCATGAGACGAACCAGTCAGATGCCAGAGCATCAAGTAGCACGAGGAGGTCCGCCCCATCGTCCTCGTCGCTGTCGTCAAGCCACACATTGATCGCCCGTGCACGCTTGGCACTTGCCAAATGCCCAAATGTGAGATGAGGCTGACCACTTCATCTGGGGCTGCCGGCTTCACAGCGGGAAATGCTTGGCCTTGCGCGCCCCAGAAGGGAAAAGCCCAGGCGCGCTGCAGCACCTCCAAAAAAAGGCCTGTCGCGAAGGAACCTTGACAACCTCGCAGACCACCCAAACAGAGAGTGACGCTTGCACTTTCTTTGCATTCTCCAATCCACGCCCAAACGAAGTCCACTCCACAAACGGATTTCGAGCCGACGTCCAAACTCGCGATCCGATACCACGGCTGGACCATTGCATCATTTACCCGAACCGAGATCGCGCCAATCGTCCTCCGCGCATTTACGATTTGTTGCTTGGGTTGCCGCGCTCCCTGTTGTTGAGGTAACCGCAACAGTGTTGTTGACTCTAGCATTTTTGTCGACGACTACCCACCTAACCACCAACAACCAACCCCGAAACCTCGACATAATATCGTCACCCTCACATAATCGCAACCATGTCGTTCTTCAGTACACCAAGCTCCAGCGCGGCCTCGGGCCAACCAGCAACAACTGCCACATCCGGTGGTATTTTCGGGGCCTCATCCTTCGGCACCCCAGCAGCGAGCTCGACACAGCCGGCCGGTGGCTTGTTTGGTGCTCAGACTACAGATGCGTCGAAACCTGGAGGACTTTTCGGAAGCAATACCACCTCGACTACACCTGCGCTTTTCGGCGCTGCTTCCAACACTGCTGGAGGCAGCACGACGCCTGGCGCGGGCTTGTTTGGAAACACCACTGCCAACACATCCACAACCCCCGCCGCTGGTGGTTCGAACCTATTCGGCGGCGGAGCCAGCACCACACCCGCAACAGGAGCTCCTTCGGGAGGTCTGTTTGGAACCAATGCTTCTTCTTCGGCTACCGGTGGTCTCTTCGGAGCTGGCGCCAACAGTCAGGCGACGCCGGCGAAGACCTCGTTTGGACTAGGATCGACTACCCCCGCCGGCGCACCACCTGCTGCCGATGCCTCCAAGGCCGCGCCCTCTCTCTTCGGTGCCAACACGCCTGCCTCCGGCAACCTCTTTGGAGGAGGAGCCTCGAGTACCCCGACCACAACCGCTGCCCCTACCTCGGGAACAACACCATCTCTCTTCGGAGCGAAGCCAGCTGAGACCACTACCTCTGGCACCACTTCTGGTCTCTTTGGCGCCAAGCCAGCTGAGACTACATCTAGCACAACTCCCGCGACAACAGCCACTTCCGGATCTACTCTCTTCGGCGCGAAGCCTGCGGCCAGCGGCGGCAGCCTGTTTGGCGCAGCTTCAACAACCCCGGCTACGACATCGACCACGACCACCACAGCACCAGCAACTTCCGGCCTCTTTGGTGCCAACACAAGCAAGCCGGCCGAAGCGGCGAAGCCAGCTACGGGTGGTCTGTTCGGCGCAACTCCCTCTACCTCAGCTCCTGCCACCTCTACCACCACTGCTGCTTCCGGCGGCCTGTTCGGCGGTAACAAGGATGCTACTACTACCACTACTGCCCCAGCCTCAGGAAGCCTGTTCGGGTCGGCTACGCCTGCGACGACCACAACTACGGCGCCTGCTACTTCGTCTTCGACTACTACTAGCGGCCTCTTCGGTGCGGCCGCAAGCAAGCCCGCCACCACCACAGCGGCCACCACTACTGCGGGTGGAAGCACCACCGCCACCGCTGGAACCACCAGCAGTCTCTTTGGAGGAGGAGCCAAGCCTGCGGACACCACCACCTCGACAACCGCCAACAACACCACTACCGCCGCCGGCAACCTCGCCTCCACGACCACCGGTCCTACCTCTACTCTCCCACGGTTGAAGAACAAGACAATGGACGAGATCATCACCCGCTGGGCCACCGACCTCTCCAAGTACCAAAAGGAATTCAAGTCGCAAGCCGCCAAGGTAGCCGAATGGGACCGCCTCCTGGTCGAGAACGGCGAGAAGATCCAGAAGCTATACACCAGCACGTACGAGGCCGAGAAGGCCAGCAACGAGATCGAGCGCCAGCTTTCGGGCGTCGAGTCGCAGCAGGACGAGCTGACCGCGTGGCTGGACCAGTACGAGGCGCAGCTGGAGGAGCTGTTCAAGAAGCAGCAGCTTGGATCCGGCTCCAGCGGCGAGCAAAAGGCTGCTGGCGGTGGTAACGACGGCTTGGGCCCCGATCAGGAGCGCGAGAGGACGTATAAGCTTGCGGAGAAGTTGACGGATAGGCTGGATGAGATGGGCAAGGATTTGGCCAAGATGATTAAGGAGATTAATGATATGAGTGGCTCGTTGAGCAAGGGGAGCAAGCCTGATGATCCGGTATGTCTTTGTTTACTTCCCCCTTTTTCTCCGACCTGGATTGGAACAGTCACTAACGCACATGACAACAACAGCTCAGCCAAATCGTCCGTGTCCTCAACGGTCACCTCACCCAGCTCCAATGGATCGACCAAAACGCCGCCGAGCTCCAAGCCAAGGTGGTCGCTGCCCAGAAGGCTACCAGCGGCATGGGTGCCCACCATGGTGTCAACGAGTCGGACGCCGCTCAGAGCTTTTACCGCTCGTACAGGGGCGGTGGTGCTTACAGGTGAAGGGGGCTTTGATGTAGTTTAAGGAGGTGTTAGAGAATGGGAAGGCGGGCGATTGTGTGTTTTGATTACCAAGTTTGCTGTTTGTGAAGACCATCATATGTAGTATGATATGAGGGGGGTCTTGTGTATCAACGGATGTGGACGGGGTCTATGTTTATCACCTAGGTCTGGCTGTCTGGTTTGTCTTGCTTGTTGGGTGGCCGAATGCTTAAGACGGGGACGAAAAGGCTAGGCTAGGCTAAGTTGTGAAAGCAAAAATAAACAAATGGTTAAAAGTTAACGCTCACAGTCTGAAAAGGGGTTGCATCAAGAAGGGGTTTACGTTTTCGGTCTAGCGTTCCCGGAACAGATCTTGAAGGTAATACGCAGCAAGTGTTGAGTGAATATTTTATTGGGCTTGAAACTGGACTGCAATTTGAAGCCCTGGGAATTGCATTGTTACCATTGTCGATATCAGTAAGTTGCGAGAGGGACTAACTAGACTTGTTGCTCTGTTTCTCTCCAAGGCTGGCGGCCACCTTGTAACTGATCTCTTCCCCGTGAAGTGTCTGAGTGAGAGACTGAAGGAAGCAGCTTTACCGTGAGAATTGTGGTCGAAGTGCGATATTGATTAGCCCATGAGAACCCACGGCGTAATAGCCTCCCTCACTGCAGTGGCTCATCCATTATTGGGCTCCCGCGTAAGCTAGCTCCGTCACGGTTTTGCCCTAGACACTTCGTACCAACACTTCGTTCTTCGTCCCGTTTTGCGACTTGTGAGGCTCATACTCCTGGGGTTTTGATCATCGATCATAGCGTGCTCGCTGTATTGCTACAAGGGGTAGTTGAGATATAAGATAACATCCTCGGCGCGCCGCCGCATCCAAGTCCCATCCTTCCTCCCAAATCCTTATCCCTCTCAATTCATGCATTCATACTGCGTAGTGGGTGTAGCGATGGGGCGTCGCGGGAAATGAAAATAAGAAAAAGTGTTTATAAGTTGTTGTTTGTTGTTCGTTTAGTTGCGCTCGCCGCCCTGCTCCTTGGTGATCTCGTCACTGTTTTCTCAAAGTCAGCCAATTGTCCTCTCAACACTTATACACTCATTGCGAGTTCCTGAAAGCGCTAGACAGAACCCCCGGGGAGCCGAGAAGAGGCCGTTGCGCAGGAGAGTGTGGGTGGATGTCTTACATGTGATCAGAAAGAGTCTGGAGGTGCTTCTGCTGCTCGGTGAGCTTCTTCTTGAGCTCGAGGAGCTTCTCCTTCTCGCGCTGGCGGATAGCAAAGTCCTCGTTGGCCTTCTCGCGGCGCTGGAAAGCGTCACTGGAAGAGGTATGATGTCAGCGGTTTTGAACTAGTTTGAATCGCGTGTATCCACGTGCGCGCGCATCATTTGCGCGTGCGAGGACGCGGAACAAAACTCACCCCGGGCCGCCGGTCTTGGGGGGAGCACCGGTCTCGCCGGCGAGAGCGCGGGAGGTGGTCGCAAAGGCCCGGGAAACGGTAGGGCGAGCGAGCTTGGAGACGGTGGTGCGGAGCATCTTGATGGTTGGTTTGGTGGTTTGGTTGGACTAGAGTGACGTGGGTTAAGCTTTAGCGGATGGGGTCTCTTTTCTTAGGTTCACGTGTAAGAGAGAGGTTCGTCGGATGGATTGATTAGGAGTTGATTGTATGTATGGGAGAAGATGTATAACAGCAATTGGAAGTCGCGAGAGTTGGGATAAGCTACCTTTCTATAGGATCGTCAAGCTGGAGTTGGCTGTCAAATGCGATTACGTTGTGTAGGAGATGGTGATCCAATTGCGTACACTTGTTTGGGATGGCCTGATCAAAAACTGGAGACTGGAGTTCGGGACGGGGATGGAGCTTCTCGGGTGAGCATGGACGTCGAAGCTCCGTTCTCCAACGAATGTCGTCGCGGGTTGGGGGTTGGCGGGACAAGGCTCAAGGCTCGTGGCCGCTTGCTCCGCCTTTGTCCGCTGACGGCTCGGCTGTGGCAGTCGTTGACACCTCAACGGGCCCGACTGGCAGTTGGCAGCTTTACTGCAACCGGGTTGGATCAACAAAGTTCACGCCTGAGGCAGCAGTTTCGTAGTATTCTTGGCATGCTCGACCCCACTGCCCCGCCAAAGCTCACCCCTCTTCCCACTTTCAGCTGTCTTTGCTGGGAGGTAGGAACGAATGACGCATCAGGGGGTCTGAAAGCAATCATGATCTGGAGTCAATCAATGGAGTGCCTCTGCTTTCAATGTTGTCCAAGACAACAACAAACGAAACCTTGTATTTTTCGTCAACAAACGGACCAAGGCAACAACCCTCCTGACTGTCTCATTCATTGATGTTGTGACTTTGCAAGCACGCAAGAAGCAGGGCAACTTTGCAACCTGAACGCCACCACCTGCCGTGAACACTCGGCAGTGAGATCTTGGTTGCGCGACCGGCGCAAGCGGGCGGCTCTGGGTTGCACAACCCAAGCTCGGGGTCCCATTGAACCCTCCAGCTGTTCCAGCCCGAATTCTGTATCCTTCTGAGTGCCTCTATGGGCGGCCTGCCTTCCAGCCTTCTTGCATCATACTACCAAACTCCATCGAGCCGGAGATCATCGTGTTCCTGACGTTCGTAAAGGGCCTTGGGATTGAGCAGGGTCAGACAAGGGACCCTGGGTGGACTCCATCCTCTCAATCATAAATGCGGGCCCATCCCTGTCCATCGAGGTCTGGACAGTGACTTCACGGCGAGAGGGATGAAGCTCAGCTGATGGTATGGGAACGGTTACATCTAGAGGGCGACAAAATGTAGGGCGAGACCCGGATGTTCTAGATGGCTTCAGAGTGAGCGTGTGAGCAGGGAGATCTGCGGAAGTTGTAGGCGGCTTTCTGATAATACCAAGACAAAAGTGGTAGACCGTGAGACCGATCCTTCATGCTGTGGCCAGGCGAGCCAGGGTCATCTTTACGGCCCCGGAATTTAAGGACATAGGGGATGGACAGGTGGAATCCGAGCGGTTGGTTTATTGAGTTGTAGCCCTGGAGAGAAGCGCATAATCGAAACGTGGGCACCTTATGCGAACATGAATGATGATGTCGGGCGCTTGATTGTCTCGAACAAGCTGGCTTATCAGACGGGTAGGAATTCATGGAACAATCTAGGGAGCGGCAACCAAGTTCCAATCGCGTCAATCATGGCATCAGTTGCATTCATGAGCCCAGGTTGGCGGGATGAAAATAGGGCTGTTGAATACCACCAGGAAGGGGCTGACGGTGGTGTTTGTGACTGCCACGACAGAAAGAGTGAGAGCACATTCGGGTCATCGCCCATCAGAGTTTTCATTCAAGAAGCAACGTGGTGTCTCCTTTCGGCCTGGTTTATGAGCCGGCCGTCGTTCGCTGGCACATCCGGCAGGGCTGCCCGGGTGCTGTTTGGGTTGGGGGTCAAACAGGGAGCGGGCTGGGCTTGCTTGCTAGGCCGGGGCGGGCTCGGACTTCTGAGAGGAGGAGGGGAGTTGGGGAGTCACTGCAAGCAACACTGTTGTGAGTGTGATAGAGACGGTGATGGAATGGAAGCGACGAGAGCCATCACCTCAGGTCCGGGCCCGGCCGCGATAGTGAGTGAGTGCCAGCCCAGTGACGTGACGTACTTCGCTTGGCAAAAGTGAAGCTGCAATCCAATCCGGTCCCCAACCTCAAGGCAGCAGAGTTGGTGTCACGTGTTGGTGGTACTTCCCATTCTCCCATTCACTCCCTAGAATAGGCCGCCATCACGCCCACAGTGGGTGAAGCAGAGGGCAGAGGCGGTCCAGTGGTCCCGCGGGCCCATAGCATCGATCAGAACCCAAAACAGGCGGAGGCGTGGCCGTGCAAGCCTCGCCCCGGCGGTTCCTCTCACTTCCACTTCAGTGTCGCACTCACTTTCCCCTTCCCTGCCTTACTGCACCCCCTTCCCTCATTTCCAACTTTGCATCCCAAAACCACTCTGCCTGTCCATTTCCTGCTTCTTTTTCCCAACGACCGAGCGAAATCCACTTCTTCACCACCAAAGCCTCTGCTAATTCCCCCATCGCGAATCTACAACCACCTTACCGTCTACTCTAATATCTAACCAGGTATGTACGATGGCTTCTGTCAGCCAGAACAGACACACTGCTTCTCCGCTTCCCCCCTCTCCCTGCACCGTGGGCATGGGCATCAGCTGCACACGCACTCCCGCTATCCGCTACTCCTCTCGTCTACCCGCTGTCGTCATCGCGATGCGACAACGCCATATCTTTGTCATCCCCGGCGCTGCCATCGACGGCGGCCGCACTCATCGCATCCGAGCTTTGACTTGACGGGAGCCGATTCCTGTGTCCCTCCGGTTCAAGACGGCCGCTCAGGAGGTGCTGCCCAGCCTGCGCATACCCCACCGTTGGCCGCAAGTCTACTTCGACAATCGATCGACACACCGCGGGATTCCAAAGTTAGAACACAAAGCGACTTTCACTTTGGCTTCACTTTGTCTGTCGGCGACCAAGGGCTTCTTTCGTCGCGGCGCGCATTGCTGTTGCCTTACACCTCCTTTTCGCTGTCCCGCCTTGATACCTACCCCGCCATTTCTGTCACCCGCGCCCTCACATTGGCCCGCCCCTTAAATCACCTACACCACCACATCAAGCAATTCCATAAGCTAACACACGACATCTCAGAACTTCACAACACCGCCAAAATGGGTCACGAGGATGCTGTCTACCTTGCCAAGCTCGCCGAGCAGGCTGAGCGCTACGAGGGTACGTTAAATCAATCAATGCCCGATGCCGACCGACGGCGACTGATGCGTTTCGCTACACAGAGATGGTCGAGAACATGAAGATCGTCGCCTCCGAGGACCGTGATCTCACCGTTGAGGAGCGCAACCTCCTTTCCGTCGCCTACAAGAACGTCATCGGTGCCCGCCGTGCCTCGTGGAGAATCGTCACCTCCATCGAGCAGAAGGAGGAGTCCAAGGGCAACTCTGCCCAGGTCAGCCTCATCAAGGAGTACCGCCAGAAGATTGAGGCCGAGCTTGCCAAGATCTGCGAGGACATCCTCTCCGTTCTTGATCAGCACCTCATTCCTTCCGCCACCACTGGCGAGTCCAAGGTCTTCTACCACAAGATGTAAGCATATAGCACCCTGATTCGCTTAGCTTACCGCTCTCTAACCCCCGCAATAGGAAGGGTGACTACCACCGTTACCTTGCCGAGTTCGCCGTTGGCGACAAGCGCAAGGACTCCGCCGACAAGTCGCTCGACGCCTACAAGAACGCTACCGACGTTGCCCAGACCGAGCTTCCTCCCACCCACCCCATCCGCCTCGGCCTTGCCCTCAACTTCTCCGTCTTCTACTACGAGATTCTCAACGCTCCCGACCAGGCTTGCCACCTCGCCAAGCAGGCTTTCGATGATGCCATTGCTGAGCTCGACACATTGAGCGAGGAGAGCTACAAGGACTCCACCCTCATCATGCAGCTCCTCCGCGACAACCTTGTGAGTACACTCGAGGAGGTTGGATTTGGGTGAACGACGCTGACAGTTTTACAGACTCTCTGGACCTCTTCCGAGGCCGAGGCGCCCGCCGCTCAGGGTGAGGCTGCCCCCGAAGAGCCCAAGGCTGATGCCCCTGCGGCGGAGGAGCCCAAGGCCGAGTAAAGAGGTGGCGGATACGTTTCCTTTTTAGTCTCATGATGTGATATTCCCTGGCAGAAATCTTGGCAAGTCCACGGTGGAAATGGTGTCTTTGGAGTGTCGGAATGGAGATCCCCCAAGTACTTTTGCATGTTTTACGCAGATACACAACACAGCAATCCAAGAATAAGTGGACGATTCCCCCAATATGAAAGAGAGCTAGAAGGTGGCAGAGCAGAGCACCTTGGAGGTTTCCCTTTTTTGTCTCGGTATCGTCTTGTCTTTTAGACTAGTACGCTGGGAAGTCGTGAACACATCACCAAACCAAAATCTAACCCCTTTTCTCGAGCAAGATCTCGAGCAGACACCTACACTCTCATAGCGCCGCTGGGCGTACCAGTCAAGAACCAGGTTGATGGTCAACAGTCATAGGTAGGAATATCTTACATTTACGGGAAAACCTAGTTTAGTTCAGGCATTCCATTGCCGACTCAAATCAACCCTTCTACACACTACCCATGTTTCAAACCAATTCAGACCTAATGTGTGATTTTCGTTCATGCTTTCTACCTCCCTCTGAGCCGGTGGTGCTGCAAATCATGGTACATGGGTATCTTTTTGAGTGAGCATATCAACGTTCCCTGTCAAGCTTTAACCCATCGCTTACATATGTGATGCCGTATCTCCCTCAATACCACCACAACCCCTCTACTTCGTTGATCCCTCCCAATCCCACCCGCATCTTCTCTCGCTCCGTCCCAATCAACCAACGCTCCCAAGTCTTCCTACCTATCGATACATGCCACCCAACTACCTCTTCTCAACCCCGTCCTCCCCATCCTCATCATCCGCAGCAACAACATAGCAAACCCTCAACCAAATCGTACAATCCGCGCACTGAACCAACACCTCCCCCAAGTCCGCATTCTCCTCCAGATCTTCCTCCGTCAACGCGAATCCCCGCTCGTTTCCGCATCGGCAGGAGCGGTACCAGGTGTCTTTGCCATTATCTGACTCAACGAAAACCATATCGTCTAGGTCTATGGTGTCGATTCCTGTTTGGAAATCTTCTTCCCTGGCATTGCCGCTGGCGTGGGAAGTGGTAAAGGAAGAGCGGGAAGAGCGAAGGGCGGCGTCGTATTGAGTCCGGAGGGAGGGGGAGGAGAGAGTGGTGTAGGCGTGGGAGATTTGGTCTATTGTGTAGAGGGGTTTTGAGTGGCTGTTGGTAGTAGTGCCAGAGTTGGCATTGGGGGTGGACGACTGCTGTTTTTGCTGGGAGTGTTGATGTTGAGTGGACTTGTCCGGGTGGTGGGTGAGGAGGGCGCGGCGGTAGGCTTGTTTGATTATGGCGGGTGTTAGGTCGGAGGTGGGCGAGAGGGAGAGGATTTCGTAGAGGGTTGGTTGGGCCATTGTTGTTTTGGTTGTGTAGTCACGGTGAGTTGATCAGTTGATTTGGTGTTTGAGGTCCGGTGGTGGACCGGTGGTGGTGGACCGGTTCGAGTTGAGATGTTGAGGGATGTGTAAGTGGTGAAAGGTTGGTATGAGTCCCTCGAGCCCCGAGAGAAAACTTTGTATCCCGCAATCACGTGTCTCTTTGCGCTGCCTTAATTGATACTGCTCGTCTCCAGCAGAAAAGTTGACTTGACAGTAGAGAGGCAGCGAGCGTGATGTGTTGGTTCTGGCGTGGTGGTTGATTCTTCGTGTGCCTGATATCGTGAAGTGAGTTGTTCAGAGAAACAAATTCTGGGGAAATTTTACTGCACCGTTAAACACATTACCTCGTCCCTCCAACCACAGTGGGGAACCCCGTCTTATAAGACGCCAAAAAGACGTTCAGTCAACACCCGAGAAACGAACACCAAGGCATCCCCTTCCAATGGCTTGAAATTTGTTGTACATTGTTGGTGATGATACAGTCTATGGACATGGCAGTGACTCTCGTAATCTTCCCGACAAGCGACAACGACCGATCGCTTATTTGGGGAACTTGGTCCAGTTCCTCTTGCCAACCTGTAGTAAACCCCAATGTTAGAAAAAGTCCACATCGCAAGAATTTGGGTGCAATTACCTTCTTCCATTCCCGGATAAGGTCGGGCATAGCCAACATGGCCTCTCTCCTCTTCTCCATCCTGTTTGTAAAATCCCCAGTCAGCAAACCAGTTCCTCCCAACCCAGCGGACCAGCAGCAGAGGTTCGACAACGTACTTGGCAACCAGTGTCCTCTCGTGCTTGTGACCCTTGACCTTCTCTCCAACACCGGTACCCTTGACACGGAGACCGAGCTCGACTCTCTTCCGTAGCTTCTCCTCGTTGAGCTTGCGGGTGAAGGGCAGCAGCTCCTCGACGCCGTTTTCCTGGGCCAGCTTGACGAGCTCGGCCTGTCGCCTGAGCGAGTACTTGGGGTTGTGCCACTTTCCGGTGATTGGGTGCTTGGTGGGCATGAACGGGTTCGGGCTCTCCTCCTGGTAGGGCGTCTTGTGCGTCTCGGGGTCGGCGCCGGCGGGCAGGATCGAGGCCGGGGGGTACCGGGCCAAGAAGGTGCGCAACCGCGGTGGGAGCGAAAGCGCCAGCTTGACGTGCTGCTTCACCGTGGCCGCCATGGTGAAGATGTGTGAAAGTCGATCGACCGGCCTGCTGGCGGTGGTATGTCGGTCGAGGTGGGTTTGTCGTAGGTGACAGGGTCCGGATTGCTCGAACCGGAACGGGAACTTTGCGATCAATCGGCCGACCCCAACTGCGAAAAAGTTCCAGGGCGCGAAACGGTATCGACGGCTGGAAATTGCACATCAAACCCTAACCCGATTCTATAACCCCCCGCGTAAGGCGCGGCATGTGGAGACCCTTAACAGGCACGACAGGGATCACCGACGGCGCGGCGCTATGGACCAACCGTGACATAACTTTTGGGCGGGTCGAGAACTGCTGCACCGCTGCACCCCAGAAGTTCGCCAGAGCAACCAATTCCCAAACCCAGAACTGCTTGGAAATCAACAGTAACTAAACAAGTTTATATCACATTCTATTCTCGCAACACCTTTCACGACCCGATCCTCATCCCATCAACAACCCTAGACGTTACCACGATGAGCACGACATCCAGACGGGAACCCCCAGACCTGGCAGCACTGCTGCGCAAGAAGAAGGAGGAAGAAGCCGCCGCCGCGAAACCGAGATTCATCTCCAAAAAGGAACGCGAGAGACTGGAGGCTGAAAAGAAGGCAAAGGAGGAAGAGGAACGCAAGCGCAAGGAAGAAGCCAAGTCTCAACCAAATGGAACACATAACGGCAACCGCATGGATGGTATCCAGAGCCATCACCACCACAACCCCCAACGAAACATCCCAACCGGTCCCAAGGCGATGCGGTACGACGATGACCGGGGGCCCAACGGCATGAGCAATGGTCGAGATTACAGAGACAATCGCGACAACAGAGACAACCGAGACAGCAGAGACAACCGAGACAGGAACCAACGTGGCGCGAAACGCGGCGCACCCAACGATGACGAAGAGAAGCGAACCAAGATGGAGAAGAACGACGAGGCAGAGCTGCGCGCCCGCTACATGGGACCAGTAGTCAACCAATCCACATTCTCGGCCAAGAAGAAGAGAAGGAGAACGGCAGCGAACAAATTCAACTTTGACTGGGATGCCGATGACGACACCAGCCGACCATTCGACCCCATTTACGCAGAGCGTCAAGAGCCTCTGGTCAGACTTGGTGGTTACGAAATGACGGAAGATATGGTGATGCGAAAGGCAGAAGCTATCCGCCGTGGCGATCCCGAGACGGGCGAGGAGCGCGCCAGGCAATACCTGGAACAACACAGACGGATCAAAGAGATGGAACAACGCAAGAACCTGGGCAAGCACTGGTCCGAGAAGAAGCTGGAGGATATGAAGGAGCGCGATTGGCGTATCTTCAAGGAAAACTTTGGCATTGCGACCAAGGGTGGTGCCATTCCCAACCCCATGCGCAGTTGGGAAGAGTCCACGCTGCCTAGGCGTCTGCTCGACATTGTCAAGAACGTGGGTTATGACGAGCCGACGCCTATTCAGAGAGCTGCCATTCCCATTGCCCTTCAAGCACGCGACTTGATCGGTGTGGCCGTGACCGGTTCCGGTAAAACTGCAGCTTTCTTGCTGCCTCTACTGGTTTACATCTCCGAACTACCACCCCTTACCGAGTATAACAAGAACGACGGTCCATATGCCCTTATTCTGGCGCCGACAAGAGAACTGGTACAACAGATTGAGAGTGAAGCCAAGAAGTTTGCTACACCTCTCGGGTTTACGGTCGTCAGTATTGTCGGTGGTCACTCGCTCGAAGAGCAAGCGTTTGCTCTACGAAACGGTGCCGAGATCATTGTCGCCACACCTGGTCGTCTAGTGGACTGTCTCGAGAGACGTTTGCTCGTCTTCTCTCAGTGCTGCTACACGATCATGGATGAAGCCGATCGCATGATCGACCAGGGTTTCGAAGAGCCCCTTACAAAGATCTTGGATGCCATGCCGGTAACCAACGAAAAGCCAGACACAGACGATGCGGAGAACCCGCAACTGATGAGCCGGTACGTGGACGGCAAAGATCGCTACAGACAGACTATGATGTACACGGCCACTATGCCTCCGATCGTGGAGCGCATCGCCAAGAAATATCTACGTCGTCCAGCCATCGTCACCATCGGTAACGCAGGCGAAGCCGTCGACACGGTCGAGCAGCGCGTCGAGTTCGTGGCCGGCGAAGACAAGCGCAAGAGGCGTCTGCAGGAGATCCTCAACTCCGGGCAGTTCAAGCCGCCCATCATTGTCTTCGTCAACATCAAGCGCAACTGCGACATGGTTGCGCGCGATATCAAAGGCATGGGTTACTCGGCAGTCACTTTGCACGGTTCCAAGACACAAGAGCAGCGTGAGGCGGCGCTGGCGTCGCTGCGTAACGGGCAGACGGACATCCTGGTGGCCACCGACTTGGCGGGTCGTGGTATCGATGTCCCCGACGTCTCGCTGGTTGTCAACTTCAACATGGCTACCAACATCGAGTCCTACACGCATCGTATCGGTCGTACGGGTCGTGCGGGCAAGAGTGGTGTGGCTATTACCTTCTTGGGTCCGGAGGATAATGATGTGTTGTATGACTTGAGGCAGATTATCTCCAAGTCGTCCATTTCTAAAGTGCCGGATGAGCTCAGGAGACATGAGGCCGCTCAAAACAAGCCGCAGAAGGGACAGAAGAAGTTGGAGGAGAGCAGTGGGTATAGTGGAAAAGGCGGGTCATGGAACTAGTACACTACACTATTGAGTGGATGTTATTGTAATGTTGTATGCATATCATTATCTTGTTGAGAAGACGTCAACGGCATGGGATGGGTAAGATGCATAAGAGTGCCGGAGATGGTTTGAGGGATTTAATGATTCATCCATTTTCCCCATGAAGCGATTCCGGGCCCGGCCGCGTGTGTATATGCATGTGAAGAAACGGTGAGGACCAAGGGAGAGCCCCGGAGAGGAGTGGTTGAGGTTGCAGTGGAGATGTTGACCCAACGTTTCCGAGGTTATCAGATCATCAGATAATCTCGCCAAGCATCATCGGCGTGGGCCACATGCCAGGGCACGCATTCAGCGACTTCTGCTCGCCCTGTTCGCCCCGCCAGCGTCCCCTCCAGCAGGCCCGTTCTGGCGCTGAAGTGGGCGAAGCTGGCAAAGACTGGGTGCCGCTGGCCTCGTTAGGCGGGTCTTGGCCCTGCAACGCGACTTGGGCTCGAAACCGCGCCAGAGGTTTCTCGGATTTCTTTGACCAAAATTTTGCAGAACAAAAATCCACAAAATCCACTCCCGTCCTTCTCGACGTTCGTCTCCTGCCGTCTCCGGTCATTGTGGGACGGGGTCCTGTCCTGTCGTTCGCTGCTGTGGGCTGCCTGTTGTTGTTAACGGTGACACACGGGGAATCCTGATGATCGATTGCATCGATCCCGTCACCTCTGCAGACTGAAGGTTTGTGACAACTTCTCTTTTCTACGAGTTGAACCCCGGACAATGTTTCCTTCTTTTTCAAATACGGTTACAAGGGCATTGTGGGTAATAATTCACTGACTGCCGGTTTGGTATAAGTGAGGGTTTTTGTACCCTTGATACTTTTTTTGTGCTGTTGATGGTGGGAAAATTTAGTTGTCAACCACAAGGCGCATACTACAAAAACAATGGATGAACCATGATCTCCATCTTCCGTCTCTCTCTTCAGAACTTGAGACGGCACATGTCAATCGACTCACAATCTTTACCACTTGAGACACTTTGCTCACCAACGGCTCCGCTCTTGGTCTTCCGTTCTTCGGACTCTTTACCCGTGGACCCAAATAAGGTTGACTTTACGTATTTCTTATCATCGGTGGTGATCCCTGAAATAGTCCCCAAGTCTGAGAACGGTGACCCCGAGGATTCACAGAAACGGACCCTCGTCCTACACCCGGACACCTTCTTCCCCTTCACTTCCACTTTTTGTTCCATAAACCTTTGCCTGCAACCTTTTTTCCCCCTTGCTTCATCTTGAGCAAACATAGACTTTGATCGTATCTTCTTTTTTCCCTCTTCCCAGATTCTTGTTTTTCCCTGAATCAACCACGACTTCAAGCCATATTCTTACCCCTCATATAGATCACGAGTCAAGAAAGAAGCGAAGGCATCTCGGCATCACTGATCACAGCCAACAAAGTCACACAGGCGCATCGCGCATCACACACCGTCAACGACCTCCGTGCGATCTCACGAGAGTCGACAGATCGCAGAATCACAAAACGCCTCCCTGGGCGCAAACTGCATAACATCTTCATTACCGGCTAGCTTCCCACGTCGTTTGCGACGGGGGATTGGTCAGGTCTCATCACACCTCTCTTCAACCTCAACTTTTTTTCTCCCTAATCACAACAGCCCTCATCATCATAATGGACTCTGTACCAGCCCAGACGCACCAGGGCTTCAAGGAAGCCGGTGCTGGTGCTTCTCACCTCACAACAACCACATCTCTACCGACCAAGGTTGAGTCACGAACAGCAGTGATGGAGGCTCTGGAAGACATCGTCTACGGATCTGTACGTTCACTCACCTAAGTCTACAAAGTTCTGGCCACTTACTAACACCACCCCGTAGGCCGCCGGCATTGTAGGCAAATACATCGAATACCCCTTCGACACCGTCAAAGTCCGCTTGCAATCCCAGCCCGATCACCTCCCCCTTCGGTACACCGGTCCCCTCGACTGCTTCCGCCAATCCATCCGCGCCGACGGTTTCCTCGGTCTCTACCGGGGCATCACGGCCCCTCTCGTCGGCGCCGCCCTCGAGAACTCGTCCCTCTTCTTCTTTGAGCGCATCGGCCGCGGACTCATCTACTCCTCGGGCTTCGCCCCGCGCGACTCCGAGCTCTCTCTGTCCGCCCTGTGGTTCACCGGCGGTTTTGCCGGCGCCTTCACCAGCTTAATCCTGACGCCCGTGGAACTGGTCAAATGCAAGATCCAAGTCCCCGACGAACCCGGCGGAGCAGGAGGGCGGCGTGCCCCGTTGAAGCCGATCCCCGTGATCAAGGAGATCTTCCGGCACGAAGGACTGCGCGGGTTCTGGCACGGTCAGCTCGGCACGCTGATCCGCGAAGCAGGCGGTTGCGCGGCTTGGTTCGGCTCCAAGGAGACTACCTCCAAGTGGTTCCGGGAGCGGAACGAGCGGGCTCTGCTCAAGCGCGGCGGAAGCCAGGATGACGTGCTAGAGAGCAGGGAGAAGGCGCTGCCGCTTTGGCAGCAGGCGATTGCGGGGGCGTCGGCGGGTATGAGCTATAATTTCTTGTTTTTCCCGGCCGATACGGTCAAGAGCAGGATGCAGACGAGCCCGATTGGGGATAATGGAGGAGTGGGCGGCGCGATGCCGAAGAAGAGTTTTGGCGAGGAGGCGAGGGCGCTGTGGAAGCAGGCGGGTGTTAAAGGGTTTTATAGGGGGTGCGGGATCACGGTTTTGAGGAGCGCGCCGAGCTCGGCGTTTATCTTTATGGTGTATGATGGGTTGAAGAAGTATTTTCCTATGGCTTGAGTGAGGGTAGGGGCTGAGGAGTGGTTATCCTAGAGAGGAGGAAAGAAAAATAAACAAGAGACAAGAGAAGAGGGTCCGTCAATGTTTGCTTTGGGGGGAAGGATCTAGAGAGCATAAGAAAGATGGCTGCAAGGGGAGAGAAGGAGAGGGGAAAACACGGTCGGCGCAAAGTTATAGATAGGGTTGGTTGGAACTGGAGCGTTTGCATCTGTTTTACATCGTTTCATTTCAAGGAGGATTGATACCACCAGATAGGAAGAGGAAAAACGGATTGTGGCTAAAGAGAGATACCCAGGTATCTCAAGACGTTCAGGTGCATAGAAGGAGGGTTTTGGTAGACTAGTTTGCTTGCATATACAACAACTGGTTAGACAACTCCAAAGGCAATGGTTCCTCGTGCAAATATTTTGCAATTGGTATCTCTCGACTGCAACAGCGAGATGTTGTGTTTCCCGTTTCACACAACAGGGAAACCCAAACTAGCATCTCATGTAACTAACAACAAAGCTCGCTCACTTGCTTGCTTGCTCAACCACATCCACATCCCCATTACAAATCCTTCCCCTGGCTCTTCTTCCTCTCCTCACCCTTCCTAATCCTCTCCTCGCTAAAATCCCACTCATTCAAATACCCACTTCCCGCACTGAGGTACGTAGCAAAGCTCAACCAGCACACATACGGCACCATCAACCACCCGGCAACCTTATCAATCTTTGTCCCCCAAGTCCAGGCCAAGTAAGCATTAATCCCCACCAGCGCCGCGCAGTCCAATGTAGCCAAGATGGGACGACGGATACCGAAAAACAAAGGCATCCAGATCAAGTTCAGACCAAGTTGGATGGTGTATAAGGTAGAGGTGTGGTAAGTTGTTGGTACCACGGATGGATCAGACAAAAGGAGGGAGGGAGAAGAAGTGCCGATTTGGTAGGCCCGGTAGGAGGCGTAGCCCATCATGCCGTAGAGGAGGGTCCAGACGGGGCCGTAGACGGAGGACGGCGGGTGAAGGGGGGGTTGGCGCAGGGAGTGGTATTGCCGTTTTGAAACGGAGGCTGTTTTTTTTGGGTCAAGTGTTAGTTTTGGTTATTCATTTTTGGGGCAGAAACTCGAGGGTTGCCGGGGGGGGAAGAATATGGAGAGGAAAGTAAGGGGACGTTACCACGATTTGTGCCGAAACCTACGGCTGTTCCTAGAGCTATAGGCAGGAGGATGGAGGCTGGCGCCGAGTTGAAGATGGAGGAGGGGAGGGTGAGCTGGGGGATGTAGCTCGTCATTTTGGCGGTTGTCGTCGTAACCAGTGTTGATATGTTTTGTTGTGTTCTGGATATGTTTGTTTTGAAGTTGATCAGAGAAAAGGACAAGTATCAATCTGAGTTATACGTTGTCTTGTCTGGATATATGAATGAGAGAGAGAGAATGCTAGATGGAAGCTTCAGCTGGTGGTGGTGTTCACCTCATGTATAAGTCGAGTCGGACGACTGACTATGACGACATCGCCAGATTTGGAAAGTTCAGGGTCTGCACGCTAACACTGTGCTGCTTGAGATCGAAAAGGGGACCGCTTGAGCTGAATATCTCCGTGGTATTGCTACTCTGTTGGATTTACTTTGCTATTTGGAGTGAGATTGCACCTTAGCGGTAGAAAGTTTTCCAAGATCATTCGTCCAATGTTCGATGTACTTGCCAGATGACTGGTCCCTTGGATCGCGGGATCGTGAGATGTCACTGCCCCTCTTGTGGATATGCATCTTTTGGGGACATGGCTGCTGTCCATCGCTTAGAAAAGTCACCGTGTTTTGCGCTTTAAACTTGCCGAGGATAAAAAGGATCAAAGACACATTAAAGTATATAGAGCTTTAAGGGCCCTTGCCTGTGTGGTAAAAAGACCAATCAATTGCTGGTGGTTTGGTGAAACATGGACAGTGATGGGACTTTTGCGTTTGCTTCCATCACTTAGCGCTTGGGCCTCCCCGTTGGACAATGGCAGGAATGGATTGAATCGGGCGCTGAATGGCTGAAAGTGGAGATGGCACGTGACTCGGCTAGCCGGGAGCGGTTGGCTAGCGGGAAGTGGATCAAGAACGTGTGGAAAGCACGGACGGCTGCTGAGGTAACAGTGGACCTTCCGACTTGCAGCCAGCAGCGAGCCAGAGTGCCAGGCGTGCCAGGTACTTCGTCAGCCTGTACCTGTCCATTCCATTCACTCTACACTAGGAATCTCCACGCGCGCCGCCACGAAATCCAACTTGTACTCAGACAACCTCATTGCGCGACGGCGACAAGCAACGATCAACACTTCGTTCCATGTAATTGTTCGTTATTCCCTTTTTCCTAAGCCTTCACTTGTTCAGATATTCCTTCCAGCCATTGTTATTGTTGCCTTGGTTTTACTCGATCCCCTTCTTCTTGTACAGCGACGAGAGGTGTTGGCGCTGAGCGAGCTCTCTCTGCTGTGTTCTCGTTGTTCATTGACCGTCTCCTCCTCCACCGTCACCATCACCACCACCAGCATACCAAGCAGCAAAACACAGGAACATCACAGCTGCCTCATAAATACTTTGCCCCATCTTTGTCTTCTTCTACAATCACATCCGCTTCTCTACATCTTTTACTCCAAGCTCAGATCTTCCTCACCCTAGAGTTACCGTTCTAACCGCAATCATGTCGCCAAACAGAAGCCAATCTCTACGCGCAAGCAGCTGTCCGGCTTCCGCTACCATTACTTGACAAGCAGCATACCACGCTTGCCTGTCGTTCAGAAAACATCCAACGTCCAAAATCAACACTTAAACGTCGCGGTTCCGAAATCCGGTTCCGACCATTTCCCATCCCACTCCTCTATACTTTCATCGACACGGTTAGAGACGGAAACAGTCCATTCCAACCCACCTTCACATACCAGATTACAATCAACGATGGATTCGTCCTACCACCCTTACCGAGAGGGTTCTGCTCGGTCACCTGGTGAACGTGGCTGGGGCAGAGGTGATGACAGACTCAAAGACGAGAGGGACAACTTTTATCGTGGCAGATCTCCTGGTACGTCCATAATCTCATCCTTTTCGTGTTGCACTACAGTAGACCGTCCTTCCACATCGCCCAGCCCGATGATCATGCGTTCATTCCTTCACACCTTGCTTACTCCTGCATCAGCCGACCGCAGCAGACGTCGTTCAAGATCCCCGGCCGCGCTCGATCGTTACGAACCCAGAGCCCGCACACGAGACGATTACCCAACCCGCGATCCCCGCGATACGCGTGACCCCCGCGACCCTCGCGATCGCGATGACCAGTCGAGACGCATTCGATCCCCTCCGGCCAATATTGACCGCTATGTTCCTGGCCAGGATGTGGCCCCAATCCAGCCTTTGACCAACCCTATCCCCGATCCGATCAAGCTCCCGTACCAAGTCGGCTTTTCATATTACGGCGAGTGGTGGAGGGCGAACGAGAAAATCAAGGAGGAAAAGGAGAGGTTGCGCACTGGCCGCCGCCGTGAGCCCGAGCGTGTCCGCGGTCCGGAGGAGCGTGAGAAGGAGAAGGCCAAGATTCAGGCCGCCTACGATGCCTACAAGGAAGAGCTTCAAGCCAAGATGGCATCAACATTTGTCAAACAACACAAGGACGAGCAATGGTTCAGGGAACGCTATGTCCCAGAAATCAGAGATGGTTTCAGGAAGCAGCTCAACGAGTTCCGCCGTGGCGCCTACACCCAGTGGGAGCAAGATCTTGAGACCGGCACCTTTGACGAGTTCTCCCTGGAGGGCATCCCCAAGAGCGAGAGCAATGGTGCTGGCGGTGTTGTGGAAAAGGAAGAAGGTGAGGCAACTGCTGCGAACGAGGTTCTCGGCGTCGGTGACTTGGTCCCAGCCAATAGTGCCGACATCAGGGACGAGAATCTGTTCCAGCCTACTCTCCTCATCAAGACTATTGCCCCGTCTGTCAGCCGTCAGAACCTCGAGGCCTTCTGCAAGGAGCATCTTGGCGAGGAAGAGGGTGGATTTAAGTGGCTCTCGTTGAGTGATCCGAATCCCAGTAAGCGATACCACCGTATCGGTTGGATCATGTTGCACCCTGCACCGGAGGCTCCTATCGCTCAGGATGAAATGAAAGACGAAGATGACGAGGGCGAAACCAAGCCTCCCGTCCCCACCACCGCTGAGAAGGCCCTGGAGGCCATCAATGGCAAGACTGTTAAAGACGAACAGCGCGGTGATTTCACCTGCCACGTAGGAGTACACAATCCCCCAATGAACCCCAGGAAGAAGGCTCTCTGGGACCTTTTCTCTGCACCTGAACGCATCGAGAAGGACCTCGAGCTTGTCAGACGTCTTGTCAACAAGTTTGAAGAGGACTTCGGCTCCGACTTCAATGCCACGCTCAAGATCGATGAGCGCGTAGAGGACCTGAGAACCGCCGGCCGCTTGCAGCCTGCAGTTCCTGCTCCTGGCATCAAGAAAGAGAAGATCAAGAGGGAAAAGTCCATTGGTATGGATGAAGCCATGGACGAAGAGGGCGAAGAACATGAAGATGATGACGATGACAATGAAGATGAGGGGACGGTTGATGACGAAGTCGATGATGAAGACTTGCTCGTCAAGAAGAAGAAGCTGGATCTCATGATTGAGTATCTTCGCCGCGTCTTCAACTTTTGCTTCTTTTGCGTCTTTGAGAGTGACTCCATCCATGAGTTGACGAGAAAGTGCCCTGGTGGCCATCTCCGCAGACCCCGTAGCACGCTCTCGTCGTCGGCCAAGGCCGTCGCTCGTGCGAGCGCGCTCGGTGAGCCTTTCCCTTCCAAGAAGCGTAAGGACGCCGAAGAGGTCGAGGAAGGTGAGGCGCCTGAGGGTGAACGCAAGTTCCGCACATCTTCCAAGACAGAGCAGCAGCTGCAGCGGGCGTACAACTGGGTGAAGACCTTTGAGGACAAGATCATGCAGATCCTTGAGCCCGATACTGTTGACATCAGAAAGTTGGGCGGTAAGCCGGTTGAGGATGCCATTAACGATGAGCTCGCCAAGTACGTCAAGCAGGAAGATGAGAACAAGTGGAGGTGCAAGGTGCCCGAGTGCACCAAGCTCTTCAAGGAGGATCATTTCTGGAAGAAGCACGTTGAGAAGCGACACAACGAGTGGCTAGATAAGCTCAAGGAAGAGGTAAGTTTTCCTTGGCTACTTCGAACTGGACTGCGTACTGACTTTCAAAAGATCGCCTTGGTCAATGCCTATGTCATCGACCCTGCACACATTGCGCCGTCCAGGACCGACGCCAACTCCAATGGCCACTTCCCGCCTTCCAACGGCCAGCAACCGACTGGAACCCCGCGTGGCTTTAACCTGCAAAATTACGCCATGAACAGCATGCTGAACTTCCCAGGCTTCCCCATCCCATCCATGTTCCCCAACATGATGAACGCTGGTGCCATGGCCGGTGCGGCGCCCAACTGGCATGCCGCTGGTGGTGATGACCGCAGTGGTGCAGGTGGTCCTATCCGCCGTGGCGGTCATATGGGCGGTGCCGGAGGCAGATTCCAGAGCCGTACTGGTCCCTACGACCGTCGGCCCAACCCTCGGTACCCAGGAGGCATGGATGGCGGAATGGCCGGTCGCGGTCGCGGCGTAGGAGGTCCAGCTAACCGCTGGGGCGATGGCGCTGCTGGAAACGCGGCTATGGGTCCTCGTGAGGCCGTCCAAGGAAGGACGCTCAAGAGCTACGAGGATCTGGATGCCACGGCTGGAGGAAGCGGTGGCGAGCTCAACTACTAGAGGCGTTGATCTCGCTCTAATTCGGTTATCGTCCAGTTCGGTTCATATCCCTTGTGGGCCTTCATGAACAGAAGGACTCGTCTCATTGACAGCCTTGATAATTATTTGCTACTTTCTTTTTGTTTGCTGGGGACAAGGTCTTTTCTTCCGAACGGGATGAAGCGGAAAATGAATGGGTGTGTGGTTACGTCTAGTCAGGTTCGAGAGTCAGGTTCGAGGAGCGCGTTCGTACGTAGTCGATCAGTCGATCGTGAAAGGATGGAAAGGATGGGTGTCATCTATGTTGTATGTTCCGAGGTTCGAGGTTTTCATGGTGCCCCTTCTGCAAATCATGGGGTTACGTTAGTAACTTAGTTACAGTCTTGCAGACAGATTATTCAAGGAGCAGATTCTATAGTTCTTTTTCGTGCATCGTTGACGTCGTCTGACTGTGACTAAGTCCTTGAGGTATTTGATATTCGATATAGACAGAGTGTCGTTGATCCGATCCAAATGTGTCTGTGTCCCCTTCAGATGGGTTGTTCAAGTGACGAACATCGCCGGAGAAGTGATATAAACTTTGGATATCGTAGTCCTCGCGTAAACCTTCCTTAGATTCAGTTGCTCTGTTATACTTGTGTGCCTGCTGATGGATTAGGTGTATCGTTGCAACATTTCTGTCGATATACGCCATAGTGTCACTGAATCCTTGACGAGTGTCTTGCTTGACTTGGCCATCTCGTCAAGACTTCTTAGTAACATGATCCGATTCCGAAAAACAAACGCTCCTGAACTCATTTGGTGTCCGAAAGATGGAAGTCTGTTACCCATCTTGAAGTTGACGAGAGGATCTACATCACAGATATGATCGATTCCCTGACTGTCACTCCTCCTTTATGATACACTACCATCAACGACTACCAGACCGTTACCCAGATGTTCAAAAGACCATCGATGCCAGTTGCGACCCCCTATCGACCTATTTTTCCCATCCCACCCTTCTTCGCTCGAAAATATCACCGCTTTTATCAAGCCCTTCAAGTCCATTTAAATCAAGAACCAGCAACCCATATCACCACCAAAATATGCACCTCCCACATAACCCTCCACTCCCTCTGGCCCCACGAGACCTCCCGCCTCGAATACTGTGCCCGCTGGCAATTCTGTAACCCTTGGTACCCAGCCCATACAGTGATCACCACGCTACAAGGGCAGACTTGTGGGAATGTGAGGTGTCCGCAGGCGATGTGGGAGATGGTTAGACAGGGGCGGGTTAATGGATGGGGAAGGAGAAGGGTGGAGGGGCCGTGGGGGAGGGTTAGGGGGTGGAGTTAGGGGGTGGAGCTGAGAGAGGAGGGAAAGGGAGAGGGAAAGGGGAGAGGTAATGGAAGTAGATGGGGAGGGAGGGGGGGAGGGGGAAAGAAGGGAAGGGAAAGGGGAGGTAGATGACTTCACAAACATGGGAATTTTTCGGCAATAAGGGCTTCAACACCCCGGCGTTAACAGTACTCAACAACCATCTTTGGGTACCCAGCCAGAACAGTAATTACTACGTTACAAGGGCAGATATATAGGAATATAAGGTATCTATAAGCGATATAGGAAATAGTTAGGACAAGGAGGGTTAATCGATAGGGAGCGAGGGGGGGTGTCAGGGAGTGGTGTAGGAGGGGCCGTAGGGGAGGGTTACGGGGGAAAAGGGGGGTAAAAAAGGAGAAGGAGGGAAAGGAAGAGGAAGGGGGAAAAGAAAGAAGATGAGAGGGGAAATATAAGGGGAAGCATCGGGAAGCATCGGAAAGCGAAACAGAGATGAGTATAAGAAGGTAGGGAAGGTTGAAGGTTGTAGTATAAGGAAGGGGAAGAAAGTAAACACGCCACAATACCGTCCGCCCACCGGACTTTCCCCTATTAATAATGACCAGTTTGTAGGGTTTGCTTTATAACACCTTTACGAGCAATTTTTCTCAATTATGGTAGTCACTGTTCGGCGAAACTATGAGAGTGTCCTCCTGGTGGAAGTGGCGATCGAGCAAATAACATGTTCAAGCACCTGCCGTCACAGATCAAGCACCTGCCGTCACAGATCTTCATCATTGTATTGAAATGGAAAGCAAGTGGGTGTTGCTTCAGCAGATAGTTCCTTCCCATGTCTTCTCCATCATTCTTGATTTTTGTTCTACTGTCCTTCCATCTTTACCCATTCATTCTCCTTCTTGCAACGCTCCTCCGCCTATCACCGACAGGTGCCTTCCTAATAGCATACTTTCCCTTCTCTTACCACCAAGTTTACCAAATCAACAACAAAATGGAATCCCGTCATGGCATCCGAGTCCTGCTCGGAAGGGAGTCAGTTTATTTGTCTTCCAGCTTTTGCTTGCTCACATCGATATCGCCCCGTCGTCAACAGTCTACAGGCACCAATAAGTCTGGATGCCACAGGCTGGTACAGTGACGTCCATCAAGTGAGTTCTGTTTTGCTCTCTTCTGCCATAACTCGAGTTTGTTCCAGTCGTGCATTTTCATTTCATCCACGGCATGCCATCATCCCCTCTAATTGTTCGATAGCTAACCACCACGCTCCTATAGAAACAACACTGAAGCTTGTTCCATCGGAATAATACCCATTCAACCGAAAAGAACGCATCCAACGAGCACCTCATATCCCGAAGCATAGAAGACAAAGCATTCTACGGAGACACAACTACAACAGAAGCTAAAGGAACAATGTGTATGATCTATTTCAACAACTATGCATGCGGATGCTATGCGGGTGAAACCAACGATAATTGTACACCCGTGTGCCCTGAGTATGCTCCGAGGTCGACTATAACCATGGTATTAGGTCACGACTGTGGCAGACCCAGCCGCTGCCAGGGTGTGCAGGCCTACTGGACTTGGATGGTCTTCGACCAAAGGGTGGCGACAGGGGAGCTTTTGGCTGAATACCTAAGGCTTGCTGAGACGCAAACAGATTATGACAGGTATATGGAGCTTCGTACGTGGCACTGGGCTCGTGAGGTACGGTCTTCTCCCGAATAACAAGCCTTCTTGCGCCATATGTTGACTAGGGCTACGCAAGCAGTTTGCAGAGCGCGACATTGAGTTCATTGGGTTCTCTCCTCTGAGAACGCCAACCAACGAATCTTCGAGCTCATCCTCTGCCCAGCATCCTTCAGATACACAGGCGGCCTCAGCTTCTGCTTCCTCATCTGATAGGCAGCCTCCAAATCCTAACTTGGCCGAGGCTGTCGAACTCCTCCGTCAACAGCCTCCGAGTTCTGGATCGGAAAGAACTGGTGAAGAGGAGGGCAGAGAAGAGGAGGGCAGTGAATATGAGGGCAGTGAAGAGGAGGGCAGAGAAGAGGAAGGCAGAGAAGAGGAGGGCAGAGAAGAGGAAGGCAGAGAAGAGGAGGGCAGAGAAGAGGGGAGTAGTGAAGAGAAGGAGAGTGAAGATGAGGGCAATGAATATGAGGGCAGTGGATATGAGGGCAGTGAAGAGGAGAGTAGTGAAGAGGAGGGTAGTGGAGAGGAGGAGAGTGATGAAACTGTCCACAGCCGATAAACTTGGGGTCCGGATATATGAGAGTGATGATGGGGACATGAACGACGTGGATGGCGATGTGGATAAAGAAGGGGATGGGAATCGAGAAGGGGAATGAAGACCGTGATAATGATATGAATAAGAAGAGAAATGAGAACTAAAGAACTGTGGCAATAGAAATTAAAGTGGTGATGGCATTGAGGGTAACAATAGAAGATACGACAATAAAGGGGTTAGGTCAAAGGATAGCGCAGGGGTACGAGACAGACTTGGTAAGCTGTTATTGGCATACCTACCTCGGACAATTATTGAACAATGAAGAATACATGCGATCAGGGTAGGCCTAGAATTGTAAGAATTATATGTTAAACTATGTCTCTGCCAACCGGCCTTGTCGGTGACTCCTTGTCCCGGAAGACAAAGTAAACAAACCTTAATCAGATAAAAAAATTCACAGCTACGCATCGCCAACTTGTCCACTTCTTGATGAACTGAAGAAAGCCGAGGACAGATTGATTGATTCATAGCAACTTACTGCCCTTTCAAAAAGTCGAGAATCATTAAGTCACTACCAGTCCGCTGCTGCTCATCCACCAACCCGCCGCCAACGGCGTTCCCTTCAGTCTTGTAGAAAACTCGGAGATTGGTGACCCACGAAAAGTCAACGTTCATGATGAAGCGCAAACGGGCAGACTGGGTCAGCAACACTCTGTCCGCGTCAGATCCAGTGGACGTCGCCTCCGTGATGTATCGCTGGCAAGGGGAATGGAGTAGGAAGGATGGTTAAAAGGGGAGTGTCCCGGTGCTTTGGTGGTGCTTTTCGTGAGTCTTCATCGACATCACATCGACATCGTCCACCTCCCCTATTCGAAGATAACAAGAACCAAGCACAAAGACGAGGCTCACCTACCTACCTACCTACCCAACATCCACGCAACAAAAAAATGTGCGTTAGGCAATACCCAATCTACGCCTGTGGGAAAGAAATCTTCCCCGGGCCCGCTCCAACCCGAGACTACCCCTGCGAACGAAACTGCGGCCAGTGGACACCAGGTCGTTACCAGTCTGAAATGTACTGCATGAGTCCGTACTGCGACGTTTGTATCCACAGGATACAGGCTCATACGGCGCCGTGGACGGATCCGAATGTTTCCCAGCATACGGATCCGCAGTATTCTCAGCATTATAATACGTATGGGATTGTTGTTCCGGCGAGTGGTGGTGGAGGACAAGTTGATCCGGGGTATGGTGGTGGCTACGGTGGTGGTAATCCCTCGGGTTATGGAGGTTATGGTGGTGGTGGACAAGTTGATCCGGCATACGGAGGTGGTGGTTATGGTGGAGATCCCTCCGGGTATGGAAGTTACGGCGGCGGTGATCCTTCGGGCTCGGGATACGGCGGCGGCGGCGGCGGCGGCGGGTTTAACCCGATGCCTCCTCCTATTCCTGCTGGATACGGTGGTGGTGGTGGTGGCGTCCCTCCGAACCCAATGCCGCCCCCAAATCCGGCCGGGGGCCAGAACCCTGATCCCAGGAATCCGTTCCCCGCTGGCGGTGGTGCGTCTCTACCTTCGTGGTTGAGAGATGACGAGGAGAAGAAGGGAAGTAAGAAGAGTAAGGGAAAGAAGTCGAGTCATCGGAAGCATAGGTGAGGTCGATATGGGCAAAGGACATAGGGAGAGAGAAAGATGAGGGAGTGAAAGAAGGGCAAGGGGGAGAAAAGGGGGAGTGAGTGGAAGATACTTGGGTGGTAAACTGGATGTGAAATGGGCATGAAGGGATAAGTTGACGGGAATTTAGCTGAAAATTCAAAAGGGACCGTGCGACAAGAAGGGAACAAGATGGGGAATGGAAGGAAAGTATGGAAGATGAAGAAAATAGAGATGAGTAGAGGTAGCTACTAGATACCCAAATACCAGAATGTGCCGTCAACAGACTTGACTTTGCTCAACTTCGTATCAACATCGAGTTTCTCTCCTTACAAGTATGCATGCATCAACGGCACAAAGTCCACGTGCACATACGCATATGCATTTGCATTTGTAGCACACGTGCTTCTTTACCACAAAAAATGCAGTCAAGACAACGTTGTAATTACCCTACCTGTACTTGACTTCGTTACCGCGCAAACGTAGGTCGCACCTTCCATTCCCTTTCTTTTCTTGCCCTTTCCTTCAAGTTCTTCTCATTCCGGACTCACCAATTTCAAGCTAAACATCACAACTCTTCACCTTTTCTATATTTCCTACTCACCTTCTCGACGACCTACCGGCGATATCTCACCACGATCCGCGGAGGCGGAGGCGGAGGGCATCCTCCACCACCGCCGCCAAACGCTGGGAAAGGTGGGAAGAACGGTTGACCAAAATGGGGAGCCGGAGGAGCTGACATAGGACGCATCATGGGGTTGCCGTATCCTTGGAAGTAACCACTGCCAGCGTTAGGATAAGGTTGAAGAAAAGGAGGCATCATAGGTCCTGGATTATAACCGCCATGCACCGGACAAGACGTCGACGGGCCCGGAAGCATCGGAGTAAAGCCGGCATACCCTCCATACTCTCCAAACCCTCCATACCCAGCATACCCGACATTATCATCGACACTGCCACTGTAGCCCACACTCGAGGATGAACCACCGCCATAGCTACTACCAGCATGAGCACCATAATTCCACTTCCAATCAGCAATCTTTACCTGGCCCTTGTCAAACATCCTGCGTATCGCCGTCGAGCAGCGAATGTTACCGCAGTCCGTTGGGAGTTCGTAGTAACCCCAACCCCAGGAGTATTCTGGGCATTGATTGCCGCAGGACTCGGTGCGGGTGTTTTGGGCGGGGAGTTGTTCGTGTCCGCAGGAGTATACGGGCCAAAGCTTGCGGCACATTTTTGTTGATTAACTCTGGAGGTAAGGTTGGTTTGGTTTGGTTGGAGTTGGGTTGGATGGGAGTGTTGCTGGCGGTGAGTGTCTCAAACGCTCTTTTTATGTGTCTTTGAGATTGTGATGTTGCTACAACACCTACCTCTAATGCATCATCAATCAGAATCAGGTACATAGGTGAATCCAGGTTTGACATTAAAAGTTGATGATTGCGAAGCGGGCAACAAGCATGTCCGTTTGTCTTCCTTTTGCATCAGCATTGTCGACATCAATGGATCATGAACGTTCAAATGTTCTTGTCTCGAGAATTCTCATTAAGCGAGTGATACCAATTAATTGATAGCTGAGTAGAGACGAAAACAAACTTCAAGTGTCCCACAAGACACTTGACAACTGCGTCATATCAAACACTTGAATGATGCACGCAAACCACTCAACAAAAGCATACCTACTCCCCTGCCACTCTCCCGTTGCCCTCGTCGTGGTTGCTCCTCCCACTTTATTATCATACAAGAGTTCAGCGGCCTTCCTAAAAAAAAAGAGGAAGGAACGACAACAAAATGTGCCACCAACCTAAGCTCGCACCAGCCACCTACCTCCTCCCATTGTCACGTCAACCGTACTTCAGCATCGCAGACGACCGTCCAATCTTTCCGTGTCTGGTGTCAGTGTAAGGTATAGAGGCATTGATCAATGATACAGATTCCTTCGAGTCACTACATCTGCCTACAGCAACTGCGTGAAATCAAGCCAAAAAAAAAAACCCCCCCCAAAAAAAAACCCCCCCCAAAAAAGAACCAAAAAGAAAAACCAAAAAAACCAATAAAAAAAAAATCGGTCAAAAGAAAGCGAAAATGGAAGAGAAAAATGCAAAGAACGCGCCCACACCATGTTCAACCATTAGCCAAAGGGTATCAAACAAGGGTAAAAAGCTCAGTCGCCCAGGAAGGAGGCTTGGGGGAACGAACCACACCACGCTCCAGCTTGCGAACCTACGAAAACTGTACCACGGGTACCGCGCACAACCGGCAATGTTTTCATGAACGGGTTGAACCGCTCGGCCATTTGGCCAATTTGGTCCCCGCTCTGGTATTAGGGGCCTGGTGCTGGGCTTTATATGGTGCGTGGGTAGAGGGGTAGAGAGGGTAGTAGAGCTGAGGGATGGGATGGAAGGCTGAGCGTACCCGGGTACCGTACCGGCCGTGTGGGTGATTGCTTGAGGGAGATTCGCAAAGATGACCAAGGAAATTTCGGAAGTGTCCTTGAAGTACCAAGGGAGGCATCCAGAGTGCCGGGCGGTTAGTGGAAGGTGTCGGTGGGCCAACAAACAAGAGGTTTGAGATGGCGCCTCAGGGGGCAGTGTTGAGTCACGCAAGGTAATAGGGAGGACAATCGTCTGCGATGTCGAAATAAGGTTGATATGACATGGGAGCATCGAGTATGGATGGCTCTCTCACCGGACCGAAACCGACCGCTTTATTTCGGTGCCGGCTCGGTCTCTTAAGAACCACATAAGACCCAAGGGGGCATCCAAGTCGCATCTAGGTCGAAGAGATCTTTTACTCGATACGTTGTAACCCACTAACAGTCTTGATCTTGAAGCTAATGTAAGACAAAGAGAAATAATAACAAACCATATATGCAGGATCAGATTTCATACGTTATCGATCGAGTGTCCTCGTTGTATGTAGGAGGTTATCACAACGCTCTTTCCCCTGGGCTCGCTTCTTATCTCACCGAGTTCACCGACCAGTTCTTACTAGAGATAGGTTGTAGGTTGTTCACCGATTCACCGAAGATACTGATACCTACCTTTCAAGCCCGCCTCGGCCCGATTCCGGATCTCCGAGCCTGCCCTTCGTGCCCTTCCTTCGTCCCCCATTCGCAGCAGCCCAGTCGCTTCGCTTGCGGCGCCGCGCCGGTGACACTAGAACCCTAGCTGTGTGGGTTAAATGTAACCTTAACGAGAGACTTGACTCCATCGCGCAATTCGTATTAACATGGGATGTTATAGCCTCACACTTTTTTTCTTCTCTCTTCTTTTTTGGTGTTCCGTTCAGCTCTGAGTTACGGCTGAGTCAAGGTAGACAAAAGCCTACGTGAAGCTATCTAATGAGGACGGTGAGGGTCCTGACTTTTGGACAGGTTTTCTGAATAAGTTGAGGTAGTAGGTATCCATCTTGATATTAGATCCGATACCGTATGAGAGCCTCCGCAACTTCGTATTCCAACCAAAAGAAAACCTGGGGTTCCCTGGTCTGGTCTGCTAGTTGATAGTTTGGTTTCTTGGCGATCAAATGGATAGGATATGCAAGATGCAAGAAGGGTTCAGGACAAATTGTCCACTGTATCGGTTTTGGTGGCCTTTTGCACTTTCGCCCTCCTTTGTTTATCCGTACTGGCGATGCCTTCTTTATCTTCTCCCGCCTCTTATCGATCCTCGTTTTCGTTGCTCTACAAACAATTTTCAATCCCGATGTTCTCCTTGGTCCCCTCGGAGAACCTCCCATTGGCTACCTATAGCCTCCCCCCCTCTTTATTCCCGTTTGTAGGCCCTTTGGGTTGGGCCGTAGCCGCCGTTCGGTTTTCCCGCGCTCGTTGTTCTCCATATCTCACGGGCCTGACCGAACGACGTGGCAGCACGGAAGAAGAAAAAAAGAAGAAAGTGAAACTTCTATCACCTGTGCTTGGTTTTTCCTTCAGAGAACCTGGAGAAGGACCCCATGCCATTACGGCGCTGTACATAGATATAGCACAGGGAATAAGACTATTATTATCACCTGTGCTTGGCGTGATAGGGGTTACCTATGATTGATCTTATCAACCATGTGAGCTTACTGTACACAGGTTTGCATAGTCCCAGGATTTCTTTTGTTGCCAAGATCTCCAAGACAATGAACGCCTTTTTGTTAATGGTTAGTCACGGTGTTGAAATCTGAGTTTCTACTAAGCCCGGTAAAAGTGGTCTGAGATAGGTATCCCAACAACATTTTACGTTTAGCGCCTATTTACCCCCTCTACCCCCTCTACCCGCATGCCATGCTAACATGCCATGCCACTACACTACCATAGCACACGAAACATCGAACTAAAGCTAAACCTAAGGAAGCGGCGCTGGCTCCGGATGATCTGAGCGAGATCAGATCAAGATCAGCACTGACAAAGAAAAAAAAGAGGGGTGGCCAGGCAGAAAAAAAAGGAGAAAACGTTAAAAATTCGAAATATGTACCATGTACATAGTTTGAATTGAAGGATTGGGAGTTGAGCCTCCCGCGGCAGGCAACCCGGATGCCGATTTCCGTTAGACATAATCTTGGCTTGCTCCGACTCCGAGCAACCCCCTTGTGTCTTTTGATCCCTTGGGGACGAGGGTTGGTCGCTTGGAGCCTTGGGCACTTGTCCCCTGCGGTTGGTGGATGGGTGGGATGTTCCCCAGAGGTGCAAATAATGTTTGGTTTCACTTGGAATTGTGATAGGGGTCTGGTGTCCGCGAGTCCATTGTTTCACTAACTGGGGCGGATCTGTTTCCTGTGAGTGGTGGTTGCATTTGCAACGGTGATAATATAGGGCTATGTATGTGTGATTTTCCGCTATTTTCCACAGCTAGCCCACACCGCGAGCTTCAATTCGCCACTTCAAGGTTACGATATGGCGCAGAGGGAAGGAACGGTTTGGTTCGGTTTGGCAGACCATGTGGAATGTGGAGGTAAGTGAAGGGTTTGTGCTGGGACTAGAGGCCTATAACGCTGCCGGTATCCGGCCGAACGACTGAAAAATATGAAATCAAGAGTTGGCGGTTGGTTCATCGCGGAAATGGTGCGAGCGTCGTGTTTGGGCAGGCGAGGCCGCAAGGCAGAGGAGACAAGGATGGATATTAGTTTTCAGGGTCTTTGAGAAACTCGAAAAGGGAAAACAGAGACAAAGCGAGGAACATATCCGGTTGCCCCGTTCTGGGCATTCTCGTAGTGTTACCGACCCGAGGCTGGATCTGTCTCGAACTGCTCTTTTTCCTTTCGGCCTCGTTCGGTTCTTGCATTTGCTGGCCGGCCAAAAACAGGCAAGATCTGACGTTCGGGAGGTAACCAACACATCAAACAGATGAGTTGATGTGGATGACAATGTCTCTTGATACAGCCATGTCGGCTTGGGTTATGTGAAGGCGTGTCGCTCTTGTGCCTTAATCACAAGATAAAACAGACGAACGGCCTTATCGCAATTTGTCGATCGCCCCGACTGTCGATATGGCCTTATTTTTTTTTACACCCACGCGCTATTCGGCTGACAGGTGGACAAAAGGGGATAAAGAGCAAAAAAGGTCGAGTCTGGATTCGGTGATCGACATTTGCCACCTGACCGCTTTTCAGGGTCCTGGGCCACCGGGCCTTGGGGAACGGCCTGTGGAGTTTGAATGGTTGCCATCATGTTGTGTTCTGGACATTGTGTCGTCTGCGAATGGGAGGCTGACAAGGCAGACGGACAGGACTTCTAAGAGTTCTGGAAGGCCTCAAGTGCGAATACATACTGTGTCCCTGGTGTTGTTTTCTGGGAGTTGGGTTGTCAGCCTCCATTCGGATGTCAAGCCGTTTCGTATCAAAAGGTAAACAGCAAGCGAAACAAATCCGCAAGATTATGCAGTCATGTGAGAGAAAACCAAGCCTTCCGATACTGCACAAGTAGGGGATCCCATCAGTGCGTATGTCAGCCCAGATCCACGTTTTCCTCTTTGGTGCTTAGCTGTTGATCATATACTTTATTTTTGATGCGGCTCGACTTACACGAGGCTGGGACACCGGTTACCAGACCAGCAAACATACCTTATAGACGCCCATCTTAAGCGGCGTTCCAAGTGTGATTTACTTGATGCGTATACGGCGTCGCTTTCTCTTGTTGTTACGAAGTCATAATATCTCTCTTTGGATCTATCCGCCGGCTGATGCTCAACTCGAGTCGTATGTTGTTGACCACATACACTCGGCAGTTTCAAGCGGAGGCCGGACGGAGCTCCGGTCGGCGAAGTCAGATATGATGGCAAATTCAGCTGAAAGTGTCATGTGTCACGGTTGCCGCCATCGTCGTTGCCTGAATCGTATAAGCTTGTGTTTACTCGACAGGCATGTCCTGTCATGTCTTGCAGTGGTCTCTGTTTCCACGTCGTCAATTCAAGCCTTCACCGCCGCGACTTGCACCTGAAAGAAAAATTATATCTTGCTGGCCAGGGTTTGGTCGTTCTGGGCGCCAATGGTAGTTGGAGAATGCCCATGTTGGAGCGAGCTGAGCCCAACAACAATGGCGGCTTTCGCGAGAAGAGATGAAAAGCCAGCAGTGACGTAGGTGGCTGTCAATACACACTTTGGAACCCGGCAAGCGACAGCCGCTTGCTGGCCATGACCATGGCGTTATGAGACGACGGAGGGGAAGCCCCAGGAGTGTTGGGCATCGTCCGGGTCGCCCGTTGAATAGCCTGGGGAATCTAGAAGGAGGGGTAAATATTGACAGGTGCAGGCGTCTTGTAGTGAAGTAAAAGTAAACAATGGGGTCGCGTGCGCTGCGGATGAAACCGATTTTGACATGTTGTCGATCCGTTCCATGATCTCGATTGCATATATTTTGGCACGTCTAGTGGTCGATTATTGGAGACGATGCCATGGCAATCATTCGAATGTGATTGCGAACGAAAGAAAAAGTCAAGTGGATGTGGAATGGAAGGTGTTACACTCTCCGTCGGTGTGACGGGGCAATCATGTGCGAGAAGCCCTAGGAATCTACTGTGAGTCTAGCCGCTTATGGGTTAGTGTACAGTATTTGGTTGCAAAAGTTGGGGAAGGAGACCACAACGACGCTTCGGAGTTCGACTTGTTCAGTTCCTCTTTGGTGCCCAGCATCGTTCAGTTTTCAGAGCCCTTCAGTTGGGTCGCAACCTCAAAAAAGTTGGGCGTTGAGAATGATGGGTTTGTGATTTTCACCTCCCACGATATGCCGACGGGTTCGGTGAGGCTCAAAGTAAGGCGGGGCTCGCGTCTAGAACTGCTTTGCCTGCCACAGAGCTGGAACTGTTCCGACATGCGAACTGCGAACTGTGAACTGCTTTCTCTGGTTCCGCGCACCTCACAGGCTCACCTTGTGATCACTGATGAATCCAGCTGGTGTCCGCTGTTGATATTGGGGTCTTCCTGGAAAGCTACACCTGCATCGGCATGCCTTGACTGGCAACCGAAACCTGTTGCGATGCAGTCAATATCTTGACAGCTGTCCATGTACAGAAGGCGACGAAGCCGGGGGAAACAATCCGGCCCGTTCAACGTGATGTCTCCGGGGTCGGTCCTCTGTAGTGTATGTCTGTACGTGTACGACGTTAAAGAGGTGGCGTTGAGCAACCCCGCAAACCGTTTCAGGCGACTGCTGTAGTTAGCTACTGCGCATAGAGATGATACCGCCAACCAGTGATCTCCATGGCATCGCTCGATCGTTTGTTGATGGGAGATCAGTGCGTCCCTATCAAAGACGTTCGATTACTGGCGATTCGGCGACCATGCCCAGCCGACCAGATGCGCAATAGAGGCAAAAACGGGTTTCTTTCAATGAAGCATGACCTGACTGCCTCGACTGCTAAGACCGGCCGGCTGCCGCAACTCCAAGTCGCACAGTAAAAAGAGCGTCTTGTGCAAGGCGCCATGTGTGCCATCGTGTGCGGGTGTCCCATGCGTGCCATCTGCCAGCTGCCTGACCACAGTAGGCGACCTGACTTTTTCCACAGAACTGGTTGCCTTGGGTCCCTTACTCCCATTTGGGATCGAGGTCCGGACCCGAGATGGGAAACATGAGTTGAGGATGGTGTTTCTGGTGGTAAATGTCAGCTATGCCCCTGAAATTCCGAGATTCCGATTTGGGGTTTGCGGCCTTGCGGGAGAGGGGCGGGAGAGGGGCGCTCGCTGCCGGGCAGGGAGGGGCAGGATTGTGTGGTCGTTGAGAACATGTCCAGGTCGATGTCGATTCTTTGTGATCCGTTCGTGCCATTTTCTTTTCCCATTTCTTCAAACTTGTACGATCAGACCCTTTCAAACTGAAGAATCCCAGGCACATCCAGGTTCCCGGGCGGAAGCTCCCCGTCCCGGCGGCTGCCGGTCTGTGTGCTCGCCGTCCCTCCGTCTCCGTCGGAACGGGACCACGAGATGGGACGACTCAGGCTCGAGGTTTGCAGCTACTTAGCGTGTGAAGTGTTGCCGCTCACACTGTCCCAGGTACCGACCGCGCACCACAAAGGACAGCCCCAGGGCAGTTGCCAGTGCCAGGCCGCTGTAGCCTTTGATACCACCTGCACGGCACTGGATTTCGGAGTCCGGACGGTGGACGCCGAGTGGCAGGAAGAATGAACTGACCGCGAATGACTGAGATATCAGATGCTTCAGTCCTGACCAACTGTTGACTAAGCTTGATGAGATCTTTGCTATGACTTTGAACACAAGGTGAAGAGACTCGATGTTAGAAGTGAACCCAAGAATGCTCAAAGGGAAGGGTCCCATACACGAAAGCACAGACCACATCCCCTCAGGTCCCAAGGGCCAAGCATCAGCACCAAGAAGCAACCAAGACGAGTTGCCGTGCAGGAAGCGCAGGGCAGCGCTGATCCCTCCCTTACTCGGCGGCTCGGCCGGCAAACCCCACCAGCCCACCCCCATCCCGTCTCTGCGGCCTCTTCCTGTTGTCTCTTGCGCTGTGAAGCAAACTACTGAGAGGAAGAAGAGACTGAGCACTGGACTTTGACTTTGGTGTTTTGCCTTGCCCAGCAGCAGTCTGCTCTCCAACAACAGACCACACTCAAACCTTCGTTTCGCCCTCCACCCTCGTCGTCCGCGCGCCGCCATTATCCTTGTTGGCCATCTCTTTCTCATCCCATCCGTTTTCCCTTTCAGAATTTCCCCATCCACGTGCCATCTCTCGACGAAGCCTTTCCGCAGTTGCCTGAACGCTCCGTCCACAGCAGCACACTGTGCAAAAGTCCCCGTCAACCTCGACTTCCCTAGGCAATCTACAACTCTACCAAAAAGTGAAAAGAGAAAACGATCACAGAGAAACAGCAGTTGGGAACCAAGAGGAAAAAGAACAAAAACCAAGCTACACTAGAGGTATCGTCCAGCCATTCAACGCTCAGCGCCCGCCCCTGTCCCCGTCCCGCCCACGGCACTAACAAAACTGGCACTGTGCTGCTCTACCTAGCGCTCCGACGGACTCTGCACTTTGCAGACTCCCTCAAACAGACTGCAGTGCCCTGCTGCGGCCCCGACGAGTCTGTCTCCAGTCCCCGTTCCAGTCCCGTCCATCCAGGAGCCAGTGATCTGATCCCATCCGACCCAGTCTCTCCAGTCCCGCCCGCCGCCAGCCAGTCGAGAGCCACAGTCCCAGGTCCAGGCACGGCTCGATAACTCTCCTCTTTCTCCGCCTCACTCTCCCAACCTTGGCCACAGTCCACAGTCCACAACTGCACCCACCGGGCCACCACCACTCACCACGACGGACTCGTTCAACCAGAGCCAGGCCCAGTTCCCAGCAGTTCCAGTCCGGGTCCGCAGTCCGCAGTCGTCCCAGGTCAACAGCGACCAGACTGAACCTGTAGGGAAACAGTCAGGACTAGACAACCTACCGCTGTCGCTGTCCCCAGTCCCAAGCGCTACCTAGCCACGGAGAAAAAGCGACCAAAACAGGCAAACAAAATCTCCTACTACTAGCACCGAGGACGCACTTCGAGTCTCCTCCGAGCCTGAAGCCTCAGTCAGCTCAGCTCCTCTCTCCTTTCGCGATACAATCCTTTTGAAAAACACCATTCCTACCCATCGCGGGATCCCAACCATCTACAAACAGTGAGCCCACCCCAACAGCACTGTCCTTTCGTCTGAAACTTGCCCAAATCCCCCTACGTGCATTATTCACGTTGCTGACGATCCCCTGCTTCAAGACCACAAACCTGCATTGCAATCCGCAACACCACATCAACCTATCCAACCAGCCACAAACCAGAGACCAGAGGTCGATTTGACGCCGCTCCCTCCTCTCTCGAGTCCATCTCCCATCTCGATTCAATTGAACGCGCCTTATCATTACACCTGCAAACGCCCATGAAGTCGCAAGAGTCGATTGTTACCCATTAGCATCCGCGCCTTGCCCGACTTTATCCCGTCCAAAGGCTCACGGCGCCAACGGCCGTAGCCCAATATCATGACTGACGGCCCAACTCTCGCAGCTATTGCTGCTCTCGTCAAATCCTTAGCCGTCGACCCGGCCACTACCCAGACTTCTGGACTTCGCCCGAGCACCCATGTCAGGCTTCCCGGTCCCTATACCCGTGAGAAGGGTGACTTGGAGCGAGAGCTCTCCGCTCTTGTTGTCCGCATAGAGCAGCTGGAGACTGCCGCCATCGCTGCCTCTCCTCCAGTTATGCCCGATACACCAAATGCGACACCCAATGCGCTGTTTTCAGATGGCGCCCTTTCGCCATCCTCCGAAACGCCTGATGCTCGCTACCCCGCTCCGCTACCGCGGAATGGCTTCATCGACGAGGCCCTTGAGGGTCTTCGCGAACATGTCGACGACCAGTCCAAGCTGCTTGACAGCCAGCGTCAGGAGCTTGCTGGTGTCAACGCACAGCTGATTGAGCAAAAGCATCTTCAGGAAAAGGCTCTTGCTATTATCGAACAGGAACGGGTTGCTACCCTCGAGCGGGAACTCTGGAAGCACCAAAAGGCCAATGAGGCCTTCCAAAAGGCTCTCCGAGAAATCGGTGAGATTGTCACTGCCGTCGCCAGGGGTGATTTGTCCAAGAAGGTCCGGATGAACTCGGTGGAAATGGACCCAGAAATCACCACTTTCAAGCGCACGATAAACACAATGATGGACCAGTTGCAAGTTTTCTCCTCCGAAGTCTCGCGTGTCGCTCGTGAAGTCGGAACCGAGGGTATTCTCGGTGGCCAGGCTCAGATCGAAGGCGTTGACGGCACCTGGAAGGAACTTACAGACAACGGTATGTTTTATCCCATCTTGACAACCGCAGTGGCCCACTTACTGACCATCATCTAGTCAACGTCATGGCCCAGAATCTTACCGACCAAGTGCGAGAGATCGCTTCCGTAACGACTGCTGTCGCCCATGGCGATCTTACCAAGAAGATTGAGCGTCCCGCCAAGGGTGAAATACTTCAACTTCAACAAACCATCAACACAATGGTGGATCAGCTACGGACTTTCGCCTCTGAAGTTACACGTGTCGCCAGAGATGTCGGTACCGAGGRTAYCCTCGGTGGTCAAGCCGACGTTGAAGGAGTCCAGGGCATGTGGAACGAACTTACGGTTAATGTGAACGCCATGGCCAACAATCTAACAACCCAAGTCAGAGATATCATCAAGGTTACTACCGCTGTCGCCAAGGGTGACCTTACACAAAAAGTACAAGCTGAATGCCGCGGTGAGATTTTCGAACTGAAGAAGACTATCAACTCTATGGTGGACCAACTACAACAATTTGCTCGCGAAGTCACAAAGATCGCCAGGGAAGTCGGAACCGAAGGAAGGCTCGGCGGGCAGGCCACTGTTCACGATGTCCAGGGTACTTGGAGGGACCTCACCGAAAACGTCAACGGCATGGCCATGAATTTGACCACGCAGGTGCGAGAAATTGCAAAGGTTACTACAGCCGTCGCCAAGGGTGATTTGACCAAGAAGATTGGGGTCGAGGTCCAGGGTGAAATCCTGGATTTGAAGAACACTATCAACACCATGGTTGACCGTCTTGGCACTTTCGCTTTCGAGGTCAGCAAGGTCGCCAGGGAAGTCGGCACCGATGGCACCCTGGGTGGTCAGGCCCAGGTTGACAATGTGGAGGGCAAGTGGAAGGACCTCACAGAGAACGTCAACACCATGGCCAGCAACCTTACATCTCAGGTAAGCTCCCCTAATGTCCTTTGCGGCATGCACTGTTTGCTAACTTTCACAGGTCCGTGGGATCTCTACCGTCACACAAGCCATTGCCAATGGTGATATGAGCCGCAAGATCGAGGTTGAAGCCAAGGGAGAGATTCTCATACTCAAGGAGACTATCAACAACATGGTTGACCGGCTTTCCATTTTCTGTAACGAGGTGCAGAGAGTCGCAAAGGATGTCGGTGTCGACGGTATCATGGGAGGACAAGCCGATGTTGCTGGCCTGAAGGGCAGGTGGAAGGAAATCACCACCGATGTCAATACAATGGCGAACAACTTGGTCAGTTTCGCCACCAGCACCTTTGAACAGCGCCTTTTGCTAATCCCTTTTACAGACGGCTCAAGTGAGAGCATTCGGCGACATTACAAACGCGGCAACAGACGGGGACTTTACAAAACTCGTCGAGGTAGAAGCCTCAGGCGAGATGGACGAACTCAAAAAGAAGATCAACCAGATGGTCTACAATTTGAGGGACAGTATCCAACGTAATACCCAGGCCAGGGAAGCCGCCGAACTGGCCAATAAGACCAAGTCCGAGTTTTTGGCGAATATGTCCCACGAAATACGCACACCCATGAACGGCATCATCGGCATGACACAACTTACTCTCGATACTGACCTGACACAGTATCAGAGAGAAATGCTCAACATTGTCAACTCCCTGGCCAACAGCTTACTGACCATCATCGACGACATTTTGGATCTGTCCAAGATCGAAGCTAGGCGTATGGTCATCGAAGAGATTCCTTATACGTTGCGTGGCACCGTCTTCAACGCGCTCAAGACTCTTGCAGTCAAGGCAAACGAGAAGTTCTTGGATCTTACATATCGTGTCGACCATTCTGTACCCGACCACGTCGTCGGTGATTCCTTCAGGTTGCGCCAGATTATCCTTAACCTCGTTGGCAACGCTATCAAGTTCACCGAGCATGGTGAAGTCAGTCTTACCATCCAGAAGGCCTCCTCAGTACAGTGCACTGGTACCGATGAGTACGCTATCGAATTTGTCGTTTCCGATACTGGTATCGGTATTCCGGCGGACAAGCTGGATCTTATCTTCGACACTTTCCAGCAGGCCGATGGTTCAATGACCCGCAAGTTCGGCGGTACTGGTCTCGGTCTCTCCATCTCCAAGCGTCTCGTCAACCTCATGGGTGGTGACGTGTGGGTGAAGAGTGAATATGGTAAGGGTAGCAAGTTCTTCTTCACTTGCGTGGTCCGCTTGGCCAACGACGATATCTCGTTGATCGCCAAGCAGCTCAACCCTTACAAGGGTCACCAGGTCCTGTTCATCGACAAGGGCCGCACCGGACATGGTCCTGAGATCGTCAAGATGCTCCACGGCTTGAGTCTCGTTCCCATCGTCGTCGACTCAGAGAGGAGTCCTGCGCTCGAGAAGGCCAAGACTCCCGGCCAGTCGCCCTACGACGTTATCATTGTGGACTCGATTGAGGATGCTAGGCGCTTGCGGTCTGTTGATGACTTTAAGTACCTTCCGATCGTCTTGCTAGCACCTGTCGTTCACGTCTCGCTGAAGTCTTGCCTTGACTTGGGTATTACGTCGTACATGACGACGCCTTGTCAACTCATCGACCTCGGTAACGGCATGGTCCCTGCTCTTGAAAATAGGGCCACGCCGTCGCTGGCGGACAACACCAGGTCTTTCGAGATCCTGCTTGCCGAAGACAATACCGTCAACCAGAGGCTCGCGGTCAAGATCCTGGAGAAGTATCACCACGTCGTCACCGTTGTTGGAAACGGTGAGGAGGCTGTTGAGGCCGTCAAGAGGAAAAAGTTCGATGTCATTCTTATGGACGTCCAGATGCCTATTATGGTAAGTAAAAAGCTGTCTTTTTAAGATAAGAAACCGATGCTAACAATTCCATAGGGCGGTTTCGAAGCCACGGCCAAGATTCGCGAGTACGAGCGCAGTCTCGGCAGCCAGCGCACACCCATCATCGCCCTCACGGCCCACGCCATGATGGGCGACAGGGAGAAGTGTATCCAGGCACAGATGGACGAGTATCTCTCCAAGCCGCTGCAGCAGAACCATCTAATCCAGACCATTCTCAAGTGTGCGACGCTCGGCGGGCAACTACTCGAGAAGAACCGGGAGCGCGAGCTCACTCGTGCTGCCGACGCCGTCACAGGCGGCCGCCGCGACAACGGCATGTACTCTGCCAGCCAAGCCGCGCAGCATGCTGCGCTCCGCCCACCCCTCGCCACCAGGGCCATCACGGCCGCCGACAGCCTCGTCTCTGGCCTGGAGAGCCCGTCCATCGTGACGGCGGACAAGGAGGATCCTCTGAGCAGGGCACGTGCAAGCCTCTCCGTACCTAACATCCATAATGCAAGCTAACCGTGTGGATGGGTCGGTTTGACTTTTGTTGGAGGAATTTAGCTGGTCATGCGAGCACATACTACTACTCTTTGATCAAACATCGCGCGCGATATTCGTCTTCGTCGTTCAGCAAAATCAGTCAGTTTTGGCTTTTATATACATCGGCAACAGGCACCAAGCAACGGCCACACCAACTAGGTGGAAGAAGGTTTTGCGAAATGGGATGAAAGGAAAAAGAAACAAGGAGAGGAAGAAGGAAGAAAGGAAGGAAGTGGATGGAGTCCGTGTTGTCTTTATCGTGTTGTGTGTTTTTTGTCCGGTACCCGGGTTCAAATCAGGTTCTTTAAGGTCCAAAGGCGGTTTCTGTTATTAACAAGGCATTGAAATTATTACTTGCGGCTGGTTTGCTAGTTTTCGATTTTTGTATGTCTTGTTCGTCTGTCTCGTCTCTCTCTCGTATTTACTGGTTCAACTTTCGCTTGCGATCGATCGCTGGTCTTTGCTTGGGTTTTGCTGCTTGTTGCTTGCCGCCGCTCGTCTGCCTGCTGTTCTGGCTTTCTGGCTTTTGGCTTTTGTTGTATGGCTTGCTCGCCTGGCTTCGATGGTTAAGAAATGGTTATCGTCTTCCTGTACCCAGACCTGGGGACTTCTGGTTTGCTGCTACGTCTCTACACACTGACTGGTTTCGTCTCTTTTCTTATTGCTATTGCATGATACCTACATTAAACCCCTACTAGTAAATCAGGAGTACAATAAACATTTACCTAGCATATAATATGAGTAACACGTAGCTGAATCTGTCTTACTTCCCTCTTCGCTGCTTTGTATGTGAACGGAGTTGATCATACCGAGTAAATATTGTACTGCACAAAATTATCAACCCGTTGAAAACTCACCATTTCAGTTAACCAACTTTTTAACTTCCACAGCTTATAAGTCAACGTACTCACCCTTTCCTTTCTCCGTCTTTTATTTCCCCCTTAGGCATCTACTACGCAACTGTTCTTCTCTTTTTACCCCACCTCTTGCCTTTCTTCTTCTTCAGTTCCCTCCTTTCCACTTCCCTCCACACAATATACCATCAGCACCATCAACATAACACGAGAAACAAGAGAGTGCAATTCTGAAAAAACTCAGGAGTCTCGGGGCCAAAGCAGCAGCATTTGAGTACAAGATAACCAGAGCGAGGGTATTAGTGACGGCACTCACTCAACCGGCCCTTTCTACAATGAAAGACAGCAGCAGTGGGTGAACTCACACCTTGCTTGCACTTTCCAGCCTGGAAGTACTAGACTCAACACACAGCACCTACCTACCTCTAGTAAGCCGAAGCTGAAGCCGGAAGCTCAGGTTCGCTCCTTCCTTCCTTCCAAATTTTCCGAGTTTGAATTTGCTCCCGTACAACCTTCCCTTTCTTCAAACTCCTTCCTCGCTCAAGCTCCGTCTCTCCTTCCTCGAGCTCTCTCTTTCCTTCCTTTCCTTCTTTTCTTCCTTCATCGTCTCCTCTCTTCCTTCTCTCTCTCTTATCACTCAGCCATGAATGCAGCTCATCATGTCACCACCCACCCACCTGCACCCACCCACGAACAACGACAGAAAAGAAGCTGAGATCTTCAACGGGCATGGCTACCTAGGTGTTCAGCGAAAAGGGTCTTCTCAGCTTTTTTTTCTATTATGAGCGTCGTGACACACACCCAACCCATGATGAGTCGTCATTTCCAAGTTATTGTTGTTGTTGCTCCACATCATTCTTATCTTTCTGCTGCTCCTTTCTTTACATTGGATACCTTACATACTTACTGTGTATCACATTCGTCAGGCATCGCGGGGGGTGGGTTGATATAAGTGGTTGTTGATATTCGTGTGGGCTGTAAGACACTACAAGTAGTCAGTAATGTACGAACGAGGGAGGTCATTTTATGTCGTCGTTCATGATGAAGATCGTGACGAGGAGGGTGGCGATGATGATGACGATGGCTTTTTGGGTTAGGTGAGGCGAAAACGATGGATCAGTTGATGTAGTAAGTAGTAATGTGAGAAAAGAAACAAATGTTGATATTCATCATCATACCCAATGTATGTTACTCACGACGTTTGCTCGTCATCTGTCATTTATTTCATGGACCAGGAGTTGAATTCTTGTTTTCAAAAGTACGTAATCCGATGACAGCATGTTACATCATATTACACACCGTATTTACGTATCCTGTATGTTACATGCCAATACCTTAAACGATCCAATGAGCTCAAAATTTCGAATGCCGAGTTTCAAAAGCGACCCTATAACTTTACAGTAAGGTATGTACACAGCATACATTATACACCACGTTATATATCCAACGACGCCAAGGATGCAAAATATGCATGTTTGAAAACTCAGGGCCCCAAAACCGAGGGCCCATATCATGATATTCAAATAACTGACGTCCGTCCGTCAGCTAGTCAGCCTTTACGGCGTATTATATGTTGTTTTTTTTATCTAGCCGTTTTAACCAACCCGGCTTCCGGTTTTTAGATCCTTCCCTTTCCCTTCCCCAATCCAATCGTCCCCTGTCCCTGTCCCTTCTTCCCCTTACGTAACTCCTTCAATGCGTCCGGCGATCAACAATCTCGCCCGCTTTCAACAAGGCACTCATCCCATCGAGATTGGGGTTCCCTCCCTCTGGTTTCCTCTCTTGTTGTTGTTGTTGTTGTTGTTGTTGTTGTTGTTGTTGTTGTGGTTGTTGGTGGTGATGTTGATATTGTTGTTGTTGCTGATGCTGTACCGGACCAGCACCCATTTGCTGGGGTGGTGGTGGCGGTGGGATTCCATACACAGCACTAATAGAATGAGAAGTAGCAGCAGCAGAATGAGCAGCATTAGGAGCAGCAGCATTCGTTACAGCAGGGGGCGCGTGCGCGAGCGATAGAGCCCTATGGTAGCCTACGACGGCTTCGTCAGCTGCTTCTCTAGATAACGATGGTAGCTTTCTCCACGGCATACTATTCGACATGGGCAGGCTAGCAAGCGTCGGCGGCTGCCCTGCAGGCATGGATGTCTGCTGCGGCGGCTGCTGCTGATGTTGCGGCTGCTTTTGATGCACAGGCAAGGGACCCGTGGGGTATGGGTGGTGCGGTTGGCCTGCCTCGTAGGAGTGGGAGGAGCTTGACGAGAGCAAAGCCTGTATCGGCAATGGACCGTCAGTGGGGGTCCTTGGATAGCCATAAGACGAGGCCGTGGAGGCCGAGGATATGCTACCCGCTGAGGACTGCTCCTTCTTCAACGCAGGCGGATATCTCCGATCGCCGCCAGCCAAGCCAGGTGGGGGACCAGGGCTGTTGGTGAGATTTCCTCTTGGGAAATAGCTGCTGGGATCGTTCGACTGTTGTGGTCCGCCGGGCATAAATCTGTGGCTATCAAAAACATCGGAGAAGGATGGTAGATTCTGTTGAGACTGAGGTGTGCTTAGCGGCTGTTCCTGACGGTGTTCATCTGGTCGGGCAGTCTCTGTTCGGCTCGGTAGTGGGTAGTTTCTCGCACTAGCGTTGAAAGCAGTGGGTGACCGTTGTTCTGGAGACCGTCGATCCGCGTGAATCGTACGTGGCGATTGCATAGAATCGTCATGATACGACCCCGGGCTCAGTGCCGCCGAGTGATGAGAATCCGTGGTGGAGACAATGGAGCTTATCCTTTGTTCCCTGGATGGTGGTGGTTCGCTTCCGTGAAGACTGTCACTACCACCACTGCCACTCCGACATGTCCTGGTGGGCGTGGCAGCAGCGCTAACGGGACCACCAGATTCCGAGAGTTTCACTCGCTTTGACGAATCCTTGTCTGTAGCATGTGTTAGACTCTGACTGACCCAGTCGAATAGAAGTCATTCGTCAGACGACGACGTCGTATCATACGTACCTTGAGATGGGAGAGAATGCTTCGCCTTGAAGTCCGCCAAGTACTGCATGTACTTTTGGTATTGAGGCGTCTTCTTATACTCGGCAAGTTCAGCGTGATACTTTTCCTTGTAAGCCTGCGCTTTGGACTCATAAGGCTCCTTTTCAGCCGGCGTCAAGTTTTGCCAGTTCTCGCCAACTAACTTGGCAATCTCGGTGAATGAGAGGTTACGGCCCTTGAGGTCCTCACGCATCTCTTGAAAGGGGTAAACGTGTTAGTTGTCTTCCTGACGCGGGACAGACGCTTTCCAGTGGGTGACTTACTGTTGGAAAAAAGCACATAGGCTGACGGAGGTCTTTCCGGCGCATTTTCGTCCGCCTTTGGGTGTCTACGATACTTCCTCTTGGTAACAATGACAGTCCCAGGTTCTCGTAGCTCGAGCTTTGGTGGCTCAGCACGAGGTACAACCTCTGGTGGCCTAGCATCTTCTATGCTGGGCTGTGCCAAGGGAGCCAATGAAGCTTCTGGCGCAAGCCCTCGGTAATTTGCTATCCTCCTCTGGAGTTTCTGTTGGTTCGTGTTAGCAGTTGTGCCATATTGTACCACGGATCTTGTAGTACGCGGCGGTAAAATGATTGCTTACCCGTCTATGACCTAACTTCACGCCTAGGACATCGCTGATGGACCAGGTGTGTTAGTCAAACTTCCAACATTCTGCCCGTGGAAGTCCAAACAAAATGCTTACAGATCGGATTCCGTGATGTCGAGAATGGTCTCCCATGTGTCGAAACCCTGCTCCACAAACGCATCGAGATACTGACTGATCCCTAACTCCCCAAAGAGGGCTGCTAATTGTTGCGCCATCGAGTCCAATTGGTGTGATTTGTGCTGCGTGGTGCACCGACGCGTCGAAGTTCCCAAAAAATCCCTGCACCGAAGCTCAACAAGAGCTTCTTCCAAAAGAAATTGATGGTATCAATGCCTGGTTGCCACAAAACCAACTATTCCCCAGGTGCATAGGTGAACTTGGAAGATCGAATAAAGTCGTCGTTAGGTTGCCAAGCGACAAGAGATCTGGTTTCGACTGCTGTGCCGAATTCGTGTGGATGGATCGCTGTGGTGGGTATGGCGTGAGCTCTCGAATCAGAGCGAAAACAAACCGCAACCAAGGCCGTGAAGGATTGAAACCGGGCTGGGCTTTTTGATGAAGCTTTTGAGAGGGAGAGCAAGAGTAATTAATGGCGGTGATGGCGTCCTTGGAGGATCGGAGGTAAATCGTCTTGGTGTATTGGGCGGAGTATCACAGTCCTCTGATCATGACGAAAGCCAGACAAGGTGCGCTGAGGAGCTGCAAGTAAGGTGCTGAAAATGGCAGGTTTATCTGTAACAAGAGTCTCGGTCAATGGTAAAGTCCAGACGAGATCCAGATTATGACATGGGAATTCTTGGAGCCATGACCCATTGGGCTGGTGGGGTGAGGGCAGAGATCTCGATGACAACCCCAGCACAGAAGACAGGTAAGGAAGTCTTCGCGTGGTACGACATCGGCACAGGCATGGGTTCGGCTCTGATACAGCTACCGGGCGAGAGGGCATTGGGAGGTACATACTTGTACCAGTCGCCCAAGTACCTAGCGGGGCAGCCACAGGCGAGGAGCAAATGGTGTAAGATGGAGCTTATTCCAGCTCTTTTCAAGCTTTCTCGCGTCGCCGGTGGAGGAGTGAGTGGACGGTGAAGCTCAGGACTTTGCAGACGGGATTTCGGGCCACAACTGCTGACCTGTGGAGGTTCGCTTGGGGGGCCTTTTAAGAAGATGGAGCTTCCAGCTGTCTAAAGAGATCTCTATCAGCATGGATCGACGTCGGCGGCAAATCAGTGTAAACGGCGAGTGGACAATTGAGTCAACTTTGAACATTGGCAGGCTCCTCGGAGTTTCGTGGGTGAAAGCACGCCAACCACGACCACAACAACCGCAAACTGGCTAGACTCTCTTGACCAGACTTCCTCCCAGGCGTGCAAAGTTCGGGCGGCGCGATGCCACCCTCAATGCGCAAAAGGATGGTGAAGTGCTCTTTGGGAGTTGCTTTCCGACGTCTTGAGATGATGTGCCTCCCACTTCTTTTCCCCAGAGCCGCCTTGGTCCCGTCTTCCGTTCGGATAACCAGAACCCAAGCTCGCAAAAAGCCCCTGAGCAGCCAACGGGGGAACCTCGCCCCCATGCACTACATTGGGAATTATTGGGAATTCCAAAGAGGAAAGAGATCTGCTGTTTGACACTGTGTGCAAATCCAATGCCAAAGTGGACGGAGAATGGGTATCACAAGATACATGTACCATACGTTGAGCCACCAAGGCTTTTTCTTCGCCCAAGTGAGTTTGTCTGTACTGTATCCCGAGACATAGCTCCTATCCACTGTCAAAGTGTATGTGTGTGTTTTGGTTCCTGGCTAGACTGTCGTCACGGTAACGGCGCCTATCTCCAGACCATGCGCATGTTGGGGTGAATATGGATAAAGTCAGGGGAGAAAGGTTGCCGCCGTACAGGGCAGCTACATTCGGAAGCGTCTGCGGTATGTAGACGCACAGGGGGAAGAGGCAGGAGCAGGACAGACATGATGATGATGATGCCGCGGTGCATTCCCACCAACTCCGAAGCGCAATTGGAGATGGATTTGTTTGTTTCTTGGTTCCGTGAAACCCGCGGGAGTGAACAAGCGAGGGGGAGGGGAAAAAAGTGTTCAGGTTGGATAGCAAAAGGGGAGGGGGAAGGGGGGCCGTGGCAGCATCCTACCTGTTCTTGAGTTGAGTTGACGTTGTGAGATGTCTTTGATCTCTCTCTCTTGGGTAACCGTGACCGAAACCGTGGATTGTCGTCCGGATGGTTGTTGGCCTATTTATCCCTGAGTGGTAGTCGTGGTGGCCGCAAGGTTCAATGTTGTTTGATATCTCGATGCGAGGTGGTAGCAGCAAGTGATGTGCTGAGAGTTAAAGTGGTTGAGTGTGACTGGTGAGGTAGTCGGAGGTTCGAGATGGGGAAGGAGGAGCAAATCTCGAAAAGAAAAGAAAAAAAAGAATCTTGATTCACGGGAATCTTGAATTGGCAAGTCCAAGTTGCAGAGACAAGGTTGACAAGGAAGGGACAAAAGGGCAAAGGCAAGTACCGAGAGTGTTGGAGGTGCATAAACAGAGTGTTCGAGACTCTTAAAGCCAGATGCAGATGCCAGGGCGTAGCGGTGGTGCGGCAGGAGCAGGGCAAGGTGGGCGGCCAGGCAGGCAGGGGAAATGGAAGGAGTGGGATTTTGTAAGAACTGAACTGGAAAGAGCCCGTTGACATTGTACCTGGTACCAGGTACAAGCGTGGGTTCTGGGTTGCCCATGGGCAATGGGCGAGTCTACCTTACAGTACTACGTACAAGAGTACCTCCCCCGTCTATCGTGGGCACCAATCCGTGCATCCCCAACCCCGAAAATGGAGCTCCAGCCGGCGATTCCAATCGACTACTGGGGACTTGGGACTCCTCCCGCTGCCTCGCGTATAGCACCGACAAAATACCGTGATTAAAAGACTGGAATGGAAGACCCTGCTGACCCGGGATGGCATTCGGAGCAAGAGACAAGTGGGAAAAGTACACGGTACCTGACTGCTGGGTCAACTGTGGAAAAGTCGCAAAACTCCAGAATCGGGGACTCTTTTGGGAAGATGCGAACTCGTGGCGGCTCCGCTTTCCTCGCTCCCCGGTTGCTCAACTCGTGCTCGTGCGGGTTCTGGAGCCTTTCCCTTTTCGAGTTGCGAGGGGGGGAGGGACCCGGCGGGTTCTTTCTCTCTGTCGTGATTCCACCTGTTTGCTGCTGCTATTGTTTCAGTGCAGTCAGTCGTATGAGAGAAAATTCCATCTCGAGATCATTATCGGATTTGCGAATTGTCGATCCAGGGGGCAACCGTCGGGTTTGCCTCTCAGCTCCGTTGCCTGGACCTGGCACAGAGTGTAAGGTACCGAGTACCCGTTGGACGTCAGGACCGATAGCCGCAAAGGGAATCGAGGACCTCGGGCCTGGTACGTACTATTGGATGTTAGTGCGCGCCTGTAGCGGAACCGAAACTCCAAAAAAGACTGTTGTAACTTTCCCCACAGCCGTCCAACCTTCCCCCACCAACCCCCTGATGGGGCTCAATTTTTAGTGCTTGCAGTTCAACTGCTAACGTGCACTCACGCCTGGGTCTGCGGGTCTCTTCACCAGATTTCGGGTCGAGGAATTCCAGCTGGTTGTTAGCGGTGGGCATCACTGACGGCGTCAAGGGCGTCTCTGTCAGGGCAGTGCAGGACAGCCAATATCACGAGGCTGTGGCCGTATCAGATATGTCACTAGGGCCACCTCGTTCTGCTTGATGATGGACTGATCTTCGGTTGGGCGGATAGTATCCAGATGTAGATACGCCCCAGGAAATCTTCAACGTCAAACCACACAAGACGATGACGGTGAGAGGCGTATCTAAAGGTCAGCAATGTAGGACAGACCGGAGACGGACATCGTTCCACAGATGCCAACCCTCAGGTGCGCGTGTACAATGTATTTGGTGCCCCGGTTTATTTCCCATCTAACTTCATCGGCTGGGATGTACTTTTGTCTTTGTAAATTTCATAATAATTTCATGCTGCTAGTTGATAAGTCGTCTAGCTTTGCTTTGTTCTAGGATGACCCGTCGATATAACCGTCGAATATCTCGATCACCATTCGTGGTTTCGTCATTAAGCTTGCCGCTACCGAACTGGGGGGGAATGTAAGTAGTCGGTACGAGGAACGCAAAGTGATGGTGACTGGTGAGGGAGACATCGTGATCCTGAAAACTGGAATCCGATCACGATTCTTCCATCCAGGCCTGGTGTCCGGATGGGCAATTGTCCAATATTGGCCTCTTACAAGCCATGGAAATATCGAGATTCCCGTCCCACCATGTCCTGTGACTGGCTCAGCCGCCATGGGGGGAACTGTGGAAGGGGAATCGGACAGTCGCCCGGATACCACCCGGACACAGTGAGGTACCGGGTCTGGCGGTGCCGCGGTCGTGCCTGGACTGCCTGCAGTGACCTCTCAACTGTACGCTGCAGTGGGCAGCCGGGGCGGTGGGCAGTGAACCGTGGGCGCCCGAGCAGAAGGGAAAGCCTTCAAGGGCCGTAGAGGTACGGGAGCCTCCGAGTTCAGTATCCCTGTCGGAGCTTGGAGAGCCATGAGGGTCCCTGTCGGTCAAGGGCTGCCCTGACGCTCAAGCCGAGTTCCACTAAGAAACCTCCGGCTTTTTTACCGTTCGCCTATGAGATCCAGTCCTTCCAGGGCGCGAATGCCATCATTCCCTGGCCCAAAGCTCGGAATGAAACATCTTGAGGACGGGCAGGTCTGATTGACGCAAAGACCCGACAACAGACATCAGAAAATTCAAGATGCGCAAAGCCTAGCAAGGGAAGTCAGGACGAGAAAGGCTGTGATGGGCGGAGTGGGAAAACCCAAGCGGGAAACAATGGCCAAGAAGAGGATCTCGATCGTTATCGAACACCATAGGTACACATGGAAAACGTACGATTATGATGGTCTCGAGGGGGCCAACCAACCAATCAACGCGCCCCTATCCACCAGGTCTTTCCCCAAAGTGGTCTGAAATTCCGTAGCCTGCACGGGCGACGCGGCATCGAATTCCCCTTGACCGGGACTGTTGAAAGTGCAAGAGATATCAAAATGTTCGCTTCGAAGTTCCCCTTTTTCTTTGTCTTTTTTTTCTTCCCAGAAGCCGAATTGGCATCCTGTCAACGCGGTTCCCGGTTGTCCCTGTTGCAGCTGACGTTGTCACCTTGTCGATGCCAACAACCTCTTGTTCGCTTGGCAACATCTGTGTTATAAGCCGCATGGCATGGATGGTCAACCGCCATCCTCAATACGGGCTTTGGCCGTGTCAAAAAGTTTCCGAGCTTTTTGTTCCCTTTCTCTTTCCTCATCCACACATTGTCAAATCTGCAATTTTGCATGCCGTCAGACATGGCACATGTGCCTGTTTCTAATAACAGTCTCATTTTCTCACCTCATTCACAATCGATCGATTGCGGGCCGTCGTCTCGGATGGGATGCCCGTGTTTGTACCCTGATCGGCGTTCTGTACGGGGAGACGGGGGATTCTGGCGCGTTGTTGCGAGTTCAGAACCCTTTTTGCTGCTACTGGCGTTGTCCTGCGAGTGAGACAGGAAGCGGGGAGTCGGAATGGTTCATGGGTTCGAAGTTGAAGGTCTCACACGCTTGTTACCCGCTGGACGTCATCCTGCACAGCGCGCTGCGCTGCCACTGCACCACTGGCGCTGCTGCTTGCCCGCCGCCATGCCGCTGCCATCTCGTTGATTTCCCCTGTCAAGGCTGCGCCGTGTGAATGGCCCAATGACACACTCGGTCTTCGACCGCCAGGTGCATCGCTGGATTTATGAATCGACGTTTTGCCTGGCGATCGAGCACTCTGGTGAAGGCTCGAATCGAACACCACCCCACCATTTTCATCTGCTCACAGGTCGTTAATGGTCACGGTCTCATTTGAAGCCCACGATGTTTGGGGTCTCACCATGTTTTCCCATCCGAATATCTGCTCGTCTGCTCGGCTGCCACAGGTTCCGCATGCCCATGAGCCTGCCGATGACCAATTGATTATAGAGACGATGCTATTCTTTCTTCTTCTTTGATTGCTCTCTCATTCCTCTCATCCGTCGGCTTGATTTTGGGTTTTGCGATGTCGTCTCAAAGCCAATGAGACATGTTCGCTAATTCAGAGGCACACTCACCTTCTCCGGTGTACACAGTGTACGCTGCCACCAACAACTGACCTTTTACACTAGCTGGGACTAGGTACCGAGAAACATCATGCAATTGCATGTACAGACGTTTTCAGAGCTCGGGATGCCAGTTCTGTTCGGTGTCGGATAGAACATGATATTGGCAATCTGTTTATCGAGCAAGCGTGGACCATGTTTCGGCCAGTCTTCTTGAGAGCTGAACGAGCTCGGCTTCGTTCAGGGCAAATTAGCGGTCGACGTCTTGCAACTCACAGAAACGTCAAAATCGATCAGCCCAGGATATACTCAGCTGGAATCCCGTCGTCGTCCCATGGGTCGGTGGGCAGCTCCCCCTCCCCGCCGCGCCGGAGCTGGCGCCGGGCCGATATAGGAAGTTTAGGAACACGTTTTAATTGTTTTAGCGACGTCTTGGCGATCCTCGCCCGGTACCTGTACGGTAAGCATTCTTTCAAGCTTTTTGTTTCAAGACGGTTCCGAATTACACCACCAGAGCCATCAGGGCAATCCACTTGGATATCTGTCCGCCGGACATCCACCTTTCTCTCCGGATGTACCGATGTGGTTCTCCAAACTTTAACGCTTTGCTGCCGGTATGTAGAAGCAATCCGACGCAGTGGTTCAGCTGTACAGCGGTGCCGTCGTCCATGGGCCCCAAGCCCCCAGGCCCCCATCCTGTGGCCCGACGGTGCTGCTGCTTGCTGTCCGTCCAGATGGTGCAGGTCGGTAGGTAACCGTTGATGCGATGGGGGTGGTGATGCAGTCACAAGGAGGTGGTGATGTGATGGCGGTGGTTCCTGTCGTCGCAGGCCCAAGTTCTTGGATATGGATCATGGGAAAGTCTAGAACGTGGCCGCCCCATGGCCAGGATCTGGCAGGCAGCGGCAGACCAAGCGAATCTGGTAAAGTGGCATTCTGTGGCCCGTGCGGCGAGCGAACCGAGCGTGTGGCTTTTTCTCAATCTTGCATCCCACATCCATTTGTGGGACTACAGGGTGGGACTCGACAACCCACGACAACCACGACACACTAGCAGCTACACATGAACCACCACGGCACCACTCGACCACCACTCCTCGTTGCTGGAATGGGGACCGATTGCGCGGCATCATCCGGACTTTGATCAAGCAAAGCCATGAAGACCCAGCACCGAATCAACTTGTCGATGCCACGTCCATGCCAAGGTCGCCAATTCAGGTCGATTCATATCGTTTCAATTCGCCGTTTTGGCCCGAGGTCAGGTCGCCGGCTTCCCAAAATCACCCTAAATTCTTACTCCGGCCCACCCAATCGCCCTCGCCGACCGGAGAAGCTCCTCTCTTCTTCCTTCCAGAAGCCTTGTCTTGTTCGGCTTCGGCGAGCCGAGACAAATGGCGATCGTCGCAGCTGTCTGTGCGACATTATACCTCCAGCTAAAAAAGCCAAAGCCTACAAGTTGAATATCGAAAGCTAGAGACGCATCAAATACGACATAAAAAAGAGACGAGTTAGTATCGGTGTTTCACCACTGGTGAATTAGCCCTTTTCGTATTGTCCCTGGACAATCAGTTAGCTATTCGCTTCTTCGCTCTCGTCCAGCGAGAATCCCCGTAGCACCCCGTAGCCTCGTCGCATGCACACATCGTACGACGTCCAGGGGAGGGGAGTGAATGGCCCGTGTGTTCCACACATGTCCCTGTTAGCTACCAGCAACCGAACAACGTATACCTACCCCTACACTACTATCCTCAGCTACGGTACTGAACAACGAGTCTGCGTGGAACAGCGACTAAACAGCAGGCAACGATAACTTCACCATCTCTAACCGTCCCGCCGGCTACTGCGTGCTGTGCTGTAAGTGCATGCCAGCCCGCTGTCCGGTTAGGCATTGAGCATCATCCCATATATGCCAAACAAGCGACGAGCAAGTTTCCAGCCACGAGTGCATTGCATTGTACATGAGAGATAGTTCATGGAGCTTGTTTGATATGTTTCTACCTTCAACTTCAATGCGATATGTACAACTACATACCTCTACTGATATTGTCCCAATCTTCCTCTAACTTGGCTTATTTTAATTTGCTGCTTGACTCTTCTGGAAGGCATGCCATTAACTGCCAAGAGCTGAAAGAGGAACCAGCAAAGGAAGCACCGGAATGAAGTCCAAGACGTCCCAAGTACCGTCTACAAGTTGCCATGGCCCATGGGAACATCGTAAAGTCCCAAACTCGGCCGCAAGCAAGTGGGTTTTGTGGGCTTTTGCGGATTTCCCGTGGGTTCACCTGATTTTCTGCATCTTTATCAGATTCGAGCGAGTGGATTTCCTCTCGGATTCGCGTCCAATCAGCGCTTTACCATCAAAACCGGCTGTCGGTTGATTATTACCGGCCGTTCCTTGCACGTACTGCCGCGCGGTATCATGTAAGTTACACATGTGTAATTACGGTAACAAAACGCAGGCGAGACACACGACACCTGCACGGCGCTGTCGGGTGTCGAGCATGCCACTGCGTCTCCGTCATCACCAAAACACCCGACGACCTACATACCTACGCTTGTACTGTAGCAACTCCATCAACGACATGACACGAGAAGAGACCAACAACATGTCCGCCGGAAAGGATACCGAAGAGAGCAACGGCCAAGCATCGTCTCCAGTGATGGTATCTGCCGCGCTTGGAGACCACTTTGCTCAGGTGAGAAGAGAGTCCATCTTCGCCCCCCATCTCCATGCCCATCTCCATACCCCGCCATGCCTCTTATCTATAGTGGGCTTCTTCCCCTGTTGTTAGAGACATCACCGCACCTCATCCTGTCCGGTCTCGATGCTTGTAGGGGCACCATACCAAAACAACATCCCGACAACACAGTAAACAAAACATCGAATCTCAGATGATCTCTGTTTGGGATTCAGCCCTATCTCCGTCTCGACACTGTCTTGATCTCCCATTCAATATATTTATATCACAACCTCACTATGATGTCCTGCATGATCTTGCTGACCACTTGCTCGGTGTTGTGCTTGTCGTTCTAGGCCCTCAAAGACCTGGCCAGGTATGGCATGATTTTCCCGCTTCTCGTGTCTCATCCATCTCTACCATTCCTACATACCAACATCCCCATGGGCCATGGCAATGTCGGTATCCCGAACGGACAAGCGGCCCAAACGGAAGCCCTTGTTGACCGCCATCTCATCTCACATCTGTCCCTTCGTTTGGCGTCCCTTCCTGTTGGGTTTGGATGCGTGACAGCGTCTCGGATCCCCCATGCCCCCCATCATTTTCTCGCCCCTGTTGCTGTCCGCCTCGCATATGCCAAAATGCACCCTGGATTTGCAGGAATGGCGATGCGTATAGGGGACCATCAGAGGCGCGGGTGATCATCTCCAAGGGAAATCCAGCGTCTCATGCTCCCCAGGCCAAGGGTCAAAAGTGAGATGCGTGTCTCATTGCCCATCATCTCCTCTCCATGCCTTTTGCCTTGCTTCTCCGGAGGTATGCTCACGAGGCTACGGAGGAAGGTCCGATTCGAGATTCCAGAGCCTTGAACGTGCCGTGCTTCGGACAGGCCGTCTAGCAGAATCAATAGCGGCCGCAAGTGTCTCCGTTGGCCTTTCAAACCCACATTAGGCACGGCGTCTAAAAGCAGATTTCACCATCACTGATTTAATGCCCGAGTTGCAACGGAAAGCCCTCCCCACCCGTCACAACCACATCACACAAGTTCATGCAAGCGCATTGGGACATGAAGGCCTAGAACCTTATGCCCAGCACTGGACCCTGAGAAATCCCTTCTTTCGCGGTAACTGGTACCAAGTACGGAGTACCCGGTCGGTACCATGTGAAAGTGAGCGAGTTTCATTTCATCTCGAGAACATCAATCTTGAGGTCGAGCTCGACTCGCAAGGCGCCGATTCCGATAATGTGCCGTCTTTACCCCGGCCCCATTCCGGTCCGGTCAGTCCCGGAAGTGCCCATCCGCACGGTACCGTATCACCACCACCAACCACCACCACATCCTCCGTCCATGTACCTACTACGCAGTATACACGACCACCCACACACCCCATTTTCTTCTTTCCCATCCATTTCCCCGGTCCATACCCCAGAGTGCCATCTCATCTGTCCTTCCCAACAACTGCAAATCTAGCAGCAATCCTTGCCTCACATCCCGCCGCTATTATGTCGGCCTCAGCCCATGGCTGCTTGGGGGTACTGGTTGTCACTGTGTAGCATTGTTTCGTCCGTCTCTCTTGCTCGATCTCCCTTCCCCCGTCGGCACTCCCTCCGATATATCACCATCCTATGATATGTCCCGGATGGCTTTCGGACTTTGTTCCGGTCCGCAATTCCCCTTAGGCACGGGACACTATGGGATACGGGACGTATGGGCTAGAGAGAAAGTCGTTGGGCTTTGATATGTGCTGGCTTTACATGGGCAAAAGTTTTGCCACCATCGTCACCTCAAACCCCATCCGCATCTCCATCTGGCATCTCTCCGATCCTTCTCGGGAGCCGGAAGGAGGAGGATAAAAAAAATGGCATGATTTTGGGATGAGCTGGTCAGGGGTTACAGCCTCAAGGTGGATGATGGGACATCGACATGGACAACAAACATCTCAACTCCACATACGAGCATGGTTTCTTTTTGTTTGTTTTGTCTTTTTTTGCCTCCTCCAGCTGTCAAGCATCGTGATCACACTCGCTCGGACGACAGGCAGACGCTTTTGATAGTTGGGAAACAAACCAACGTCATGAGCCGGAGTCGAGTCCGAGGGATGTGATATGATCGATTTTCCCAAGGGTCCCTATGCCGGCATCTATCTGTCTGCCTGTTGCCTGTTGCCCTGTCTGCTGGGTCTTCGTTGTCCATGCATTTGACACTATTCTCATCACACTACACTACACTACACTTCATACCATGTCATCCCTATTCCAGTCCTAGCCGCAGGCGGCCGGACGGACGTTTGATCTATCTACCGAGTCTTGATTTTGACTGGTTCACACATGAGCATACGAGCTTACACGGAGTCGTGTTGTTCAAAACTCAAACTGCCTGACTTAATGACTCGTGAATAATTACTGATTACGGATTGGGTTTGCGAAAATACAGAGGCGAACAAACAGCCACGACTCTCGAAGCTAGTCTAACTAGACTGGAGAATACCCTTGATCAACTGTTGGCTTCCATGGAGGAGGAGGAGGAGGACAGCAAAGAGGAGATTGATGGTCAGCGCCAGGATAGCCAAGCCAACGCCAACGGCAAGGGCCAACAAGATCAGAGCAAGGGCAAGGATGAGAAGTGAGAGCAAAGACAAAGAGCCTCAGACACAGACGTGGATGTGGACGTGGATGTGGACGTGGACGTGGACAGGAGCTGCTTCCGTTGCTGCCCTGGTGAAAGTTGCCTTCCGCTGCCTTCCGCTGGGCCGGAGGAGGTGAAGCTCTGGGGACAGAGAGGAGGAGCTCCTCTGGCAGCAGGCTAGTCACAGGAGTTGACAGGGCAAGAGCTTACGCGGCAAGAGGATATTGGTCAATGGTCAATGGAGGTTGGTATTTACCTAGAAAGGGGCTTCACAGACACGCAGAAGAGAATGGAGGTGGATGATGCATGAATGGAAACATCCACTACACTACAGAGTACAGACTACCTAGGTTAACGGCTCGGTTTCGCTTCCTGAAGTTACCATTGCTCCGGTGTCTCTCACCCGGTCTCCCTATGCTTTTGTTTCTTACATCTCGGTCAACGGTCGGTCAGTGTTCGGTCGTCGGTTGTCGGAATAGAGTGGGAGTATTAAAGCGAGTCGGATCAGGAACGAGTGGGATAAGGGGGAGGCGAATTCTTTAAGATGGGAATTTTGCAGAAGGATCGGGAATAAGGGATTAGGGATGAGACAGCAGTCTATCTTGATCGTGATTTCGGTTCCGTTGCCTCGGTACCTTGATGTAGATGTAAGTGTTGAGATTGTGGTGTAAGCAGGTGGAGGATGGATGTAGCTTGGACTTTGGTGTGGTCATCTTGGGTGGTCATCATGAACTGTCACTCGTGCTTTATCCAAGTTTACTATTTGCTAAAATTCGATTGGAAATATTGCTTCATGATCATCGATCATTTTAGCTGATGAAACCTTTTTGGATCTAAACTTTGTGATGTTGGCATAGCCTTGGATAGTTGGTATGAACGTCTGATGTCACAGCGTAGTCAAGGATGGGTAGTACGATGTTGCAAAGACTGTACTTACCTATGGCTAACTTGGACTGAAGACAAGAAGTTGAAGAAGGAAGGAAACCCCAAAAGGGAAGGCTCGATGGGAGGACTAGGTTTTATACCTGGCAGAACCCGTGAAGGTTCCATTCAGATCCAGAACCTGAGCCACCCGTGAATGGAAGCCACCATCATGAATGGGATCTGTGCGCGTGAAAGAACCTTAACGGTCCCAGCCGTCACACATCTGACAGGTTAGAGACGAGTGTTGAAACTCAGGAGTCATGCAACGAATGGTAGATGTCAGATTGAAGCAGCTCATTCGTATTTATGACATCCTATGCAGAGACAACAAAGGCTGTTCTGGGAGAATTTGTGCGCCTCTTCACCACTTCCCTAGCTCAATTATCTTCCAACATCCATTGTTTTCACATTCCCGGGCGGGATACAACAGTCCTGGGTGCTTCCACATCGCAGTTAACGCATCGAAGGTCTAACAGTGGCAGAGGCATTACAGGCATCTCTGGGAAGGAACGATGTAGTCATGAAGATAGTAAAAAAAGGAAGGAACGAGCAGCAAAAGGAGGAGAGACGAAAGTGATGGAAGGACTAGCGAGTGTATTTTGAAGAAGGGAGATTGTCTGGGCAAAGTTGGGAAGGAGCAATGAAGAACCAGCCTCACTGCTGTGTCTGCCTGCCCCCAGCAATTTTGGTATTCAGATTCATACCGGCGTGGGCATTCATTTCTTTTCCGACAATAGTAACCTTTCTCGCTCTGCCTCATCTCCTTGACGTTTCTTCTGACTATGTATGGCCGAACAAAAAGGGCAAAAAAGGCAAAAAGCTCAGCCCGCAATGACTAGGCCCGGAATTGAACCCGGGCCGTCCTACGGCTTACGAAAACTGTACCACCAGTACCGCGCACTGAGCAATGTTTTCTGGCTCCCGCACCATACGAGGCGGACGGGTACGGGAGTTATTGGAGCCTCTGAGTCGGGGACTTATATGGTCCGATCTTCGAAGTCCTTCCTACTGGTGGAAGTTCAGTCTTATCGGTTGAAGCTTCACGCATGAGAAAGGGATGAAGATGCAACTGATTTCTCTGTTTTCACGCCCTACATCTTGGTTACCAGTTGGCGGTATTCCTCCTTCCTCGGAACTGCCTAGTACACTCCTACACACATCCCCTCCCAGGTCTGTCTCTTCTCTCCTTCACTGATCTCCCTCCTGGAATGACGACCTCGCGGTGTTTATATCCTTTCCCTTCCCAAAATCTTCCTCTACACTATGTAGCGCTACACCCTCCCACTCAACCCTGAGTTCCTAACATCGCTAACGCCCCCGTGGTTCTCATCATCACTCGAACTCGAATCCTCATCATCTCCCCCAGGAATCCCAGGCCTTCTAGGTCCTCCTCCTCCCCTTCCCGGCTCTTCCGTCAACCTGTTACCTCCTCCACCTCCTCCACCCCCTCCAGATTCGAACCTCAATGCACGTGGCCGCTCAGGAGCAGTTCCTCTGTTACCTTCTCTCCTGTCAGATGTAGTTTCACTTCTTCCTCTAGTTGACTCCCGAGTCGCCCTCACAGAAGTCCCTGAAGGAGATCCTGAAGAAGAAGAATTAAACCGACACCAAGGCGCCTTGCAAGAAACACCCTCCACTCGCTCATACACTCCTGGCCATGCCTGGCAGGGGAGTCCGCAGCGGGTGAGGACGGTTTTGGTGTGCGAGCAGAGGGCGTAGCGGGTTCGGAGTTCGTGGCACATTTTCTTTATGTTTCGTTTTGCTTGTTGCCAGTTCCTGCATCGGCTTCCTGCTTCATTTTTCCTCTTGTTCCCACCTTCGGCTCTTCTCTTTTCCACTGGGCGGTGGTCAATGACACTACCGGCCCCAAGAAAATGGACAAAAAAATATGGTGTGCAGAGGGAACTTCTTTGATGGGCTGGTAACGGTGAACGGAGAAGCACAGCCCAAGATTGAGGAAATCATGGGCCGATTACCGGGACATATGTATTCATTCTTTGGTTTGCATGAGCCATGGTTTGGTTCTTGGTCCAGGTGACACAATCATCAAGTGACAGGACGGAACATTTGACGGCGTTTGTTTTTATCCCAACTTCGTTCACGGGCGCGGGAAGATCCAACAACAACAGCCCTGTGATGAGTGACTAGAGTCTGTGTAAGTATCGATGTGTCTGTTTGCTGTAGAACCCTTCCCCCTTTCTTTGTATCACTCTGTCTGGTCGAAGCTAGTGTATCAATTTACAGAGATCACTTGCCGTCGGAAATATATGGTCAGTCCGTGACCTACTCCTGGTTTGGAGCCAACGACCAACATGCGGCGGCAAGAGAAGAAACAAACGGGCTTGAACCCCATCGGGGTGGACATCAATATATCAAGACGAGCACATGCACGAGAGGATGTCCCCAATCACGTAGCACTACACTCCTCAGCTCCAACCAAGTCATGAAATCATCAAGATAAAATCAATATCATCGCTACTTCCTTCCTCCCTTCCTCCTCCTCCCTTCCCTTTTCTGCCCTCCTCCCCCTTTACCCCCCCTCATTACGACTACCTAACATCAGTCCAAACCCCCGTCGTCTCCACCACCAGATTAAACACCGTGCCCACAGTCCATATCCCAATCAATGTCCATCCAATCCGTTTATTCATCACCCACCCGTTACTGGGCACCAAGATCAACAACGACACCAGCGTGACCAACACGGTAATGGCAGAAATCATCAGCGTCCCGCCCACTTGCAGCTTGTAAGGCTTGTACTTGAACGGCAGCTCGGGGTGCTTGGCGTGGTGCTTGTTTGCCGAAGAGACAATCATCCAGGCCCCTCCTAAGCCGATGCCGAGGAGGATGTTGAGCATGGGGCCGCCGAAGCAGGCTGCTCTGTTAGGGGGTTAGTCTTCCGTGTGTGTAAAGGGAGGCGTAATGAAAGAAATGGGAAAAAAGGGGAAAAAAAGACTCACAAAGCCATAACCGGCCATCCAAGCCTAGCAACAGTAACATCAGCCACCAAATCCCCCAGCGAATTCCCGACCGCAAAAATCGTCAACCCCAAAATCGCCTCCGAAATCCCCAGTATCACTCCAAAGGCCTTCAGGATCCCCACCACCTCGTTTGCTATCGTCGAGATCCACGCGATACTAATCACGAATCCCAGGAAACAGAGCAAAAAGTGGTACTTGGGTTTCTTGTCCGCGCTGGTGGTCAAGAGTAAAATGCCGAGGCAGGACAGGGAGAAGATCAACGAGTAGAGGGTCATTTTTAACAGAGTGCGGCCGGGCGAGGGGAGCTCGTCCATTGTGTTAGCCCAGAGTATTAGCACGACGAAAAGAGGGCCGGTGAAGAGCTGGAGGGAGATGAGCCAGCGGCTCCAGCCTTCTTCGGCGGCTTTTTCTTCGTTGTCGTTGTCGTTGTTGGAGTTGGGGTTGCTGTGTTCGGCGATAGTAGTGGCGCCGGTGTCGGTACTGATGGCGCCGTGTTCGTCTTCTTCGACGATAGTCGGTTGAGAGCCGTGACGACTGTGGCCGTAGCGCTGGTTGGGGTTAAGCTTCATTGCTTGTTGGACTTGCGCGCCGAGGTTGGTGTGGCCGTTGGTGTGCGCTCTGTCTTCGGAGCTGAGCCTGGTTCGTGGCGAGGCTAGTGTTACGTAGGATGGTGAAGCTGTTAGCGGAGAGTGGAGGGGCGAACGGAAGGGCGAGCGCATGGGTGAGCGCAAGGGAGATCGGTTAGAAGCGGAGCGGGTGCGACGGCGGAATTCCTGCCACTCGGTTTCGGGGCGGATGTGTGCGCTTGACTCCACAGAGACGGGGACGGCCATGTGCCCTGGTTGTCCGTGGCTGTGAATTAGGTGGGTTGCTGGGGATTCCGCAGGACCCTCGACTTCGTCGTCATCGTCATTCTCGGACTCGGTTTCTACCACAGGGAGAGTGATGGCGAGAACGAAGACGCTGGGGGCGGAGATCAAGCTGACGAGTTTGTCCCACCAGGATTTTTCGGACCAGCCTTGGAGGGTTGGGAAGAGGGTGCCGAAGAAGATGTGTGGTGGTGGGAGTATCGAATAGGGCCAGTACTTGAGTGGTTCCTCTTCTTCCTCATAGCCGCCGAAGATGGCGATGGAGGAACGTCTTCTCTCGGAAGGTGTAGGGAAGACAAAGGCCGATTCGGGCAGTTGTTGGGGAGTGAGCATTGTGGGAGACTCGGAGAACATGGGGAAAGGTGAGAGAGTAGGCGATGCCCGGTTGCTGGAGGCGGTACTCTCCGGAATTTGGAGGTGTAGACCTAGTGTCCTAGGTGTTTTCCTCCACTGATGCTGAAGCAGCCCTTGGTTCACACCTCCGGTATCAAGAGGAGGCGCAAGTCTGCCGTCAACGGTTCGGGTGGTCGAGCTACCTCTAGTATCTGGACGCAAATTGGGACTCTCATTGGGACGAGGCCATGGTGCTAGTGCCGGGCTTGTGTCACCCGTCTCTGAACCGCTTTGGACAGCTGGTAAACCGGAATTGTCCAGGTTAAGGGGCGAATGTCCGGATGACAACGCGCGGTCTCTACCCGACACGATGGTCGAGAGGGTCGGCAGGGTGTCGAGGGTGTATTGACGCGCCCGGTATAGTTGATCCTCGGGGATCAGATGTAGTGATGGCTGATTTGAGAAGTAATCGGAATTTCCCCGTCGATGTCCACGGAAGTAGCCGCCTTGCTGGTTTCTTTCCTTCTGTAGTGACGACAATATCGACCGGAATTCCAAAGCACCGACAAGACTGGGTCTGATAGGAGTGATGGTGGTGTTGCTTCGGCCCCAGCGAGGACGGTTGACGCGCATGCTGCTGGTCATCTCTGCAGCCACTTGCAGATCGCGGTGTTCATCCTCTTCTTCCTCGCTTGGTGTAGATGCAACTCCCTGTCCTTCGACTTCTATTCTAGGACCGCGTTCTAGAGCGCTGATGTCTGTCTGAGCAGTCCGAGGCCGAGTATTCACAGAAGCTGCTCCATCATCATCTGGTTCATCCCGGTATGGCTCCAGCTCTTCTGATGCCTCAAGTGCAGAGCCATGATAATGAGTACGGGCAGCAGCTTCCTGTTGTTTCCTCTTCCTCCTCCTGTCCGTGAACCACTGCCACGCAAACACCAAGATGACATAGCAGATATAGCAGCCAACCATGGCGTTGGCCTCCCACAGATGCAGTTCCTGATCCAACAGGAACAGCATGGTAAAGCTGATCGCAATGATGAAGTAAACGATATCTCGTACGAATGTTCGTTTCTGGACCTTGAATTCGCAAACCAAGGCCATAGAACCGGCAACCACGGCAGTGATAAAACCAGCAGCACCGATCAGTTCACCCACCGCCATGCTTCCACTGTTAGAGCTCATGGCGGCAAAGGTGCTAAAGACATCCGGGGAGCCATTGCCCAAGGCGAGGAATGTGACACCAGCAAGGTTCTCGCTTAGACCCAGGACGCTCGAGATGGTGCTGAGGTTGATGCTGAAGAAGTCACTGGCGGCTATGCCGATCGTGGTGAATAGGAGGCCCAGCCATGAGGTCAGGATGACGAAGGCGACGGGTTTCGCATTGGGTAGTGTGCAGTAGTAAAAGCTCAGGTAATGAATCAGGCCGGCTTCCTCGTCTTCGCAGTTGGCCAATATGAATGCGCATTGGTCTTGGGCCAAGTGAACATCGCGGCAATCGACGGGGGCGGTTGGTTCGTGCTTGTGACCTCTTGCGAAGATTCGCGCAACGTTTTGTTGTTGTTGATATTCGTCGGGTTGGCGCAACAACCGAGATGTCGCGAAGGGTCTGAGGACGAGCGCATAGGTTGCTAAGCAGGTTATGAGGAGAGTCGACACGATGAACGGTCGGGAGCTGAAGGGGTTCCGTTTTTGGCGATACAGCGACATCCTGGACCTTTGATCATGGCATCGCGTGGGGATACTGTTTGGGCCGAGATGTGCTGTTTGGTGTTGACCCAAGTTTCGCCAAGATGACGATGGACCGGGCCGGGCAATCGGATGGCGGTTATCGTAGGGTCGCAGTCGCAATCGTAATCGCAAGATAGATATGTAAACGATTGTCGCAAAAAAGAGAGACCTGGCCAGCAGAAAAAAGGATAAAAGCTAAAAGTGGTATGTATGTAGCAATATGGTGGACGGGAGGATGTCACATTGGCGTGGGTGGGATTTCTGTGTTATGTAGGCGGAATGAGATCATCGTCGTAAAGTTGCCAAGGTGATTTCGGGTGGCCAGAAGGTCTTATTAGGACTGACATAAAACCGTGCGCCCCTTCTTTGACTTGTGCCTTGTTGACGAGACGCCTTGATTCATGGCAAGGGATTCATGTTGGGGATGGATGGACGATGGGCGCAAGGTACTTTTTAGGAAGAATACGGTATTCCGTAGGAGAGATGTGATTAGGTTTCCGTTCGGTTGGGAGGAAGTTGGACAAGAGAAGCTAGACTAGAGGCAAAGGGCAAAGAAAAGGCGGGGATTATTAGAAAGAAACCTTCCTGGTTGGGCAGGAGACATATCGTGTTCCTGACTTTGTCATGGTTATCGACCTGCAACAACAGTTGCCTGCAGAAAAAAAAATGTTTCAGGCAAAGATAATGCCAAGTTCTAGCGTCTGCAGCCCAATGTGCAACCCGGTTGGACATCGAGACGCTGACGCGGAGGTACTTCTTTTCTCGGATGAAGTCTTTGGAATACATATGCCTACAGAGCATACGCAAGCTCCACGCGGGTGGCCAACAGGAACTTCATGATAGTCGCGGGAGGCCTGTCAAGAAAACTAAACCATCTAGACTTGAGACTAGAAGAGGCTGTGAATTCTGTGGCAAGTGAAAGATGATGGATGAAATGCGTCGTTTTGATCACAAAGAAGTCAAAGAGGTAACCCATAGCCACCTGTACCTAGGTACTTCATCCTCTCTGCATCAACCATCGTGACTTGGAAGTTCAGATTCAACCGGAGTTTCAACTCCCAACTCCACACAAGGTCAGCATCCAAGGTGTGAAAGAAGAGGAGCTCGAGGAGGTAGGATCAACACAGTTCCCAAACATAATCTCTTGGCAAAATAAACCCTCAAATCCGAACCAAACCATAACCCATCGCCAATCTCAGGTTGTGGATTGAAGCATTTAAACTTTGGAAATCATCAAAAAGAGAAGAGGGGCTCCCGTCTGTAATGATCGCCAACGGCCGCCGCATGTCCCTTGTGCAGATGTACAAGTACGTACCGCTGTACCTGAGCGTAACTGCGGCTTAGTCATCTAATGCCAAGCACCCCAGACTCCCTTCACCCCGCTGTTAGGCCTCAGCACGTGCCGCCACCCGTCACCAGCCCGCTGAGACGTGGATCCTGCCAGGCCTGTCCGTCCGGTGTCCGCGCTACCCAGCATTGGCACTCGTGGTTACGGCGGGTCAAAGTAAACAAACACCACTGAAACTCCAACAAGACAGCGGCCTGGCCTTGGAAAAGACGTCGAGGTTCACATCTTGTTCGCGATAACTTCAATCACCATCGACAAGATGCCTCGCCTCAGCACAGGTCCGCGAAGGAGCATGAGCAGGGGGCCTGCTGTGCAATCCCCGCTCAAATCTCCCGGCCTCAAGTACGTTTTTTCTTCGAATTGTCGAATTGCGAATTTGCGAATTGAGTCTTGAATCTCGTCGCGTCGCCCTTTTTTTCCGTTTAACTGACGAAAGTTCCCGTCCCGACCAGAATCCCACTAAACGACGACGCCCAAGAAAAGGAACAACGATCGCGAGGACGCAAAGCCCTCCACGAGGCCCAGATCAACCAGCTCAAGCTCGCCGCGACCGCAACCGCAACCCCCGTGCGCAGCGTAATCGACGACAATGGCAACACTCCGGCCTCCAACGGCCCGCGCACCCCGCGTCGCCGCATCTCCGGCAAGGAGAACTTCTCGATCCTCGACGACGATGACAGACCGGTCGTGGGCGGCTCCGTGGTCACCCCCATGAAGCGCGTCCCCATCCTGGCCAACTTTGAGGAGTGGATGAAGATGGCGACCGACAACAAGATCAATGCCGCCAACTCGTGGAACTTTGCGCTGATCGACTACTTTCATGACATGTCGCTGCTCAAGGAGGGTGATGGTGTCAATTTTCAGAAGGCCAGTTGCACGCTGGATGGGTGTATCAAGATTTATACCAGCAGAGTCGACAGTGTTGCGACAGAAACCGGAAAGCTGCTCAGTGGTTTGGCCGATAGTCGCGACAGCAAGAAGAGGAATCGGGATGGTGAGGAGGGCGGTGATGACGAGGAAGAGGAGGAGGTGGACGAGAATGGCAATGTGCGGAAGAAGCCCAGGAAGAAGGTTGGTTGCCCGAGTCACTGTTACGGGTTGGATGATTCTAACGATTACAGACCCAACGATCCTCCGAAGCCACCCTGGCGCCGTCTTTCGCTTCGATACAGCTCAAAAAGTTCGAACTCGAATTCTCAGTAGATCCGCTCTTCAAAAAGGCATCAGCAGACTTCGACGAGGGAGGCGCTAAGGGTCTACTCTTGAACCACCTGATGATAGATTCACAGGGTCGCATTGTCTTTGACAGCAGTGACGACGCCAACGACACTCTTGATTCGCGCAACCAGAAGGCCACTGAGGAGAATGACGAAGATGCCGACCCGGACGCCATGGATATCGATGCAATGGAAATCGACGGTCAACCTGCAATGTCCCAGACCCGAACCCAACAACAACAAGAAGAGGAGGAGGATGATGTAGAGATCGACATTGGCAGCCTTGGTGCTAGGTTCTTCCCTGATCTTGGACGGCTAGACGAGATGGACGTGTGCCCATCACTCAAGACTTTCATCCTCGGGGACCCTTCGGGATCCCTCGATATTCCCTTCCTCAGAGCCCCGGAGGACTGGCGCCAGGAGGAAGATAGAGCCAAGACTCCTGGCCTCGGCAACAAATCCGGCTTCATTATTGACGAGGAGAACCCGCTCGGTTTCGATGACGATGATGCGCTGGGCGCATTCGACCTGGGAGGAGACGTCGACGTAGCCTTCGGCGAGGGTGGTGAAGCCTGGGCCCGCGAAGCAGCCATCGAGCCACAAATGATGCGTGTCTTCGACGCCGGTCTAGACCTAGGCGAAGGCGAGGGCGGTGATGACGGAGACGGAGTCGACGGCGACCTCGAAATGCTCGACCAAGACAAGGGCGACTTCGGCATGGTTAACATGACCAACGCTCAAAAGACCGGCCGTCTGCACGAGGACATCCTCAGCTACTTCGACCAAGCCCTCCAGAAGAACTGGACCAGCGCCGAGCACTGGCGCATCCGCAAGATCAAAGACGTCAACAAGCCTCAAACGGGAGAACCGCAACGCCAGCGCAAGGAAAAGCTAGCCTTCGAGATCGACTTCTTCTCCCAAGTGGACCGTACCCTTCACGACGCCCTGCACAACCAAGCCACCACCAACTCGGCCATCTCCCTGCCCAAAAAGGACTGGAAGTCCAAGTCGCGCAACCTGCTGCCGGACGACAAGCACTTCAGCTCCAAGCAGCTGCTCAACCTCTTCCTCAAGCCCAAGGCCCGTCTCGGCCGCAAGCAGCGCGCCTTCGGTCGTTCCAATGCCGACAACGCAAACTCAGACCAAGTCCCCGAGGGCGCCATGGACGAGGCCTTCTGGGCACAACAAAAAGCTCCGCTCAACCAGCCTTTGTCACAAGACGAACACCTACCCCAGGGTGACTACGACGCCAACTTCTTCCAAGACGACGGTCTACCCTTCGCCAACGGCGGAGCCGACGATGACGATGACGATGACATGGACGAGGAAGTTTTCGCTGACGCACGGGATCACTTTTCGCCTGGCCCCGGTGGTACGCAAGGGGATGGTGCTGCTGGCAAAGAAGGGACAGCAGGACTGACGATGGACGTGGGCATGACGGGCGCCTTTAATGGGCTGACGGTTACGAACCCGGCTGATTTGGCGTTTGGCACGATGCTGGTTACGCAGAGCAGGAGAGTCAGGCCGGAGTATGTGCAGTATGCGAGACGGGCGAAGAAGGTGGATGTCAGGAGGCTGAAGGAGGAAATTTGGCGGGGGATGGGGTTGGAGATGTTGGATGGGGTAAGTCTTTCCTTCTTTCTTTTTTTCTTTCGTTCTTTTCCCTTTCCCCTTTTTTTTGTCCCCTGTTCCGTCTCCTTTTCCCATTCCATGTCGACCAGTCACTAACATAACTCTCTCAAAACAGACAAACCCAGAAGACTCCCTCCTCTCCCCACCTTTAACAACCCCATCCGCGCAACCGGGCTCAGTAGAGCCTCCAAAGGAAGGCGAAGAACAACCAACCCTCAAGTTCACAGAAGTCATGAACTCTTTGCAAAAAGTCTACCCGAAAACGGCCATGGACGACATCTCCACCAGTTACTGCTTCATTTGCTTGCTGCATCTTGCCAACGAGCGCGGACTGGTGATTGAGAAGAGCGAGGAGTTGACGGAGTTGTACATAAAGAAGGATGTGAATGCTGTTGTTGAGGAGGGTGGTGGGGAGTGAGTGAATAAGAGCTGTTCTGCTGGGGGCTGGCTCAAGGGGTGGAAGTGGAAGTGGAAGTTGAGGACCGTATGAGAGTTAAGATGTGAAAGAGGAGTGATGTTGATACCCTATGGCGGTTGTCTGAAAATGGGTTGTACGTCTGTAGGTATGGGATGGGTGGCTTTTTTTCTGTTTCTGTCTGGGTGAAGCGTATGGTACAAACATAGGTAAGGGGAAGCAAATGGTATGGTATGGAATCATTAACGTTCATGGTTTTGCGATGATATGATGAGGGTTTCGAGATTATATTCATATCGGGTTTCGTAAACGATTGGCCGTGTGCTTTTGTTATGATAGACATCAGGAGGTATCATCACCTGGGCAATGTTAAGTAGTGTGGCATTTCGAACCATCGACGGTGGGACTGCTGCTCAAACGCGTCTTCAATCATGTTCGTGTTACTGCTCTTCTACCGGTACCGAAGCTTAACTGAAGTAGCTGACAAGTCTCAAGAAGGCACGGGCTCCGCGGATGTGTTAATGAAGGATCAATAACAATACCCAAAGATGTACCCTATCCTCAAAGTATCATACATATCTGTCCATCGGTCCATACCTCTTCTCCCATCCATCATCACTCAATCCTTCCTTTCGACCCAACTGGTAGCTCACCTCGAGGCAATTTGCATCAGTACAAGGAACTCCCTCCGTCCTGAGTGCTCTCCTTTAATGCCAAAGCACTAGCAAGAGTAGTAGAAATAAATAGCAATACATAACAAGAACAAGGATATATCGCAAGCTACCTAAAATATCAAAGAAGAGCAAAACACGCTACCCGGTTCGCCTAGTTCCCTCCCCGTAACGAATATGGTATATCAGATAACATAGGTATAAAAAAATGCAACAGCCAGACAGACAGACAAACGACCATAGAAACCCATTAAGTGATTCGTTCCTCCCTCCTTCCTTCCTTCCTTTCTCATCATCTTCGTCGTCCTGCTCTTCATCTTATCCTCCTCTTATCCTCCCCCCTCTCATTACAACTCCTCCCCTTCCCCCTTTTCTCTCTGCTCACCTCCCACCCCTCCCAAACTGTCCACTCCCAATAACCTGCCCCCCACTAACCCCCGCCCCAAACGGCAACTTCGGCACCGGCGGCACTGCACTCAGCCTCTTATTCACCCTCAGTCCTCCTCCACCATCCTGTTGACCCCCTCCAAACCCAGCACCACCACCAAACTTCTGATTAACACTCTGCCTCACAATCATCGCCGCAGCATTCGCCGCCGCCATCCTCTCCTTCTGTCTATGTCTTTCTTTCAAATAATTCGTCGCTTCCGGCCTCATGCGGAGAATACGGAGGATCATATCATCCGACGGATCTGCCTGTGCCTCTTTGCGTTTTTCCAGCTTCGCTTGGCGCATGGTTCCCAAGTTGCGGGACATCATGATACTCTTCCCGCGACGGATGGTTCCGAGGGAGCCGAAGGCGCCGATTGCGGCGGCGCCGGTCATTCCCCCGGGAGGGGCGAGACTGTTGTTGTTGTTATTCTGGTGAAGTTGAGGGGGGGCAGACATGCGGCTGCCTGCGCCAGCCGCGGCGGAGGTAGCCTGTTGCTGCTCGCGGGCGCGCTGGGCGTTGGCGGCTGCCATTCTCTCGGAAGTGCGGATGAGGTTGTCGGTGGAGTCAAAGTAGAAGAAGTTGAGCGAGGCGAGCTCGTGCCACTTAGGCGACTTGAGCACGTCCGAGGGCACGCCGAGGACTTCGCCCGTGTGGGCGTCCTTGGCGTTGAAGAAGTTGAAGAGGAGCTCGAGCCAGCGGTAGACGATGTCCATCTCTGCTTGGGTGAGGGGTTTCTGGGTGGAGGGTTTGTCGGATAAGGGAGGGACGAGGAGGTTTTCGATGGCCATGAGGACTTCTTTCCATAAGCGAGTCATGACGGCTACCATGGTGGCGTCGGTGAGGGTTTGTTTCATGATGGCGAAGTTTTCGTCGAAGTAGGTGAAGAGTGGTTGGAGAGTGTTTTCGACGTCTTGGGGGGTCACGGTTGGTGCGGTGGATTGACGCTTTTTCCAGAGGTTGGCCATGGAGGCGGCGATACCTCGGCTGAGGAGGCTCTTGAGGGTGTCGTGGGAGAGGGAGTGGTTGATGTGGGAAGTGAGCTAGGACTGTTAGTATGGCTGCTGATGTCACGGTGAAGAGACGTTAGACATACCTTGTCAGTGATCTTGCGAACCATGTCACGCTCAGTCCTCTTCAAGTGCCTAAAGGCCTTGCCAAAGTGGAACTGGATATCATCACGCTCGCCTTCCATGCTCACACGAAGCAACAGTCTTCCCTGGGTATCAAGGTCAAGCCAGAACTCTCTGGGAAGATAGTCGCTAAAGTGCACGGGGTCAAGCTTCAATGAGGTACGCCCGACGAAATCATGGTCACCAAAGGTATCATAGTCCCAAATGGTGGCGATGATGTTGAGAGGACCCGATACGGTAATATCGATCGACTCGTCCCACCTCGGGTTGAGGTTCCTCATGATGATTCTCGTCTTGGCCAGACGCTTTTGGTACTCGTCACACAGAACCACGTACGGATCACTAAACCCACCGGGGTCGCATGCTTTCAAGTCCTCGGCCTCTACGATCTTGATCGTGAACACATACTTGCCTGCTTTCCTAACCAGCGGCTTGATGCCTTCGACCCGGCGGATAGCCTCGGCGCAGCCGTCTACGTTCATGGTCTTTTCTAGCTTATCCAGCGCTTGCATGGCATATTCAATGTTGTTGAGTTTGACAAAGGACTGACCCGAAATTAGCCTACAGTCACAGAAGAACTCACATGTGTGGTACATACCTGTGGATAGAACTGGAAAGGCTCGACCTTCTCCTTCGAGTTCCACGCATCCTTGGCGTACTGAAGGAACCGATCTTGCGCCGACTTGCCCGCAGCCGCCTCTTGAGGAGTTTGACGGTCCATCTCTTTGGCGAAATGTAGGTCCACAATCTCGCAATAACGACCAATCCCTGCTGCAAAGGCTTTGGCCAGTGCAGTCATGAACTTGGCATGGTGAAGCTCGTCATCCCAGTCAAGTTGATGAATCTGGTTCACGGTCTGGTTGAACAGCGTAAAAGTGTCGATGATGGAGACACTATGGCGGTCCTCATCGGTTGGGATATCGTTGGGATCGTTCGTCCTAATCTGGAAGGTGTCCTGCTTGATCGCTTGCTCCACGAAGTCGGTCATTCTGGCTTCGGCATTCCTAATCCATCGCCAGACGAAGTCTTCGAGGAGGCTTTCGATGTGGAAAGCAAAGGGCTTTCCAGGTAGAGACTCTGCGTGCATTTTCCTGATTTCCACGAGTTCCTTGTACAAATCAAAGCCGTCCTGAACATCGATTTGACCTTCCTCACCGCGGTTCTTGCTCATATCCAGGACACGCTTGATGAACTCCTGTGCATCTTCCTCGAAGCTGGGGAAGATGGTTTCGACCAAGACCTTGAATGGACTAGCACCCATGATTTCGGGGTTCTTGCGATATCGCTTCTTAATCTTTTCTGCAAGACCAACAACAGCCTGACCGAGCTTAACGACATGAGCAAAGTTCCAGTCTTCCATGTTGGAAGGGATATTGGCATCCAGGAAACCTCGGTAAACTTCGGCGGCTTTTTGACGCAGTCCGTTTTCAAGATGCTGGGTGTATTCGGCCATTTCGTCTGGGCGTTCCGTGAATGTAGGGTCATTATGGACGTGATTCGTAAGTACCGACATTACAACACCGACCGATGGTGGGCTAGGCTGGTAGCACTGAATCAACAGTGTGTAGAGTTCACGTAACAAAGCGTCATGGAGATCCTTTATGGCTTGCTGATAGCCCGCAAAATCCGTCATTGTCCATCGGCCTGGCTCAACATCAAGAAGAGTGGCGCCAAACAAGTTGATCGGGGGTAGCTTCTTTGGCTCCGGCTGAGGTTCCTTGACAAAGTCGAGGCAAGCATCAAGCTGCATTGTTGAGATTTCCTGGTCGAGGAACTTTCGTACGGCAACCTCCACGAGCGTGACGTGGCGCATAAACTGGGGAATGCGCCATCTAATAGCCAACTCTGTCAAAAAGTCAATGGACTCCTCTGAGAATGGGAACTCCTCAGAGTGCAGCTGGTCGTAAGACATGACGTATTGTAGAATAGTCTTGTAAACCGGCCGTGGGTCCACTGGAATAAAGGTATAACTCGGCTCGTCCACACTTCGAATGCTCGAATTATCGTCAAGAGACATGGCGCTGAAGCCAGACGACGGATCAAAACCAAAGTTGCCCGAACTGCGGTTTGTAACCATCTTGCTCAAGTCGGAAAACGCCTGATCCTCCGAGTAAAGCGACATGGGCCGTACTGGGAGGGGCTTATCAGGGCCTCCGCCGGTCTTGAGATCTGGACGGATACTAAGAATTTCGGCAAAGATTTGGGCCAGCTGCTGGGTTTCGGTCCTCTTCCAGTCCTCGAATGCTTCATCCACGTCGAAGTCCAGTTTTCGCAAAGTGCCCGCCATGTTTGCCGACAATCTGAATTGGTAGTTTTTGAAGTCCTTAAGGGCCGCCTCTTCGGTCCAGGTGGTCATGTTCCTGTCGATGTCATTTTGAACCTGTGAGTTGGGCAACCCAAAGATTTTGGCAACAAACAGAACCATGGGCATATCCTTGATCTCGTAACTCAGGGGCACCTCGACCTCAACAAACGTTGAACTTTCTTGGCCCTTGTCCAAAGACAGATTCTGGTCGTTCGTCAGGAGCTTGTTCTCGAGTGTGTTCAAACGGACCAGAAGGTCCTCGCGGTCGCTACCGATGTCCCTGATAACGCTGGAAATCAGCCGAACAAACATGGCCAGATGTCTGTCGACAAGTGACTTCCAGTGATAATCGTCGGGAGGCTTTCCAGCACTATGGAACTTGATGGCGGACGAGTAGAAGATTAGGACCAGCGGTTCGACTTTGCGGTCCTTGTCAATGGTCTTTTGGAAGTCTCTTTGGGTGAAAGCGGTGTATGCCACACCAAAGGTGCGCTTGACGGCGGCGTCATTGTATCCGGGCAGTCTCTCGGTGCCTTGTAGAACGGCGGTCATGCGCTTTTCGAGTTGGCCACGGAAGCCATGCGGGAGCTTCATGGAAGACGAGGAGCCAGAGGGCACAAAGTCCTTCATGAGGTCGCCCACACTGGAGCTCACACTGTTGCTATGCGATCGGTGGACAGGCTTCGGGGCGGCGACATATTCCTTCCGCTTTTTCCGTGGCTGTAGCAGGTAGTTGAGGAAGGCGACGCGGAGGGCAAACGAGTAGGCCTCATCGTAGCTAACGGCGACCTGTCGGGGCTTGGAGGACTGAATGCGACTGTTGCGTCGTTCCTCGTCGCTGGTGACGCTGCGGACGCTCTGGATGCTGCCGACTCGGCGGTCCGAGGCGTAGGAGTGTCGCGAAGACCCCGACATCGTGGAGAGGTGTGTTGGGTGCGCTGGCGACTGTTGCGCTGGTGGTTGGTGGTCTGTCGAACGGTTCACGAAGGAGGTAGTCGTCGTGTCGTCAGTCGGTGGTCTCGATTCAAGGGAGTCCCTTCATGGTTCGATCGACTTTGCTCTTTTTTGGTTGGGCGCGTATTCGGTAGCTTGGAGATGCTGACGGACAGCGATGATGTCGATCGGGTGGGTTTCCCCCTTATTGATTCACACGGTCTGGGGGAGGCAAGAATGGAAGCAAGTAGACAAGACGAGAGGTTCGGTAGTTGGAAGACAGCGAGCTGTATGAGCCGACGGCAGTGGTGCTGTATCAGTGGTGCAAGGCGAGTGCCCGGTCTCGTGGTCGTTGGTCAGCGTCTAAATGCAAGATCAAAATGTTGTTCTGTTGGATAAGGGACCTCGACCCGGGGACGGGACCTGGAGAACCTAAGAGATGTCGGCTCCTCTCCCTATCGCAAGTGCACAGTGACCGCCCAGTGAGAAGGAGTCCAGCCCATGTCAGTTTGTTAGTGCAGCGGTTCGCAGCTGACTGGCCGGAGTCTGCCCTCTGATCCCTTCCCGCAATTTGCTCGGGTACCTTTACGTAGCGTCTGGAGGGTCAAAAAACGTCATATATGCCCGTGCACCCTTCCCTGCAACAACCCCTAGAGCTAAGAAAACATTGGGAAACTGCCCCTGTTATCATGATGTTTTCTTTTGTTTCTTTAAAGTTATGATAAGCTGACGGATGACGCCGAGATTTCTGTGCTTTTGTGCTTCTTTAGCTGGTTTTACTCATGTAGTGTAAGATCTTCGCTGGACCTCGAGCATGTTCTAGCATGATGCCTGCTTTTGTCTTTCTGGCAGAGCTGGAATCATTCCATTCTGCAACATCTCTAACAACAAACCCGCAGCGGTTCGCTATTCGACAAAGGGCGAGATTAACAAACACTCCGTCGGATATTCCAGCACATAAAAACTCCGGCCACTCCATATCATAGGGGCTGTGGCTGAGGCTCATTGTTCTGATTTAAAATATCGACTTCCCCTGCCTTTTACCATGTCAAACACCTTGCTTATTTCTCACAGGTTCACGATGACAAAAAAGTGGCAGAGCAGAACTGAAGAGGGAGTCCACTTTGACGCATGCTGCTAAGAGCCCCAGGACCCTTCTGATGATGGCATCTTCTAGCAGCTGTCCCTGTAACCTTGGCCCTACCACAGGCTGCGCATGCGAGAAACTGTCTTCCCTGCCTGCATATTCGATCTCCCCTCGACACGAGGCAACGGAACTCGGCGCCTCGTATCAATGGAGGAGAATCAAACCCGCGTGGGGTCGGGGTTGGAAAGAAAAAGTCTCGGTCATGGCACACGAAACCATTCCAGCTTGCTGGGTGTGGCAGAGTTGCTTATCAGCCATGCGAGCCATGTTTGAGGCGTTTGTCTATTTTCCTCCCCTCCTTGTCTTGGTCATCCATTGTCTATATGTGGTAACCAAGATGGTGTCTATAAGTTTGGTATTATTGCTTTGGGAATCTGGAGAGGGAGCGTGACATCATCACCAACCACGGTCAAGAGAGTCTAGATGATCATGGTCCTCTGGCCCACCATGTGCCTAACGGGTGAGAGCCGAAAGAGATATAATACATGTTGAGGACCAACTGCCTCAAGTTGGAAGTTTTGAAGTTCGAAGTTTGGTCGCAAACCTGCCAGATCTGCGGCGGTCTATACCGAATGCGCCGCACTCTTACAATCTCGTTTCCACGTTGGCTTCGGTTGGTTGTTGGAGGTCTTGCCACCGACCATCAATGTCCCCATCTTGCCCATACCATAGTATATGGCCTTCTGAGACAATATGACTGGATGGGCCGTTGGGAGGGCCGGAACAATGACTCCAGGTACGCAACGCCTCGCCAGGGACGGGTGATGCCAAAGGGGCATGGGAGGCTGATGGGGATGGGGCTATCACGAGCTCGAAAGGAACACAAGCTCCTCTTTTTGTCTTTGCCAGATGACCCATACGCTCGGCGCTTGCGTGGCTCGGGGCGCACTACATATCAAGAGCTGGCCATTCGTTGAAAAAGAGGACAGACATTGATAAATCGGAAGAGAAAGAAGGACAAGTGCGGAAATCAAAGAGTCTTGGAGTGTCCAGTAAAAAGAACAAAAGACACAAAAGAACCGTTGGATAACTCGGGCGTGTTGGTTGCACGACATCGACATCATTTCGGTACTTACACAAGACCGTACGAATTCATCAGCGCCCAGACTGTCTAGATTCTTTCTTTTTTCTCACTGCACTCGTTTTCCCCTTGACACGCTCTCCACTCTAGACTCGAAGCAATCGCAGGCTCGCAGCATCGCAGCAACAACCCTTAAACCCCAGGGTTAACAGTGTGGAGTCTCACCTCTGCTCTGCGCGCATCCACCTGCCCCTGGCAGAACAGCTCTTGGCCGTCAGGGTTGTTGGTCGATTTGGTGCCAAGCCCTCCAAGTCTCCCAAAGACTCGGTGACTTCCCTTGAGTGAGTTCCATCATTCCAGTTGAACCCCGCCGTGTGCCGCAAGTGGAAGCGCATCAGACATCCGGATCAGTCGCAACCGCTCAACTGCTGGAGAGAGCCGCCTGGCCGTTAACGTCCATTGTCCGATTAGATTGCAGTCGAGTGGCCGTCCACGTCCAGGGCAGACTCGCATATCCACCACTGACCGGCTGGCCCTTTCCATTGCGCTTGTCCCTGACTTCCCTTTAGGTTGCCGAGAAAGGTAAAAAAGAAGGGCAAGGGACCTGACCCGACTACCAAGAGAGATCGACGACAACTTCCTGCGATTCTGCCTCACCTTGCTGGGTCCCGTAACCGCGACCGTTGTTTCTTTTCAGCACCTGGTAACTTACCTCTACCGCTCGATTCCCATTCCACTCCCGTGTGTCCTGTCCCGTCCGGGGCGTCGTTCCAGCGGGCAGCAGCAGCATCCAATATCAACCATAGCAACCATTACCAAACAAAACCCACACAGTCCGGCTAGCGCAGTTTGGCAGTATCGGAGGACGGACTAGCGCAGTCTGGAAAGTCCACCCGCCTGGGCCCGCCTGCACCACTGTCCACACATCCAGCATCCACTGCACCGCGCGCGAACCGACCTGCGAGACTGCGAGAGAACGAACTCAACAGCGAGAGAGACGACGGATTATCTCCGCCAACTCATCGCGTCCGGCAGCCTCAGTCCCTCCCCCAAATCTTAATGTTTTGCATTTTGCTGCCGCACTCTGCACTATCGCGCTGTCGAGATGGGTCAGGTCAGCAGCACGCCCGACGAGGGCACACCCGTCTATCTTAGAGACCAGAATCGATGTATGTTCATTGCAAACTCCCTTCACCTCCTCACGTCATGTCATGTCAGATCCTCTGCCTGCGCCAAACAGAATACACAATTGCGACACACGAATGAGAGCTTTCGAATCCCTTCCTTCGGCCGTGAGAACGCGGCCGTCCCTGGATGTCCCGGCTGGCTGGCCTCGTGGCTGTCCCGCCCGCCATCCGACCCCCGCCCCGGCCATGCTGGCTGACACAAAGTCTCACGATTCACCGAGATCGAACCCGAGCATCGCACTGGATTTTTGCATCTGGCGTTTCTCCAGCTGTTGAATTAGCGCTGACCTCCCCTTCTTCTGTCTGACAGTATCCATCTCTTCGCTCGTCATTTCTAGCCCGCGAAAGCGCACCTCGATCAACATTGTTCCCAATGCATTCCCAGCTACACGAGCATCAGTATCTCGCTCCAGAGGCGAGAACACCCCGATAGAGTTTGTTCAGGTGCGCAATGCCTCTCCAAGCGCGGGCTTCATACCCTCGACCCTTCTCCAAGCTGACAGGAAGGCCCCCTCCAGGATACCGAGTCCGCCGGTCCTGGCTGCCCTCCGACCTTCTTACTCAAACTCACAAACGACGACGAGCTCGTCTTTACCTTCACCTTCGTCGTACGCCAAACACATCAAGTGGCTCAGAATGCTGCCGGCGCCCTTGAGACACTCGGTCTAACCGATACACAAATCAATGGTCTTACCTTTGTCTACGGCTCCACCCCGCGCGAGGTTGAGAACCTCCTTACACGCGAGTTCGAGGCCGACCCGAATCTTCACAAGAACGCAAACGTTGAGCTAGTCGGTGTTTATGCGACAGACGGCAGCCCCTCGGTATCGTTCGAGTGGACTTGGAAATGGAAGCCACCTAAGCCCACAGAAGACAAGGGCGGGGGCTGGAGGAACTTCTGCAGCGTTTGTGTTCCCCCCCTGGTGCTGCTGTGTGGACATCTGCTGAAACTTTGCTTAGTTCGTCGAGTACGATCCTCGCGCGCACAAGTTGCATACCCTGGCTAGCTTCTCCTTCTTTGTAACGAGCAGTACGTGCCTATCTCAAACCCCCTTTACCCCCTTTTCGCCTACAAGATCTAATGAATTTCAAGGCCACTCGCCATGGCTTAGTCAGCCTAGTTCGCCATCACCTCCCCTTCTCAGCGTCCCCCCGAAAGGCAGAGCGGTCTCGGTACAGTCCCTGGGCCCTGGAATCGACAGCACATTGGAGCAGGATGAAATCTCCTTGACATCGCCGGATTTACCCAGGATCGATTATGGCCCTAGCCTTCTCCCGCCCGGTCTTCAATCGCCTCAGCCGCCGCAAACCGTTAGAGAGCCCATCAAGGTGGATGTGCCATGTCCGCGACCCGGCGAGGATGTGTCGGTATCTGACGACGGGCCGGTCTTCCGAGCCACGATGAAGGCCCTGGAACAAAAGACTGGTAACATGAGAATGCAGATGAAGCGACTTATCAAGCGGGCCGAGCAAGTATACGCCGCGCAAATGGAAGCCAACGACGCCTTTTTGCAGTTCATGGATGCTTTGAGGGAAGTCTCATCGACAAACGCCAACGCGGTCCAGCCCGCCATTGAGCATTACTTCGACAAGATTGCCCGGGAAATTTTGATGTTTGAGCGACAAAACACCCATAACCTCCAGAAGATCGTAATCGACCCCATGAACAAGCTCTACCAGTTGGATATCAAGCAAGCCGAGGCCAAGAAGCGGGACTTCGAGGAGGAGAGCAAGGACTTTTACGCCTACGTTAGTCGCTACTTGGGCCAGAGACACGACTCTGTCAAGGCGAAACAGAGCGACTCGAAATACCAGACGAAGCGCAAGAACTTTGAGCTCAAGCGTTTTGACTATTCGTCCTTCATGCAGGATCTTTCTGGAGGTCGCAAAGAGCAGGAAATTCTTTCCCACCTCACAAAGTACGCGGACGCTCAAGCAAAGGCTTTTCTCACCACGGCCAAGAAGGTTGAGGGGCTCCTTCCACAGCTTGAGGCACTGTCGACAGAAGTTCAAGAGGCGGACAAGACGTATCAGTATCAACGACGGGAGAGAGAAGAGAAAAGGAGGTTGTTGGAGAAGGGCAACCTTGCTTATGCCGAGCCAGAGCCTCCTTCTACATCGTCTGGACCAAGCCCTTCAACTGGCCAGAACGGAACTGCGTCCTACGGAGAGTCCGAGTTGGGTCGCGCTGACAGCACAGGATCACAGCTTCGGTCGGCCGTCACACCAGGGATAGTACAACCACCACAAACCGATTTGTCCAGGTCGCCGGGGAGTTTTATTGGGCTCCCACCTCCTGTGGGTAGCCCGCAACAAAATGCCAAGTTTCGGGGTATTCGGGACCTGGAAGAGAAGGATCCTAGCCAGTTGGCGGCGGACAAGAACATGACACAGAGGAAGGAGGGACTTTTGTGGGCTCTCAACCGGCCAGGGGGACATGTTGACCCCCGAGCTCTCAACAAGCAAGGCTGGCACAAGTGAGTAATTTGATTGACATCTGTATGAACGGCTGAACTGACGCTTTGCAGGTTTTGGATCGTACTTGACCAGGGCAAGCTTTCGGAATACAGTAATTGGAAGCAAAGACTAGATTTGCATATGGATCCAATCGACCTGCGCTTGGCCTCCGTACGAGAGGCTCGGAATGCAGAGCGTCGGTTCTGTTTTGAAGTTATCACACCACAGTTCAAACGCGTATATCAAGCAACATCTGAAGAAGATATGAATAGTTGGATTATGGCTATCAACAACGCATTACAGAGCGCGGTGGAAGGGCGCGGCCTGAAGGATATGAAGCCGCCACCATCATCTACAGGCTACTCGGATTTCGACAGGAGAGATATAGCATCGGTATTCACGGGCAAGAGCTCGTCCATTAACCACCATCATCACCATTTCCATCACCACAGCAACCAGAATCTGAGCCCGATACCTTCTAGGAGGACGACTGTCGGTGCTCGCCCTAGCACAGCTCGTGCACCCAGCTTTGACGAGAGCCCCGATAGGCTGCTCCAGATGCTGCGGGAGAATGACCAAGGCAACTCGTGGTGTGCAGACTGTGGCTCCAGCAACAAGGTCGAATGGGTGTCACTCAACCTCGCGATTATTGTTTGCATCGAATGCAGTGGTATCCACCGATCTCTTGGTACACATATCAGCAAAGTCCGGTCACTCACTTTGGACACCACATCGTTTACGCCGGACATTATTGAGCTTTTGATGCTCGTTGGAAATCGAGTATCGAACATGGTGTATGAGGCACGCCTGGACCCTCAACAGAAGCTCGTACCACAAGCCTCGCGTGAGCAACGACTTCGGTTCATCACCGCCAAGTATGTCGACCGCGCATTCGTCGAGCCAATATCCGCTACCTTGTCCCGGTACCCAACCGCCGAAGAAACTCTCCTAGCAGCCATTAAGAAGAACGAGATCCAACAAGTTATCTACGCCCTAGCGCTCAAAGCCAACCCCAATATAACGGACAAGTCTAGGGGTACACACGCCGTATATTTGGCACTGGCCGCCGCCGACCCGGCCCCTCCTTCACCTAACCCCATGACCCCTTCTCCCTCTCCAGGTACCCCCGGGTCCTCCAGCGGCGGCCCCGATAAACAGGTCCCATTCCCTGTCGCCGAACTCCTAATCCAAAACGGGGCCGAAATCCCCGTCGCACCACCGATGTTTCCCCTCAGCCACGCCGCCCAAACTTACCTCGAAATCAAGCGCGGCCGTCGCGCCCTCGTCGAGTCCATCGGAACCTCAGCGGTGACCGGCTATGGCTCTTCGTACGATGGTGTCAGCGCGCTTTCTTCCGCTTCTGGTGGCGGGTCTTCTATCGCCGCTAATCTCAGCGACAGTAGGCTGCAAAAGGAGAAGGAAGCGAGGCTGCAAAAGAGGGTGAGTGCGGGCGGAAGGCTGGCTAAGACCCCCATTCCGGAGCGGTAGAACGCGTTCGGATTGGGATATAGCAGAATGGGGATTCATGGAATCAAAGATACGTTGAGGGCAGGTGTACGCGGAAGAAGCGTCAGTGTAAGTTGGAATAATGGGGTTGAAAGCCCGTCGATGAAAGAGAGGGGAAGTATGAGAAGGAAAATAAGTAATGGGTTGAATGGGCTGGGATGGGGGTATGACGGGAGTGATAGCAGCGGGGCAGGGGGTAGTGAGGATGGTAATAATGGGTCACAACTAGTATCAACACCAAAGCGAATCGGAAGCATGGGGAGTCTGGCTACGGCGGAAAGGAGTTTGGCGGCGGGTACAGGTGGCAAAGGTGGCCATGGGAGAAGCAATGGCGGCTCCGGCTTGGGAACGATGGCGTGCGAAGTGCAGCCGTTGTTGTTGGGATCATTGGATTTGACACTCAGGAACCTTGGAGTTGGACTTGGAGAAGGACTGGGAGGGGTGGGACTTGGAGGTGTAGCATCAGCAGCAGCAGGTGGTGGGAGATCGAGTCGGAGGGCGTCGATGCAGTATCAATCTTGGTGATGCGTCATCGGCTGTCTACCGTTGGTCTCAACCTGCTTGTCTCTCTCTGCCCTCTGAGTTTCGACTTGGGTCCATTTTTGCCTAGTCAAGACCAAGTTCTGATCAACGAACTAAGGGATAAAGTTTGGGTTAATGGCGGTGCTTTTTTGCAGCCCCCTTTTGTTTTCTTTCTATAATATGTATATGTCTCCTCTCCTGTCGTCATCATGTTATGTTTATTGGGCCTCTTTCTGTTGTGTTGGGGGTTTTGTGTTGTTTTCTCCGTTTGGCGTATTGTCATCACCAACATCAACATGAGCAACGCTTTATTGGGCATGATGGTTAATGTTTGCTGAGAGCTATATAAAAATAATGTTTTCCTCATCCGCTCCTTGGGCTTTTCCGCGGTATTGGGTAAAGATGAGCCGTTATTTGACATACACAAACGAGACACGGACGATGTAATGGAAGACAGGAGGTGGGAAAAGCACAGTGTTCAAGAATCATAGTAGGTAACTCAAATGTTAAAAGGCATAAGTTGGATACAAGTAAACCAAGCCCATCCCATCTTCAAGTCTGTGATCATCGTCGACCTCAAAACTCACCATGTCAACATGCTTCAACCTTCCTTCTTAAAACCCTAACCCTCTTCCATCTGATCAAACACACCTCGATCCCAAGTTTCAGCTCCAATGGAAGTCAGGGGCAACAACAAAGCGCAGCCAAAGGAGGCAGGCATCATGTCAGGGGACTTGTGGATCTGCTGCTGGTCAGCCCCTGCAGAACGAAACGACCCCGCCCCTAAATATGTGGGTCTCGTCACACCCCTCCACATGTTTGAAGCTTGTCCTTTGTGATCTTTGAAGCTCTGGACTCGCTGGACTCAGCTGTAAGAGGACGGGATGGATGTCTTTTAAGGTTCGGTTGAAGTTCATGTTCAATGTCGAAAATGGGTTGATTTTGAGGGTCCAAGAAGTTAGTTGTCGTCTTTATAGAGCATATGTACACATTCTATCTGCATGTAAGAGCAAGTCGTAGCACATCGTGTACCGCGTTGGTGGGGATGATTGGTGCAGGTACATCTCTTCCCCAAATGCAACAAAGTGCAGTGGGCAGTGGTGTGTAACCAGGAAGGTACCGACACGTTGACCGCCTCGCGCCCCGCTCTAATTTACCTTGTCCTCGTCCATTAACATTGCGACGAACAACAATTGAGAAGTGATCTGAAGTGCAACTTGTCAATCTTTTGGCGAGGCGTTTATATATAGTTGGCGATCTCCCCCAGCTTTCAAGTTTCCAGGGTTTACTTGTCCTCTTCGTCCACGTCGAAACACCAAAACCACAACCACAAACACCATCACAATGGCTGCCGCTGTCCCCGTCACTTACCCTCCTCTCGAGGAGCGCCCGCTCAAGAACACCATCTGCTTGTTCGATGTCGATGGCACCCTTACTCCTGCGCGACTGGTACGTTATGTTTGCCTTCTAGAGCTCCTCAAGTCCTGCCCTGCTGCCCTTCCCGAGGACAGCTGGTGATAGCCTCACCTAGCTCCCCCCTCCTCCACCACCCCCTTCTACAACATCCCTATACCAAGCATCGCACCAGCTAACACCCAATTAATCACCAGACCGTCGCCCCCGAAATGCTCACCCTCCTCTCCGCCCTCCGCCAAAAATGCGCCATCGGCTTCGTCGGCGGCTCCGACCTAGTCAAGCAGCAAGAACAGCTCGGCTCCTCCTCCGTCGACGTCACCACCCTCTTCGACTTCTGCTTCGCCGAGAACGGACTTACCGCCTACAAGCTCGGCCAGCCCCTGCCCTCCAACAGCTTCATCAAGTGGATCGGCGAGGACCAGTACAAGGAGCTGGTCCGCTGGATTCTGCACTACATTGCCGACTTGGAAATCCCCATCAAGCGCGGGACGTTCATCGAGTACAGGAATGGCATGATTAATGTCAGCCCGATTGGCCGTAATGCGAGCACCGCGGAGAGAAACGAGTTTGAGAGGTTTGATAAGGAGGCGGGGGTGAGGAAGGAGATGGTGGAGAAGTTGAGGGAGAGGTTTGGACATTTGGGTTTGACGTATGTGTTCCCCTTCTTTTCTCTGACCCTTTTTGTGGTGTCCGCTGCGCTCGGCCTCTTTTTTCTTTTCCTCGCTTCGCTCGATATGTTGTCCCCTTCCCTCAATGGCACAATAAGCTAACAGAAGACAAAAACAGCTTCTCCATCGGCGGCCAAATCTCATTCGACGTCTTCCCCACCGGCTGGGACAAGACCTACTGCCTGCAGCACCTCGAGAACGAGGCCAAGAAGCACACCGGTGTTGAGTACACCACCATTCACTTCTTCGGCGACAAGACCTTCAAGGGCGGCAACGACTACGAGATTTACGAGGATCCTAGGACTATTGGTCACTCGGTTACCGGCCCGGAGGATACGGCGGCTGAGTTGAGGAAGATTTTTGACCTTTAGATTGGGGATATAATGATGATGAGGATGTGGAATAAGTGAAAAACCTATATAGGGATGAAGATAATTGGTAATGATGATTTGAAGACACATTTGAGAGTTCGGGGAGATATGACGGAGTGATCCTGGTGAGCGTTCGTGAAAGTAACATCATATCTCTTTGAGCTGCCTACCTTGCAAGCTAGTTACCATGCATAGAGTTCCCATCACTGCTATTTCCCTCTCTCTACTTCCCTCTAAGTTACATCATGACACCAAGCTGACAAGCAAAAGAAACTAAACCAGTCGGAAATCAAACAGTTACCCAACCAAAATCTCCTCAAACCATGATCAATCCTGCCCACCAAACTCTCCTCCCAATGCACCACTCGTATACGCCCCCGTCCCTCTCCCTCCCCCAGTCTCACCCTCATTCTTAGCACCCGCAATCAACTCATCAGTAGCAGCCGTGATAGCAGACGGAGACGGATTGAAGTCACCACTTCCCGTTTCGAGACCACCTGCTCTACCGCCGAAATCATGAACAATAGGCTGGCTGGTGTTAATCGCATCACTTGTCTGCTCCCAGCAATGAGTCGAGTTAGTTTAGAGAACGCTCATACGGAAGGGACAATGGTGGCAACATACCAAAGGGTTGTTAGAGCCATGATCTTCTCCTGTCCCGGCACCAGCTCCGGCTCCAAGTCCGGATGCAGTACTGATGTCCTTGAACGAGGACGACGACTTCTGGCCATTGTCCTGCTGGTGGGTGTTACCGGCATCATCTTGTCTTTGGCAAGCACACCCTTCTCCGCCGGTATTTTTCGACTTTTGGTTCTGGCATAGACACAGACACTGACAATCTTCGCCGAGGTTTTTACTGGCTTTGCAGCCTTTGCAATCAGCGCATAAGCCGGTGGTGGCGCAGCATGCTTCAGTCCCGGTGGAACAAGCACACCCGCTCTTCTCCTTCACCGGATCGTTCACGGTGGTAACGGCCTCCTCATGCCCACTATCACTCTGCCTCACTCTCTCATCACCATCACCACCACTCATCGCCTTATTTTCACCCTCCGGACCCTCCCCCTTCAAATTCACAGGTAACAACCCCCCATCCCCAGAACCGGATTTAGCCCCTGGAATCAACCCCGAGACCAATCCCCCCGCAAATTCTTGAGCGTCAAATTTACCACTGCTCGATTTGTACGCGGAAGCAGCGCTCTTCGCCGCCTCTTGGATCTCCTGGGTGGCTTTGGACGAGTTACCCTGGCGGTAATCGTCGTAGGCGCGGGCGGCTTGGGAGGAGGCTTGGGTCCAGTTTTTGTCGTCACTTTCTTTGGTTGAGGGGGACTGTTGGTCTTGGCTGGTAGAAGAACCTTGTTGGGGGTTTGAGGAAGAGTTAGTGTTGGAGGAGGAGGCCTTAGAAGTGAGCTCGGATAGGGTGTCTTTGAGGGAGGTGGTGAAGGATGGCATTTTGAGGGTTGGATGGTTGTAGGTTCTTGTGAGATGAGGTTAGGTGGAAGGTGTAAGCAGTGAAAGGAATAGGTGCACTTGGATCGTAGACTGTCAAGAGAAGCGGGAGGGTTCAGTAAAGGGTGAAGATAGTTGGACCCAGTATGTAGGAGGGGGGGGGGTGTTCAAGTGGTGATAACCACTTCTGACTTCTTGTTTTATACCCATCTGTGTCGGCAACTATTCTGGCTACTCGCACGAACGTATCGTCACGCCTGAGGTTTTGGTGGAGGTTTCGGTGTCACATGAATGTACCTTAATCCTGTCTTGCGATACCAGTCCACCAAGTCCATCGAGTCCAACGAGTCCACTTGCAAAGCTTATTTCAAACGGTACTACTCTTTCACGACAGGAGATCACCAGACGGTTCGCAGTCCTCGAAATTTCGAATGCCTAGAGTTGGTTTGAAAACGTCATGTTTGTGAACCTTCATCGAAGACATCATCGACATATCATCATCGAGATGACCGCATAAAAACAAGAAACAGGAAAGGTGAGGCTGTCTGGATGTTGATCTTCAAGAATATACGTGTGATTTGTATGTTACCGAGGTTCCCACCGAGGAAATATTCCGCGGTGGTACGTGCAACTCCAGGCTGGGTATAAATAATCACCTGAGCCATCACTTGACGGTGGGCTTGCCTAGGTTCAAAGTTTCAGGAAAGACTTGATATGGTGCAGTCCATAGTCGACAGGTAAGTGAGGAGGGTGATGATAGTGGTAAAGAGTTATAGAGAGACGTAGATAGGATATAGAGAGGAGTAAAGAGAGGAGTGAAGAGAGGAGTGAAGAGAGGAGTGAAGAGAGGAGTGAAAAGTCACGGTAGGAGTCAAAACCTCGAAAGTGAGTAAGCCTGTTTAGCGGGCGAGAGAGCAAGTTGCAATGCACACAAAATCTTGCCATTAGAAGGAGGTGGAGGGATACTACTAGGCACGCGAAGAACAAACTCTGAATAACCAACGGACTTTATCTCACTTTTGTTATCTCATACTACTACCACTGAAAGAAACGCTTAATGCTGCCTGGTACCTAATCTGATATGCTTCCCAGTGAACGTATATAATGCTGATGGATGCTGTTATCCTCCTCCTCCGTAACGGACATAACTGACTGATAAATGCCAATGACAAGATAGGTAGTTTTCCTTTAAGAATCTCATCGGGAGCCTTCCGCTGAACTGCCTGCCGTGTTGTTTTCGTGCTGCTGAAAAGGATGAAAATAATAATACGAAGGGGAGAGAACCTCCCTAGCAAGAGAAACAACGCCAGACGAAAGGCGGGAAGTGGGGATATGAGCCGTCAACTAAATGTCCTCTCCTCTCAGTCATGAGAAATCAGTCTCTCACTCCTTAATCCTTCCCCGACACACCCGACACCGCACTAGAGCTACTCCCGATGACAGTCGGGGTATCTCCATCCACCGTTGGATCATATTCCTCCTCTCTCACCTTGGTCTTAACCCCCTTAGCACCCTTATCAACCTTCTTGTCCTTAGGCAGCTCCTCCTCGTCACTATCACTCCCCGAGCGGCTTCCCTCATCACTCTCACTAATAACATCATAAACCCCACTGCCCCCTCCCCTCTCCTCAGCACCAGCAGCCTCCGCATCCCCGCGTCCCGTAACCAGTCCCTCCGACTCCGCCCCCTCCTCAGGAATCTTCTCCTCCTTCTTGATATAAGAATCAATAATATAATACTGCAACGCGTTCATGATAAGCGGGAAAAGCATCATGACAAATATGATCTGCAGTCTTTCGTTCCCCTCCGTCCAGCCGAGAGCCCAGTCGCCGACGCGAGAAATCCAGGGGAAGGCCATGAAGATGATGAGCACGCAGAATTTCATGCCCAAAAGGCCGATAAAGTAGATGATGGATTGTTTGAACCACCAGCCCCAGCGGGGCTTGGTACCGGGTGGGGAGTGGAGGGGGACGTAGTTGCCGGATTGGAGGGATTCGGGAGGTTGGCCGAGGGGTGTGTACAGAAGGCCGCGGGAGAGGAGGCGGACTAGGAGGATGAGGATTGGGATGCCGAGGGTTGTCTGGGGTTGTTTCTGTCAGTACGGCGTGAGCAAGGAAAGAGAAGCGGTGGAAACTCACATCAATAGCCAAATTCAACAAATAAAACGAGCACGGATTGGGCGTGTACTCGTCTTCTCCTCTCGCGCTTAATATCCCATATTCCACAGCTCGCTTCACCATCTTCGTACCCACTGCCACCGCCACGGGATCCAGCACTTTAATCTCAAATTTCCCGCTTGTCAACATCGACATAAACACGTTGGCGGCATGCACCAACACACTTCCAAAGACTTGTTTTGACACATCGAAGAACCAGATCTTCACCGGTCTTTGTGGCCGTTCGCGCCAGCGCTTGTAGACTAGTGAAGATATAGCCAAGCAGCCGAGGGCAATTTGGACGAGGATGGCGAAGGAGCCGAGGAGGCGGCATTCGGTGTTGTTGTCTGTTTGTTGAGACATGGGGGAGGCGGAGGTGGGTGAGGTTGGTTGTGGTGTTGACGTTGGTTGGGATGTGGGAGTCATCGTGACTGATATAACGGTTCCGGCGGGAGCAGGTGGGTTAACGACGTGAGGAAAGGTTTCGAATGGTTGTGGTTCGGTGTCTTCGGCGTCGGTCTCGTGGTCGTCGTTGCCTACTCGAGGATCGACAAAGTAATCGGGACGGGTATCCGCACCAGCAGCTGCCTCGCCACCTAGGCGACGACGGAGACCACCAACGGTGCCGATGCGCACGCGGTGATGTGACGGGAGAGTACCGCCGGCTACTTCTACAACCGGTGCGTCGACGCGGATATCAACATTGCGACGCTGTCCTGAAAAAGATAAATGCGGTGTTGCGCTGAGGGGACCGGGACCGGGCGCTAAGGGTCCTGGAGGCGGCGGTTGTTGAAGAGGAGGAGGAAACATTTGAATGGAGTGTAAGTCTTACACACTTTTGGGTGTGTGAGTGTGTGTGTGTGTATGTTGGAGATAAAGTTGGTCTTGGATATTTCCGAGACAGGTTTCTCCCAACAGAGAAGAAGGTCGGGAGGCGTCGTAAGGAAGAGGGGCGCTCGAACACGGTGACGTGTGGTGTGTGTCGTACAAAGGTCAGATGGTTCACGCGGCTAGAGTGTAGACTCGTCTCGTGGTGATGGTTTCGTTCAACTCTGTCTGTATGGTGGCCAGGTGGTTGTAGGTCACGGTACTGTCGGTACTGTGTGATGTTGGTGTTATCGGTGCGAAGTCTGAAAAGAAGTGGGCTTGTCAAGTTTCAGCCGTTCGGTTGTTGAATCCAAGGCTTTCCACTTGTTTGAAACGTTGAAACGTCGAGTTGGAGAAGGAGCAGGAAGATGACGCCAAGCGCATTCAGTCGCATTCGAGGGCTCAGATCCAGTCGAGCCTGTTGATATTGGTTATCGTATTCCCAAATCGCATGTGAAGTTTTGTGTATTTCCAAACCGGGAAAATGAGAAAAGATTAACAGAGTCAGAGACAACAAATGTCGCGTATCACAGCCGCCAACAAAGCCTTGGTTTACGCAACTGAATCGAGTCAAACTGGAACAACCAAGCAAGAACCAAGATCAACAAGAGAGGAGAAGGAGAGGTGAGGGGCCGCCAGTTCCTGCCCTTACAAGTTACAGCACGTCCAGGGCGGAGGCGATGCACAGCAAGGTCCCGTACCGTCATAGGCCAGTTGGAATGGAGCATTGTTCTGAGGTAGGCGCATCCTCGACCTATCATTGGCCGCCCGACTTCTTTGGCCTTAAAGTGGAGTCTTCTAACTTGCCTGAAAGATCCACTGGAGGACGGGTTTCAAGATCCACAACCTAATTGCACGGCGGCTCCGCTATCCGCTATTTGCTTCCCGTCGTCTAAACAGTTTAACGACATTTCTGCCATTTCAGCCTCTGTCAGTCGCAATCCCGATACCTAGGCGTCGTCGGGATTGGACATTCAGATGGGTTGAGATGAGTGTTGCACGGCTGTGATACGGGCATCTGGTGCAAACGAAGGACGTGGGATGGCAGACTTGAGTACCTAGAGGTATCTTGACTGGGATTATTAGTTGTGTTGTGCCAGTCGCCAACTGCGTGTTGTGAATCTCATACTTGGATGTTATGGAGGAGTGATACCACAAAATGCTCATCGTTCAGTTTGATATCACCGACATAGGACGAATATGCTGGCTCGCTGTGGCGAAAGCAGGTGGCTTAGATGTTCTGCTCACATATGTACCGCCATCCCATGTAAACGTCTAACGGCCGGCCTGCAAGGCTGAGAAGCATGCCAGGCTTGGACATCAAATGCACATGCGTCACCTGTACTCAACCAAGCGGCAGACGTCATTTTACTTTTGGCTATGTGATATCATTGTGCCGAGTGTTGTTGTTTGTATAGAAAGGCTATCAAGGTTCACGGACAACGACGAATATCGACGTGCAGGAAATAGGTGAATTCTGAGCGAGCGTCTGACCAAACAAAGGGACCACGCCAACACTCCAAAATGCAGTGACCAATGGGTAATGACTAGTTTGCAATTATCTCGTCGCAATCTCCTCCCACGGCTTCTTACGTCATGGGGGTTCTGTGTCGCCATCAATTCAGTTGTTCCCGCATCCCAATGCCAGTTCAGTAGTTGGAAAGTCATAATGCAATCCTCCCCTAGGATAAAGACAACCGGGGAGCAAAGGAAGACCAGCAGCAAAGCGGCCATTAAAGCATTGCGCGCGCCCAGGGGCTTTACAGCTCAAGCCCAACGTAAAAGAGTATAAAAAGCAAAAAGTCCATCAAACAATCACACCTATAACCCCGTTTGATTCCCCCATGCCAACGCAACAACAATGAGGGAGCCGCGCAAAAATAACAAATCGATCCGTGAGAAAACGAGTTTAATGATGATGTATGTTTTCGGTAACAGGCTTCGTGATGAGTGGTGTATGGCAAAGGCAACACAAAGCCTATAGCCAGAGCCGAATCCGGCCGCGTGTACGAGATACTGCGCGTCGTTCGTGAAACTCTTCTGTTGTCATTCGTACACTGGGGGATCCGATTTATGATAACAGGGGTTTGTCGTTTAGGCGCACTCTGGCACGGTGGGAAGCAGCTTGCGCACGAAGTGAGGGATGGAGCTCCGCGTGTGGAAGGTCAACGGCGACCTGTCCTTCTTTCGGGTCGGTCCCGGCGGCGATGATCTGCTCGAAGCAGCCGGTGGTGATGATCTACTCGAAGCCGGTGTGTTCGGAGCCGTCGTGCTCGGCGCCGCCCTGGTCTTGGAGGAGGAAGTATTCATAGAAGACGGGCCTCCAGACGATCGTTGTCGAATTCGGAGGCTGTCCGTAGGCCCGTCTAACTGTCAATCGATACCGTGTTGCCGCTTGATGCGTTCTAGATTCTCCTTGCGGGCATCGAGGTCCTCTTTTGTCTTGTTCATCTTGTCGGGCTGATGGTATAGTACTGCATAACGGTCAGCGAACCCCCACGGTGGCGACGATATGAGGTCAGGGACAACACATACCAACAAGATAGCGGTTCTGAAAGTTGTAACCATTCAACTTGTCGCACGCCTGCTTCGCATCCATTACGTCCTCATAGACAACGAAGGCAGTGCCCTTTGTATTGCTCGCAATGCCCTGGCGAACTTGACTATAGTCCGACGTGTCAGTGGGAGGACGACATGATGATCGACAGGGAGGGGATGCCATACCGGATAGGTCCGTACTTTCCGAAGAGGTCGAAGAGCTCCTCCGGAGTTACGTTGTAGCTGTCGAGACATGTTAGTCGATGACATGTCCATCACCCTGACGACAGCGAGGCAGGCGATGGCGTACCTTAGATTCTTTACGAACAAAGCTCTGTTGTATAGATGCCCGAGGTTAGTCATGCTCAATGGTAGATCTCTTAACGTTGACGTAGGACAGGAGGGCAATTGATGGAGGGTCGTATAGGGAGTGTAGGGGGATGGCAAGGACCAAGTGGCTGTAGGTATAGGCAAGGTGTGTGTACAGGCCGCGGGCGGGCAGGCGATATAGGACACCAGTGGGCAGCAGGGTGACCGCAAAGGGACTCACCGATTCACTTCAGGGCCAAGTTTGTTGGCGCGACTCATATCTCGATGTCGATATTGGTAGGGTTCGACTCGGGGAAACTAAGTGTTGTTGATGGGTAGAACGTTCAAAGGGGGGCGTTTCAGACGACGAAGCTGGAGTTGTGGTGGTGGTGTTCAAGTGCAAAGTGGAAATGGCGAAAGAGATAAAGTGAGGCTGATGCGAGACTGGACGGGTTCACGCGGGAGGGATGAGGAGAAAGTTCGAGTTGGAAGCGGCCAGGCGGGTGGGGCTGCTTCTTTCTGCCTAGCCTGCCCACGTGACGCCACCAGTCAGGGTCAGTGGTTCAATCTGGACTGTGTGTGCTTTTTTGACCGATTGCAGTGTAGTCGGATGGCAGTGGAAAGAGTGCAGGTGGTCAGCTGGCACCAACGCACGACTGCCCTGTCACTGCAGACAGTGAGTGCAGTGAGTTGCGCTGCACGCACATCAAAACAAGCAATGATCAATTCGCGAATCCTTCCAAACACAGGTGTTTGATGCGACGGCTTCATCCAATCTATCAGTCGGATAACATCTTCAGTCTTTTATCCCAATATCAGGCCTCAAACAATGGCCTGATGGTAACCCTATTGTCCTACTGTGTGTACGCAAACACTATCGCAGAGAAGGCAACGTGGCTCATTATTATTCATTTCTGCCAATTTTCATCTCCCATCTTCCACTTGGTATCCCGACAAGTCGATACCGACACTGGCTCAACTGGATATCCGTCCCGACTCCCGATCGCTTTCCGACGACGGGATTATCGGGATTAGCAGCTATCGGGATGCCGCTAAAGTGCGATAAGATAATCGGACGGGGCCATGAAACAACGATGTGCACTTATCCCTGAACCAGATATCCAAGTGACCAACCTCTGGCAAGGTTGTCGTGATGGGCATGACTGCATCTCCATCATGCCTCGCCATTCTGTCACCACACACCCTACCCGCGGTTGGCGATTAAGCCCTCGGTGTGGGGTAACTGCACAGGAATCGTAACTTCCGGAGTAACTCTGTCGTCTTTTTGTAGCCCTATCACGATCAAAATGCGCCTTGAAATTGACGGTGACCGATCAAATAAGGTTTGTTTACTTTGTCCCCTAGCCCCTTTTCTGTGCGGCCCCCACCCTATTGGGGCCTCTTGGTATGGAGAAGGCCGGAAGACACCCGACGAGTCTCTGGAGTCTGTCTCTCCGCAGCCACGCTCACCCTTGTCAGGGCATCGCATTCGGAATGCCATTTGCTGGGGAATCTGCTCGGTGTTGTCCACTGTTGTTCAGTTACTCATATCACGACATCGAGCGGCGACTGGTAACTCCGATTCGTGATGGCTTTCTTCGCTCTGTCTCTCTCATTGCGACATCTCGATCATGTCTTGGACAATGACATCGGACTGGGATTCCTGACCGGAATAAGGGAGCCGTTGAAAGCGAAGTCACTCTGGAAGCCAAGAGCGTCTTGGCTATCATCTTGGCTCTTAAAGAGGGCCAAGGGGCCACTTCTTTGACTGTTGGCGATATCGTTACTCAGCCCTGTCAGCGCACGGCGACACGCCTTTCGAACGCGCCAATCGGTCAAGAAATTGGAAATCATTGGCGAACGAAGTTTGCCGTGTTGGATCCAGAAGGTCCCTGGGCATATCAGGACTGGCCGAGATCTGGCACCTGCTTAAGTTCGCTCCTGGGACATCTTTGGTGAACATCTAAACACAGATTGTAAACCAAATCAGTGACTTTTGCTTCATCTTCACGGCCGTTGAGATGCCACTTACAACCCATGATGCGCTAGTGTACATTTGGTGTTTCATTTCCGTTTTGCTTCATTGAAAGACGCTGGGGAGAAGTCCAAATTCAGGGACCAATTAAGCAATGACCGTCCAAAGCGAGCGCACCAACAGTGAACTACTTAACCTTGTATACTGTTTGTGTACTGTAGCGCGTTTCCACAGGGTACCTCGACAACGCACTTGCACTGCAGGGCTGGAATCGCATCGTCGCCTCCACTTTTCACAACCTCGAGATTCGACCTGCACCCAGCCGTTTCTCTTTCCCTCCATCATTCCTTCCCTCTTGGCTTGAAATTTGGCACGGCAATCTTTTCATTCTGTAATCCTTGGCTGGATAAAAGTCCATCCGTAAACACACGCGCTCTCAGCTGCGTTGCAACCATCACCAGAACTGTTCTTGTCAACAAGCCGTGTTCGAACACCGGGAGTGAACGATGCCCTCCGTCACCCACGAGAGGATCCCCTCGGCCAAGAAGAGGAAGCGAGATGATGATGATGTCGAGAACTCCTACACTTCGGGTAACATCCAGATCCCATTGTATGCGGACTACACGTCAAAATACCCATCGCCACTCCAGTTTACTAATCCTCCCCTCCTCTACTCCAGCTCCCACCCGGCCCTCGACACCACCCGCGGTATCCTAGCCGACAAGTCCTCCTACGCGAATCCCACCGTGCTTCAGCCCTACCCGCCCACACTGCGCAAGATAATCCCAATAGCAATCAACAAGAAACAGCGCATGTCCATCTCCGATGACGTTCACCACCGAGAGGACAGCCATCACGGGATGCGAGCCAAGTCCAACTCCCCAACTTCCGCTTCCCATCACCACCCGAAACAACACAAGATTAAATGTTTAGACAGATGTCATATCTGCTTCCGAAAACCGAGCAAGAAGGCTGACCTGGATTCGTACGCCGACTGCCAAGGGTGCGGTCAACGCACATGCTATGTATGCATGCGGCAGTGTCCTGGATGGACGTCAAGTTTCCATCAACAAGGGAGACATCACCATACCGGAGAACAAGAAGCGCAAACTAATGATATCCCCCTGGCGAGTTCGAGTCCTGAAAACTCGTTCACAATGGTGGATGCGGACGCAGAAACGGAAGTGGAATACGATACGGTGGCTGAGAAGGAAAGTCAAAGGCCGAAACCGACTCCTGGTTGGCACGCCCACGGGCACAGGGAAACGATATGCGGACAGTGCTGCGAGGAAAGAGGTGATAATGGGGATGTGGTGTGTTTTGGCTGTTTACCTTCGTTTGGGGGATGACACGGCACACATCTCGACGACCTGATATGAACAGTCTGGGCAACAGGTCAGACTGCCCCCGGGTTTGGATCAAGGATTTCTTCAGCACTGGTTGTGCATCAACTTCGGAGGAAGATGGACGACATATTAACCGGTATGTCACTGGTTGAACGACCTTAGAGCGTTGAACCTCGGCGCGAAAGGAAGGAAATGGTATTGTATGGAGGGATAGGAGAGCGATGGAACCCACCATCTTCTGGTTATTTCGGAACGCTCTCTTTCCCTACCAGGATTATTGTAAGCTGAAGGAACGAATCTTGGAAGACATCTCTCCCGGTTAAGCTCCATCACCACAGGAGTTTAAAGCTGGAAGCTATATAACGCCGATGCCCCGTCATCTCAACGGACCACAACCGTAGGCTATGGGGCTATCACTCGGGGCGTTACTTGTACGGCAGAGAAGGGAGAAAGAGGAGGATCGAAGTCTGCATGGAGGAAGCCGAATGCTGATCAAATCATGGATGGCCACACACAGCATAAGGGTCTCGATCCTTGCGGTCCGTAAGGTATTCACCACTACGAACAAGACTCCCCAAGGATGCACTCACCTCTTACGAACCAGTTCTTCCTACAAAGAAAGAGGGGTGGAAGGTACATGCGGCAGCCACCCTAACACCTAATCTGGTATACTTAATCACGACCAACAGAAGATGGGACAACCGACAGACAACCGAACCGTAGGTTTGGGTCTGCATTTTATGGTAAATTGAGGAGGAGCTTGAAGGGTCTCAAGTACTGGAAGTACAAGAACACACTTAGCATCCGGTGGTGCCACTGGGTGTTCATCAGCCCGCTTGACAAGAGAGGGGCAGTTTTTACCTCATGGCAAAGCTCAGTCTTGGGCTCCACCAAAGGGTCTTGCCATCCCAGGACAAAGTCTATGACGGTAGATTAGACTGAGGATGAGTGAGGGAGGAGAGAAATAGCAGAGTATCAGAGGCGTGTGAAATTGTAAGGATCTGTAGTGATTCGGTTCGGACTTGGTCAACGACGATGGCAATGAGGTCTCACTAGACTTCTACGACATTGCACGAAGGCACTACACTAGCATGATACGGCATTGAAGGTTCATACAGACAGGCCCGTATGTATATAGGAAGACTGATGGTGTATGTTTGAGTACGATTTTGAGAATACAATGAGGTCGTAGCTAAGAATCAACCATCGTGAAAGGATATATATGAACTTGCACAGGCATTAGAATAACATTTGCACTGGCCATGAATTGAATTGCAAGCAAACAGATGGACGGGATGAATGAGAGGGAACTATTTTGAACAACCCTTCAAGACAGATATCGCCCTTTATTTACTCTCTCTTTTCACTTCCTCTCTTCACTTCCTCTCTTCACTTCCTCTCTTCACTTACCCTCTTCACTTCCTCTCTTCACTTCCCCTTCTTGACTCTACTCAGCTAATCAAAGAGAAACTAAACCGCGTCGTTAACAACATTCAAGAAACGCAAACCTGGTGAACACGTCTGTCTCAACTCAAATCCATTCATCAATGTGTGGACAAATCTACCTGACGAGTACATATGTAACTGAACCAAACCTGTTCGTTAGGAAGTGACCGGATGTAATAGTATTACTATACCTCTATATATTCTCTTGAACATTTTGAATGGGACTTGAGAATGGGAATGGGAATGGAATATATTAGATAGGTAGGTAGCTGAGTGAGAGTGATCAATACGTATACCGAGCATACATAAGGGGCTGTTTGCCAGCTCCCGCCGTCTCATGGCATGGCCCAAGGCAACTGAATGAATGCTTGAGAGAAAATGCAAGTACGTAAGGTAGTAGTAATGTTCTTGAAAGTGATTTGGCTGGTTAGTATGAGGTCCAAGGCTAACCAACCAACCAACCAACCACTGATTCTCAGAGAACGTTTCTACAGTTACTTCGTTCTAGCATAAGATCACAAGTCACGACACACGAAGTGATGCAACAAATGTTCATCCAGAACCATTAATTACAATATGTACATGTTACACATATTTCTATATCATTCTTTCATTTCTTTTTGTCTTCCCCTAACCATCAGTACATCTACCTGCTAAGAGCGATATCGTCAATCCTGAGAATCATCTTCACCGTCTCCGCCGCCAGCTGGATCGCGCTCGTGCTGACCAACAACGGCTGGAGGACATTCTCCTTGGCGATATTCGGGTTGACACCACCGCTCTTGATGCTCACGCCGGCGTTCTTCTCGCCGTTCTCGTGCCTGTGGCGCAGGTCCGTCACCACCTTGATGCTGTTCAGACCGGCGTTCTCCGCCAGCGTCGTCGGGATCACCTCCATGGCGTCCGCGAACGCCTTCCAGCAGATGGCCTCGGTGCCGCTCAGGGCACGCGACTGCTTGGCCAGCTGCGAGGCAATCTCGATCTCGGCGGCACCGCCACCGGCGATGAGCGCCTTCTCCTTGACCAGGCAGCGGACGACGCAGAGGGCGTCGTGCAGGGAGCGCTCGGCCTCGTCGAGGATGAGGCTGTTGGCGCCGCGGACGACGACCGAGACGGTCTTGCCGGCGGACTTGGTGCCCGTCACCTTGACCATGCGGGAACCGGAGGAGTTGACTTCCTCGACCAGGTCGGCGCTGCCGAGCTTGTCCTCGGTGAAGGAGTCGATGTCGGCGATGGGCTTGCAGCCGGTCGACTTGCAAATGAACTCAACCTCGTCGCGCTCAATGTCCTTGACGGCGAGAATGCCGAGGCGCTGGAGGAAGTGCAGGGACAGGTCGTTGACGGCGTCGCGGAGGATGGATTTCTGGATGAAGAGCACGTTGCACTTGGCCTTCTTGATCTTCTTGACCATGTTGAGGAGGTAGGTGCGCTCTTCCTTGACGATCTTGTCCATCTGGCGGTAGTCGTTTACGGCGATGGTGTTTTCCATCTGTGTGGGAAGGGGGTTGTTAGTGAACGCACGGAAGGGGAAGGTTTAGGGGTTTTAGGAGGGGCGAGTAGGAAAGCTGGGTAGGTTATAACGGTAATAGTTCGAAGGTATACGCACATCAGGCTTGGGAGGGCTGAGCTGGAACTGAATGAGACCGATCCTGGCCTTCTCCATCCTGACGGGACCACCAGCGCTCTTGATGACGGGCTGTGTAAGGACGAGACCATCAACCAGCTCGCTGTCCTCGATCGTACCGCCGACCTTCTTGACTATGCGAATGTTCTTGAGGTCGACGTTCTCGGCGGTCTTGATATCTATCGTCTTGGTGACTGCGTTAACGGCCATCGGGCCGAGAAGGTTGGAGTATTGTGACACAATCTTGGAGGAAAGCGAAGTGTTGGCGGCCTGGAGGAGGGAGGCGGTATCTGTGAGGGAGATGGGTTGCGACATGTCGTGGAGGACGTCTACCGCAGCGGCGGCGGCTCTTTGGAAGGCTTCGGAGATGACTGAAGGGTGGATGCCCTTGCCTAGTAGCCTGTCGGCGGCACCGAGCAAGCTACCGCAAAGGACGACGACGGAGGTTGTGCCATCACCGGCCTCGACATCTTGGGCGTGCGACAGCTGGACGAGCATCTTGGCTGTGGGATGCATGACCGACATGCTGTTCAACATTGTGCTGCCGTCGTTGGTGATGATGGTCTGCCCCTTTCCACTCATGATCATCTTGTCCATACCCCGCGGTCCCAGCGACGTTCTGACGGCATCGGCGACGGCTGGTGGGATGTCCGTATTAGCACCACAAGACAAGCTGACAGCAGGTAATATAAAATGTATGCATACCTCTGGCGGCGACAATGTTGGACGAGCGAACGGCGATGGGCTTCTCCTTGTCCTGTTTACATCGTGGGGTATCAGCAACTGGCTTGCCACAGCTTCATCCCTCCTGGAGCTTTCGCACCGACTCCTATCGAGGGGTCAGGTTCCAAAAAGCGGGACGCACCCTGAAAGTCGCATTGCTCGTCGTGTGAGTAGCTACCGGTGCGGTCGCCATGGTGCAAGCTGTGATCTGGTATTTGGGATTATGGGAGATAAAGAGGTCGGATGGGTCAGAAACTGCCGGAAATTCGACTTGACAGTTTGAATCGGCTTGCGCTGGGACGTGTTGTGTTGTTAGGCAGAGCTCTCCTCTTTCTCCTTCTTTGCTGGTCTGGAATCAATGGCCAAAAACACACACCGTCCGTACCAAATGTTTCCACTGCGGGACCGTAAAGTGCTGGCGCGGGCGCAAAGGTGGGCTGGCAGGTGGTAATTTTTTGTCGGCTGCTGCTGAGCGGTGGGCGGTGGAAAAGGTACCTGCGGCGCTGTAACTTACACAGTCTAACCGGATAGGGTTAGGCGCTGTCAAGGTGGCACCCACCCGTAGCTCCCTCGCCCGCAAGGCAGCGCATGGATTACGGCAACAGTTGAGCTTCGACCCTCTGTCAGTGGCAGTTGTAGCCTCCATCCGACCTTACTGGACCTTGACGAACCATCTCCATCACTTCAAGCACTGAACACCATCAAACCAACCCGACACACCACATCAAACCCGCGTCGAGATCTCTACCCCACGAACGACCCCGACACCAAACAAAACTCTCGACGGGCCCCTTCGCGACTTTATTATCGACCCCCGACCCCCGATTATCCACCCTTCTTCGTCTTAGTCCAAACGGGAAGCGTCATTCCCACCCGCCGTCATCATGGTATGCTTGCAGTCGCCCTACCAGAAGCCGCCGCCACTTTACAAATCTGACACCTGGAATAGCCTTCTGCCAAAGGTCAAGACTGGGAGAAGTACAAGAAAACTTTTGGCGACGATGAAATCGAGGAGAAGAAGATCACTCCCCTCTCAGACGAGTACGTTGCCGCCCAAAAAGCGCCCGCCTCTACAACGAACGAGTCGTCTAACCCCCGTCAAGGGATATCCAGGTCCTCAAGACATACGGCGCCGCGCCCTACGGTGCTGCCATCAAGAAGCTAGAACAGCAAATAAAGGAGAAGCAGCAGAGTGTGGATGAGAAGATTGGCGTCAAGGTATGCTAGTCATTCCTTTGCCTAGCCTACAAACCGCGAAGCGCATCCAGCTGACCCGCGATACTTTGGTCTACAGGAATCAGATACCGGCCTTGCGCCCCCTCACCTTTGGGATGTGGCAGCCGACCGCCAGCGCATGTCAGAAGAGCAACCGCTTCAGGTAGCGCGGTGCACCAAGATCATCCCTGACGAGAAGGACGAATCGAAGAGCAAGTACGTCATCAACGTCAAGCAGATCGCCAAGTTCGTTGTCCAGCTGGGCGAGCGAGTCAGTCCGACAGATATCGAGGAAGGAATGCGCGTCGGTGTCGACAGAAACAAGTACCAGATTCTCCTTCCGCTGCCGCCTAAGATCGATGCGAGCGTTACCATGATGACGGTCGAGGAGAAGCCTGACGTCACATACGGCGATGTTGGTGGTTGCAAGGAACAGGTTGAGAAGCTACGCGAAGTCGTCGAGATGCCCCTCTTGTCGCCAGAGCGGTTCGTCACCCTCGGTATCGACCCTCCGAAGGGCGCCTTGCTATACGGTCCTCCCGGTACCGGTAAGACACTTTGCGCTCGTGCCGTCGCCAACAGGACAGACGCCACCTTCATTCGTGTCATTGGTTCCGAGTTGGTTCAGAAGTACGTCGGTGAGGGTGCTCGTATGGTCCGCGAGCTTTTCGAGATGGCCCGCACCAAGAAGGCCTGCATTATCTTCTTCGACGAAATCGATGCTATTGGTGGAGCCCGTTTCGACGACGGGGCGGGAGGTGACAACGAAGTCCAACGTACCATGTTGGAGCTTATTACACAGCTGGATGGTTTCGATGCCCGTGGCAACATTAAGGTTATGTTCGCTACTAACCGTCCTTCCACGCTGGATCCCGCCCTGATGCGTCCCGGACGTATTGACCGCAAGATCGAGTTCTCTCTTCCCGATCTCGAGGGCCGTGCCAACATTCTGCGTATCCACGCTAAGAGCATGTCGGTCGAGCGCGATATCCGATGGGAGCTCATTTCTCGCCTGTGCCCGAACGCGACGGGTGCCGAGTTGCGTAGTGTTTGCACGGAGGCGGGCATGTTCGCCATTCGTGCGCGCAGGAAGGTGGCGTCGGAGAAGGATTTCTTGAGTGCGGTGGACAAGGTCATCAAGAGCAACCTCAAGTTCAACTCTACTGCGGCCTATGCCCAGTACAACTAAACGGGGAGGAAGAAGCGCATCAATAGCGGAATGGGGAGTTTGGGTTTGGTTTGAGTCGGAACCGGGAGGAGTCTAGATGTGTAATAGATCATGAATCAAGGGCTGCTCGCAGGTAGCACTCATAGCTGGAAGAGTTGGGCCTTCCAGATCCCACCAGTATACACAATGCATTAGGCTCTCCAGATAAGCGAAATGAACATACAGATGAATACCAAGCTTACTGTTGTTGACGATGCATTTGGTTCTGAAGTGATTGTTTATGCATAGGTATGACGATAAACCTCCATCGCAGACATCGTGAACGTGTCGAGAGCTGACAGTGAGGTGTTGCAACTCCTCCGCCGTGGACATCGGGATGGGAGGACGGAGCTACTACCGGGATACCCTTGGCAGTGACACCATCCAAGCGAAGCGATAAGACAAAAAGGCGGGTTACGTCGAACGATAAGGAAGCTGTCCACTCCAGAGCTCAATCGTGTGTGTGCCGCTATCGAGATACCGGAGCGCGGGAGGTTTTGGGTTGAAGTCATGCATCGAAAAGGGGAAAAGGAAACAGATGGAAATCAAGCGAAGGGGAAAAAGTTGCAAAAAAATTAGAAACCGTGGTCGCGCTGGGGGTCGAACCCAGGACCTATGCATAACTTCCAATGGCTTGGAGGTATCTAATTGCGTGTGTTAGTATGGGACAAACACTTTGGAGAAGGTATCTTCGGGGTCAAGACTCACAAGAGCATCGCGGTAACCACTCCGCTACGTGACCATTTCTGGTTTGTTGGTTGTCAACCTGCACCGGATGGTCAGCTTATAAGGTCAGGTGAGGGGGCCTGCAGGTTATCTGTCATATATAACCCTAACCCGCCCTCTGTTCTCTCTTTGACCAGAGCTTCAGAGCTGTCGGTCCTTTGGCTGACAACGCAATGACGCATCACCTGATGATTTGCCCTCCCTCCCTCAATCTCTCCGGCGGTTTCGCCGAATCCCTGCAAGCGATATCACGACCCAAACAGACTTGGAGGTCTTCCACAGCTTCAACATCCTTCTTCTGAGAATGTTTACATACATACACTGCCCGCTCATCGCGTGCATCGACATCACAAGATGGCATTTACCTACCTCGGCCCCGCGCGCACGCACGCACATCACCACTCCCCCCCTGCAACTGAGAAGCGGACGATGTCTCCTCCAAACAAGCCTCCAAGAAGGACCATCGGTCCATCGCAATCTTGCACCCCGCTCGTGGCATCCGTCACGCCCGTCTAACCCGCTCAGCGTCTCCCAGTTTCGCATCGTCACACGTGGGATCCCATCTTGCAAGTCCTTGCCAGGCTCATCACTGCAAGGCTAGGATAAGCCGTTGGAAGCTTTAGGCCGACAGGCCTCCCACTCCGCGATTTCCGTCCGCGGATTCCACTTTCTAGCTTCGTTTCTCTGCCCCGGCCGTGCGTCTCGAGTGGGAGGGGCCGAAGGCGGCGGCAGCGGCGGCGTTGCCCGTGAGCTTTGACGGATTGGTGGGCGACAGGTTCATCCGGTTTTTGCGAAAGCACACACGCGCGAATCAGCCCGCAGATAGATGCCCGCTGGCGAGGCTCGGTGCTGTGATCCTGCGCTGGTGATCTGACTGATACTTACAGCGGTGTTTGCCTCCAAGGCGAGGCCAAGAGATGGGAAGGCTGTGTACAAAGGGGGGCTTTGCTCATCCCCCTCCGCGCTTCTTTTTCTTGCGGCTTTCGTATTTCGGTAAGTAGCGAGGGGAGCATACGCTGGCGATTCAATGCTTGGGACTCTTGGGAGTTTCTCATGGCATGCTAGGGATTGTACATCTACATTCCTCGTAGAAAACACCGCAGCACATCACAGAACACATCGACATCTCCGGTCACCGGCATCACTTTACCGAATGCGTACCACGGGTTATCTATCCCACAGTCCCACTGATCGCGCAAATCAAGGAGCATTAGCCTGGTGTTTCACCATTTCAACACCCACCCGAAAAGTCTTGAAGAGGAACACTGAAGCGGACAAAGTGAGGACCCTTGTGAGCAAATCCCACCCAAGAACAGTCCACTGCCCCGTCCTTGTCCCTTCTTGTCCTCTGTCACCCCTGGCGTTGCTCCGTTCCTAGCCCATCACAGCCCGTCCGTACCTTGCAGCAGAACCGGGGTTGTGGAAGACGAACAGGAACAAGCGGGTCATTCGAAGGCGCACTACCGCACCACTCACCCGCATTTTTGGGTTCTGTTCCCTGGTGCCTTTTTACCCCTTCCCACACCAGCGAGCGAGGCACAAATCCATCTTTTCAGGTTCCTATCTTTTTCGCTTTCCCTTCCGAGCGTCGTCAGCAGGTTCCGCGGTCCGGGTTCGCTTCTTTGCCTCTAGAGGGAACGTACTACACTGCCCCTTTTCGCGTCGAGTGGTGTCGGTAGTCGTTTCTCCTCGTCCTCTCCCTTCCTTCACCTCTGTCACTTCTGGCCGCTGTCTATTGCTACCGTTACTGCGCCGCGTCTGTCTGGTTTCAACATTAATCTGAGACGACCAGTCAGTGCGACATCCTCCCCGACCTGTGCGACCGTCTTGTCCAACCTGGCGACACGGCTAGAACGGCCAGAAGGGTTCACTCTGATACCTTGCTGTTCATCCTTCGAGTCGCCTTGCCCAATTGCATTCGGGTTTTGATTCAGGTCGGATTTGCATTGCTCATCCACCCGCTCGCCGCTCGCGCTTAACGACAGACGACCGACGTCTTCGCCCTTCGACTTCGCCATCTTCGAACGAACGAACGACGCATTCAGACAGTATCGGTACACTGCAGACGACACACTCTTTTTGCGATACCCATTTTCTGCACACAAGCGCGCTGTTCATTCCTTTCAGCTTCGCACGCAAGATACAGTCTTTTCTTTCGCCATCGGTAGCTTATTGTCGACAACCATTCATCGAATTCCAAGATACCCATCACGCCGGTCTTCGCAACTCGAAACAAGAATATCGCAGATCACATCACGAACTTGGACGACAATTGGAAACGAACACGGAAAACAATGAGAGATCAGCGGCGACTGCAATAGAATCATTTTTTTTATCGATACCCAACTTTTACAGATTGGACAGGTCGTCGATCACTCCGGCCTGTCCAAGATCCGCACCGACCAGCGGACGAAACATACAATATCCTTCCGAGTTTTAAAGGAATATAAACAGAACCGACAAAATGCCGGCGATAGACGTGGCTATGAGGAGGAGTGTCCAGGGGGGAATCGTGGATGGATTTGTGAACTTACTGGTGCGCAGCGTGCAACCGGCTCTCGAACGAAGAGATGTCGTCCAAGAGTTCAACGATGTTAAGACGGCATTTTCGAGTTGGGACAATTGTATGAAGGTTGCTTACTGCAAGTACGTTCATCCGAACCTTCTTCCCAGGCAAAGCAATGCTGCCGCCGAGATGACACGGGCTAACCTTTTTCTCACAGATGGACCGCCATCGGGCTCATGATCTTCGCCGGACTCGTCATCTTCGCGATATGTTGGTGCATAGGCCGATGCCTCTGCTGCGGTCTCTCCTGCTGTTGCGAATGCTTCCAATGCCTCCGATGCTGCGGAAACTGCTGCGGTTGCTGCGATCCTCCCGGGGCTCGCAAACACAAGTACCTCGATGCGCCCTTCGTTCCACCCGATCAGGGCTACAAGGCTCCGGAACCTATGGACCACGGCTTCGGTAGCCGTCCGGCCCCGTCGTACTCGGAACCTTCGTATAATACCAAGGCATCCGAGCCTCAGTATGCTGAGTTTGAGGTCAATAAGAAGAGACAGACTATGGGTGATTCGCTGCCTGCTATGCCGGAGTGGGAGGGCGCAGGGAGCAAGAAGGTGTTGGTGGAGGAGGAGGCCGTTGAGCTGGATCAGTTGAAGAAGCCGGAGGAGAAGGCTGCCCAGCCGAGTGCCGGTGCCGGGGCCGGGGCTGCGGTCATGTCCGGCGCGGCGGCTGCTATCCCGGCAGCAGGACCTGGGCGAGGAACAACACCACGACCTAGCCCACCACCAGGGGGCCAGCAGAGCCCGTATGGAGTACCGGCCGGTAACAACGGCTTTTATGGAAACAATGGCGGTTATGGCCAGCAGAGCGCCCAAGGGTATAACCAGGTGCCTCTAGCTTCACCTTACGGCCAATCCGCCTCTCCATCGCCATACGGCATGGCCGCATCAGCCATGGGTCCAGCAGCCGTAGGAAACGCAGGGTACAACGCCCCTGGTGGTGGCTACGGCAACCAACAACAAGATGCCTACGGCCGCTACGGCGAGCCCACACGAAACAACACCTACGATTCCGCACGAAACAATACTTACGATTCATACGGCACCAGCACCAACGGCCCTGCCTCACCTTACGATACCTCACCCTACGATAACTTTGACTCCGGTAACCAAGGCGGTTACGGCAACTCTCAACAACCGTACGGCTTGGCCGCCGGTGGCGTAGCCGCGGGCATGGGCATGGCAGCCGGAAGCATGGGACCTAACCGCGTCCGCTCGCCACCGGCCGCCAACGCTATGAACACAACACCCTACCCTCAAAACCCCATGACCCGCCGGTCGCCAGCTCCTAAGCAACAACTCAACGGCCTTGGGTACGGAGGATCCAGCGGTATGGCAGGCGATGACTCCTTCCTCGGCGGACCCAGACACCATTCTCCCGCTCCTCAATCGACAGGAGTCACGGGTGGAGGGTACGACAGCTTTTCAACCCAGCCATACTCCCAGGGCAACACCCAGCAACAAAGGCAAAATACCTTTGGTGGAAACGGTGGTGGCTACGGTGGCGCCAGTGGAAACGGTTATGGCAACAACGCAGCTAGCTACGGCGATATAATGCGCTCGACCCCCTCCCCAGCGCCGACGGGGCCGTTGCCTAAGCCTCCGGTGAGGAATAATACCATGGGAGGAGGTCAGAATACTTTGGGAGGGAACAGTGGTGGTGGTGGTGGTGGTGGTGGTGGTGGGGGTGGATTTGATTTCAGTAGTGGAGGGTATTCTAGGCCGGAACCGGGAATGGGGGGACAGCAGCAAGGAGGAGGAGGTATGGGAGGGCAGGATGAGGGAGGAGGAGCGGCGGGGTATCCGGGGTATAAACCTTATTCGCCGGTGGGTGGAGGGCCGGGAGGGCCGGGTGGAGGAGGAGGGGCGGGAGGAGTGGGAGGAGCGGGAGGAGTGGGTGGGGGGTATAGGGGGTGGTAAAATGGGAGGGACGTGGAGTGAAGGTGAAAAGTGAATGAATAATGGGAAAAGCATGGGGTTGCGGCGTTCTTCTTATTCGTGTTTCTGTTTCTGGGTTGGTTAGATACCAGATGATTTCGATTGATTGGTCAGTTGTTGATGTTTCTGCCTTGGTCGCTTTGCCGTTGCGATGATTTCCGTCTGCGACCCTTATTTCCACCTAGGCTTGCCCTATTGTTTTGAGATTTTTCAGTGAACAATCATCCGCTCCGGTGGCACAGTAGCTGCCTACTCCCTGGGTCATTGAGCTATATTCCTTGGCTCTGCGGGATTGGGATGTTCTCACAGGTGAAGGAACGTCCTTCCCGTGGGGGGAGGTATGTGGTGGACGTTGAACTGGAGAGTAGGCGCCACTGAACACTGGTGCGGTGGTGTTGCTGAGGGTATCAAGAGACAACCGGGCGAGTCTAGGTCACTTAAAGGATGAGATTGATAGGGGGGTTGTGGCCTGTGATCATGGCATTCAGACCCCAGGGGAGGCTCTGCAGTTGGTCTTCCCATTCTCACAGCTCACAGCCGGAAGAAGCACGTTTCACTTCTTACTTTCGTTCAGCTATCTTTTTTATTTATTTACTTTGGGGTTGAGGAAGGCAGGCAGCATTGCGTCTATACCAGGGGGTTACTGGGGCTTCGAGGTTTGGAGGAGGGATGAATGATATTTGATACCTGATTCCTGATACCTTTGTTTACTTGATCATTTTTCACGGTCTTGTTGGTGGGTAAGCATCTAGATAGTTCAGATCCCAAGTTAGATCGTATACGAGGATTTGAGAATAAAGAACCATTTCAAAGTACACTGTGCCTACTTTATACTTGGTTGGTTGTGTGGTCAGGGGTAGTGAGGCTCAACCGCTTTGCTTTTATACTCTCCCGCCTGGCCCGTCTGATCCTCCTGATCCTCCTGATCCTTCCGGTCCACTTTGACCTCGTAAAAAAGCATCCCTTTTGCAAATTCCTGGCATGGTAGAATTGTCAGTTCGGGCATCTAATGCCAGAATATCTGTCTGTCTGATCTCCAAAGATGACCTTGACCTTGACTTTATCTCTTACTAGAACTCTGTCTCTCAGGCTATGCGGCTGTGTGATGTAACCAGCCAGCCTCACCAGCTCGATAAGATACCTACCTACGTCACCCCCTGGAACCACACAAGCTAAATCATGGGATTAGTTCTACGGCTGTGTGGTTAGCAGAACTTGTTGTTGTGTAGTAGACTGCCACAAACTGATTTTCGGTGATTCTTGAAATATGCCTGGATGGGGATGGAATGGCATGAAATAGGATGAAATGGTACAAACATGATATAGCAAAGGGGGGAAAGGAAGACAGACAGGGGGAAAAATGGAAAGTTCCCTCCCTCCCATCTATCTCCCTCCCTTCCTTCCCTTTTCTTTGTACAAACATTCCAAGTCAACGAAATCCACCACGTCCACCCAAGTCGGTAACTGTCCCACGCGGACTACCGCCTCTTTTTAGCAGTGTTCGGACATGCCGAGAAATGAATGAAACTATCAACTGTCAACCATTAACTGAGTGTCTGTCAAGAAGTTGTCGATAGGTAGGTATGCATGTAACAAGCAGGCGGGGACTGGTTTAATGGCTTTGTAGTCTGCTCTGGTCTGGTCTGCTCTGATCTGGTCCTTGTTCAGGCACGTACACTATTCTAGGAAGAGAGATATCGTGGGTAAGGTAAGAAGGTAAGGTACCTCTCGGTACTTGTTCATCTTGCAAAGGTTGTTAGTTGGTTGCTAAACAACACTTCACCTTTTCTTCACACCATTGCTTCACCTATATTGATAAGACACTTCAAAAAATCCTTTCAAGCATTAAACATTTGACTGAATAATCTGCGATAACCGCGTGATACGTGATAACGTACTACATAACTTGCCCCAAACGATGCTTCCATATGGTAATGTTTTGCCCAACCGCCCGTACAAAGTACAAATACAAAGCATGTAACCATGAAGAAACTATTCTGTGATTACAAAAGCCATCTAGGTGTTACTAGTTGTAGGTATACTAGTAGTTGGTATATCCATCCCTATGCATTTCCTTTCCATCCATTCCAACTTGCTTCGGACCAACGAGCGCTCGCTCAAAAACAAGAACACGCTCTGTTTTTATCCTGGTTTGAACTAAACCAAACCCAACCTGACTTTAGCCAAGCCACACGCTAACGGGCGAACAAATAACTCAGAAAAACAACCCCTTCTTCTTCTTCTTTTGGTTATCCATCCCCTTCAAAATATCATCAAACGTGCTTCCCCCATTACTGGGCGCCGGCACCGGTTGCGCCACCTGCCTAGGAGGTGACTGCCTCGGTGGTGACTCTCCCCTGCCCAACGGGCTCGGACTAACACTCGAACCCGGATGCTGCACCTGTTGACCATTCATACTAGCAATCGATCCCCTAGAAGGATCTCTGTACGCCGCAGGCGGTGCGCTGGATCTTCCATCATTATACCCCTGCGACTCGCCTGCCAGGCTGAGATTACCCAGCGCAGCAAGAGTCTGGGCGCTGCCAACGGAACTAGCGCGGTGGCCGTGGGCGGGTTGGAACCCGTTGGAGTTGGAGGAGTCAGGCCGGCCGGGGATGTTGGCGGGAGTGGAAAATACTCGGGAGCTGCGGTCTTGGCCGGGAGCGAGAGATTGCATGAATTCTGCTTCTTGCTGAGATGAGGGGCCGTTGGGACCGAATTGGCTGAAATCGAGGGGTTCGAGGCCTATGGCGATACTAGATCTATAGGTTGAGACACTACGGTCTGCTGGTGATCCCGTGCGGGGACGGAGATGGGGGGAGCCGGGCTCGGAGCCGGGCGTGCCGCCGCCTACGTAGCTGCTTTGTGGCCTTGAGCCGGAGCGTTGATGGCCCGCGGAGAAGGGGTCGTTGTCTTGGAATACCGGGCGGGGTGGTTCCAGGGGGGTGATGCCCTCGCCCATGGCAGCGGCGGCGGCGTCGAGTGGTTGGTTGATGGCGGCGGCGGCGGAGGGAGGGAGGAAAGCGGCCTCCCATTCCTTGGCTGCCAACCAGCAGTGGGAGCGCATGTAGATGCCTTCGACGGAGAACATGACCACGTCCGCGGATAGCTCGACGATGCCTTGCCCGTTGTTGGTCTGGTACCACATCTTGCGGACTTCGCCGGCGTCTTCCATCCAGGGAGGATTGCCCTGGGGAGCTTCGCAGAGGAAGTACTCGACTCCTTCGGTCCAGTGGAGGCCGGGGGCGTCGACGACGAGCATGGGCAGGGACTGAAGGACGACGTAGAGGAACAGCCAGTAGCCGACGCGCTGGTTGGCGATGTCGGAGGGGTTGACGCCCTTGGCTTCCTTGTGCTCGAACTCCTTGAAGGCTTGGAGGAAGGGGAGCTGGAGCGCGTCGGTGTCGATGTTGCGGGACTTGATGAGCATGAGCAGCAGCTCGTTGGAGGCCAGCTTGCGGTCGAGCTTGGCCCGCTTCTTGGCGTCCAGCTCACGGTAGTTCTCGTGGATGGCGGTCATGGAGGGGATCTTGGGGCAGTCGAAGGGGATGGGCGGCAGGACGGGTGGAGAGGAGTGGTCGAACTCGGAGAGCATGGTGCGGAGGGCAGAGCGCATCAGGAAGAGTTCGTACTCGAGCTCGTTGGCGTTCTTGGCTTTCTCCCTCTCGGCCTCGGCTTCCGCGACACCGTCGTCGAACTTCTGGTCGATAACACGGGGAGTAATGGATTCGCGGTCGACGAGCAGGTCATACAGCGCGCAGCAGTCGGAGTAAAGCATCTTTAGGCATTGTCGGTTGAGACCACTCTGGGAGAACTGGTTCTTCTTGCTTCGCGCCTTGGGTGGCCAGTTGCCAAACAAGTCCTTGTAGTAGCTAAGAACAAACGTGCGCATTTTGCCGAAAGACTTTTGCCATTCCTTGAAGTTGAGGTGCTTGGCTTCCTCACTGGATGTCGAGCTGCCAATGCCAGCAAACAGGGAAGGGAATTCGAAGCTCTCGAGACGAAGGTTGGCGTTGGCCTGTCTGTTGGTGAGATCGAGATACGCGCGCTCAAGCCTGTTCCTGGTGCTGACTGAAACACTCTTGTAGATGGGTAGCTTGAGATCCTGGATGGACTCGTACTTGCCCACAGCGTGGGTGAAGGCTTCGGTGTAGAGAGTCCATGACCGCATGTGCTCACCCAGGATGATAGCCTGGATGGTCTTCTCGCGGCTGCCTCTCACATCCGAAACGCCAAACTGGTCCAAGAAAGAGTTGAAGGCGGCATCGACCTGTTCGCCAAACGTTGACCCGTCATGATTCCTGAAGCCCAAGCTCTTGAGCAGGGCAGCCACTTGAAGCAGTGATGCAAACAGTGTTGGGTAGTTGTTTGTGGCAATAATGGGCTGGCTGGTCAATAGAGCAAACAAATTCCTGGCTGCGACGAGACTGTCGAGGTTCGTATTCTCAAGCGGGAGGTATAGGTGTCCGTCATTCGGGTTGGCACCATAGGCCGATGGCGGTGGTACTGGTCGCCTGTTGGTGGCATCGTCGACTGTGAGAAGGCTGCCGGCGGCACTAGCTTTCCGGGGGTTGTTGAACCCGGTAATCTCGGACAGCAATAGTTGCGACGAGCTAACGAGGTAATCGTGGACTTTGAATGATGGGCCGCGGCCACTCGTTGGAGGATGGAGGTAGATGAAGAGGTTTCCAGATTCGTTCCAGAGTTCCGGTACCTGTATAAGTGGGTAAGGTGAGCATGGGTGAGGGAAGACAAGACACCGACGGGAAGTTGTATCGGGTGCAACGGATGTAACCAGGGGGCACGTCATACCTTTTCACCATTCAGGAGGTTCGCAGTGCTGTAATCGGCCTTGCTGTCTGGCGCAACAATCCAGGCCGCATTGCTGTCTCCCTTGTTGACCTCGGAGTTGGACCTTGATCGGCCTCCGAACCAACTCCTCCTCTGCTTGTGCTTTTGTGCTGTCGGGCCACTGTCATCGCTGCCGTTGGAATGTGTTGATGTCGGCCTCGAGTCTACCGAAGTGGAAACGATGCGCGGTGGTTCTGCTGATGGGGTGCGATAATGTGCTGGAGGTTGGCTGGAAGTGCTGCGGCCGCGCGAGTGGCCTGTTGAGGATGTTGGTGAGGTGTTGCGGGGTGGTTGTTGTTGTTGATCTTGTTGTTGTTTCTGGAGACGGTTGGGTGGGATGGCGGCTCCCGGCGGAGGACCTTCGACCGAGACACTGCGGGACCCGGTGCCGGGCCTTGTTGCGGGGCCGGGAGAGGTGGAGGGGTTCGTCTTTTCTAGGGGCATTGTCGACGCTCGGACTGGGTGTTCTAGGAGGTTTAGGGGATGGTTAGTTGGGGAGGTATGAAAGAGGAAAAGATGGATCGACAAGAACTAGAAAAGAACCAGAAAAACCAACCTGTTTGTAGGGTCGACAAAGGAGGGGAGCTATTAGTAGGATTCCTACCCAATCCGTCGGGTGACGAATAGTTGGCGGCCGGGTCATAATATATGTTGTTATTATGGGCGGCGCTGACACTGGTACTTGGCCGGATGATGCTGTGTGGTCGGCCATTGGTGCCATTGGCGTGGTCGGTCCCCGTCACTCTCACTGTGGACTTGACGGAAGTGGTTGCTTGCTGCGCCCCTGGATTGGCGTAATTGGCGGCAGGGACCGGGGCCATGGAAAGGAGGGGATTGGCAGTCACTGGCCTTTGTTGCTTGTGCAGCTTGGAGGCTCCAGTGGTACCTTTTACCGCACTAGAGGTACCCTGCTGATCTGCGTCTGATGAGAAAAATGATGGAATCAGCATCGAAAGGCGGGACTTGCGCCGTACTGGCCGTTCCTTTTTCGGCTCCTGGGATCCCTGGTCGACGCCTGTTGGTGATGACACCGTCAGTCTTTGGCTCGCTTTGTTATCCGTTGTTTTACTGTTGATGCTGCTGCTCCTTGAACCAGCAACACTGGTCTTCGCCGTCGGGATTCCGCTTTCTCGGTCTGTGTCTGGAGAGGTCGCCTCGCTGCTGACGATGGTGGGTGTCGTCTCGGAGTCTGGTGTAGGTGGTAGCTGGACCACGGTGGGCTCTTGTATCCCCTTTTCCCTTCCACCTTCCCTTCCAGCGCTCGAAGTATTGTGGTGAAGAAATGAGGAGAGATGTAGTGAGAGGGTGCTCTTTCGGTGGAGGAGCTTGCGCTGGGTTGGACCGGCGTCCATGGCAGCACTCGGAGGGGCCATGTCGGGCAACACAGGCGACACAGGTGTCCGGTATGAATACTGATAGTGGTAGTGATACTGCGGCGGAGGCACAGCGTAGACGGGAGGACCAAAAGTTCTGCTTCCCATCTTTTCCCGCGGAAAAAGGGCGCCGTTGCCCAGCCTTATACCAAGAGGACGCTATTCCGGCAAAGGATCTCCCACCCCTTATTGCAAGGGGGCCGGCACAAACGGGGGACCGCCTGGTCGTGGAGTCGTCGGGGTGCTGCGTTGCCGAGAACCACAATGTGGTTCAAGTGGACCGTGATCGAGATGTTGGTGGAGTGAAGTGGCGGGTATTGGTGTTTCTGGTGAATTGGAATCACAAGAGGAGGTCGATATGACGAAGGATTACCAGTGGGGAAAAGGTGATCAACCAGTCGAAGACAGCCTCAAGTTTCTGGAAAAGAAGGAGGAAGGCTTTCAGACCAAGTATCTCTCAGTTGGCAGTCAAAGGTATTGCGCGGGACACACGGAAAGATATCAGTCCTCCATTACAAGTGAAGGGGTGCCAACATGGGACGACATCGGACGGGAAAAGGGACGACATGACAGCGACAGGCACGGCTTGACACTCAACATTGCAGGGTCAGTCCTCATCGGAAGAGACATCGGCATCTGCATGGCTTGACATGCTGCTGCAAGTGTTGACAAACTTCCATGACAGCTACATAGTACATACAATATAAGACTGGTTTGTTTGTTAGTTTGGTTCTTCGAACATGGGTCGAACAGGGGAGAAATTGAGCTCTCATTGGCCTTCTTCTGGCTTTCGTTTGAAGGCACTGACATTGTGACCAGGGTAAAAAACGCCACAGAAGCCTCTTATGCCTCTCTCCGTCTATTCCAAACGCTTCTTATGCTTTTCTCCGTCTTTTTTAAGGCCCTCAAGACTGAAAGATATAAGAAGGCAGTCCCCTACGGCACTCGTCCGCTCGAAACCCGAGTGCTTTTCCGCTTCTATTGGCCTTGGAGAGTAGAGCTGGCGTTTTTTGTACCAAACTAACAAACATACCAGGGGTAGATTGTAGTGTAGGTATCCCTACAACGAATCGAATTTGTTTCAGGACCGAGATGTCCAGCTGCCAATGGGGCGATCGGCTTGGCTGTGGTTTGATGTTCTGGTCATCAACCACTTTAACTTCCCTCGGGCAAACCTCTAGAGGTACTTGGCATATCATGTGTTCCGCCGTATAGCGCCGTATACGCAGTGTTCCGCGTGGCTTTCTCCTTTTTGGGTCTTTTGAGAATTCCCATGGCCCGTCCTGACCGTGGCCTCGCATGGGTTGTCCGTACTCGTTGGTGACACAGGATGCCGTATCCATAAAAGCCACTCGGGGTCCTCCGACACACTCGCTGCCTCATCGGATCCTTGGTCTTGCACGCTAGAACACAGAGTGTTTGATGCGGCTTTCTCTTGAGCATGAAAGAAACGGGTTCAACGGAAGACAGGCCGCGCATCATGGACTCCGGATAACGTCATCTCTTGAAAGGGTCCGGAGAGGGCATTTTTAGCGTCGTCCTCGTCTATCGATAATGGCGGGGTTACATGCAGAAGAAGCTTGGCCCTAGGGACGCCTTTAGGGGGCAGGGGGTTAGGGACGGGATGGTGGGCGCATGCGTGGATGCAGGGGTACTTAGGTGCGGGACCCAGATTGTCTAGACCGTCCCCTGACGGTCGACCGACGGTTGCATAGGTTTAGACGTCTTACTTCTTAGTCAAATAATTACCGGTCTACTTTTTAATAGCGGTTTAATTGTATAAACGGTCGCCTCTAGAGTAGACCGTCGATTATACGTCTACCTAGGTTTAAGCGGTCGGGGGACAGTCGGGAAAAGTTAGACGTCTAAAAAGAAGGATAGTCTGTGCGAGAGGACGTCCCCAGGCTGGGCAGCTCTGGCCAGTGTATTCCCCCCAGATCTGGTTACGTGTATCGGTACGTACTACTAGCCCTACCCGCGCCCGCCCGCCAGCGCACCCGCACCTGCACCCGGCGCCCGGCGCCCGGCGTACGCACCTTGGGTATTGCCCGGCACGCCCGTACGGCGTACCTGGCATCCCGGCTTCTAGTATACCTATTTTTGGATATATTGCTAGTTAGTAAATTGAGGGGAGTATATTTAATTAAATACAGTAATAAATATATAAATATAATAATACAAATGACAAATAATACTCAATTTACCCCCAGACTATACGCAAATTAATCTATAATATCTCGCTACTAAAGGGGGCCCATCCAGGAATAAGGGAGCGATTACCTGCATTATCTTTAGTAAATGGCACTAAATACTCCGTTTTGAAGCCGAGGGAAAGCAGACCCATAACGACTTGCTTACTATATGAGGCCTCTGTCTTATCGAAAATAGAGGGTCCAGTTGCAAGTTGTACAAGCGGTAGCTGGGTATCGGGTTCGATTTCGTCGTTATTGTATACTAGTATAATAATGAAGAATACGTATATTGGGTAATGCTCGCCTGTATATATATAGAGTGCTACCGAGTCCCGTAGTTAACATCACTGTAAGAGGATATGTATGGTCTATAACTATGAAACTGCCTGCTCCTAAGTACGGTAGCCGACAAAGACCAGTTCTACAATATTAATCTCGATGAATGTACGTCACTAAACGCTTAGTCCACTTAGACTGCACTCATCGAGACCTATATCTAGGAACTGGTCCGTATCGGAGCACTAACTCGGAGTAGCGGCCTTACATAGATGTTGGAGGGGGTGGCAGCTTACTACAAAGAATTTGGTATATCAGGATATAGTCGAACCTCCCTATACTCTTATATTTATCATTGCCGCCTTTATATCGTACGTACTACCCGCGAGACAGAACATAGCGTTTTGGCCCAAATTCGTACCTAAAATAATCGCCAATAATAACAATTATTAGTATTCATTATTCAACGCCAGCAACGCTAACAGAATCTTCCCCTCTCGTACGTACCTAAAAACAAAAGACACCTTCTTCCACCAACACAACACATTATTACTAGTGATCACCATATTCGGCTTATTATAATCGTCGCAATATACGTTTAGTAAGGCTATCTTAAAAGCCTTCGGTATCTTTCCCTCGCGAATCGGTATACGCAACGTATCCTTATAATATTCTATTGACAGACGACCAAGTGTTGTAGGATCCTAGTAATACTCGTCGGCTTTAATTTCGATAATAACGGCGGCGTCATCATTATTATCGTCGGCGCCATCGGGTAATAGCGATGCGAACAAGGTAGGCGTTACCTTTTACAAGTCTTTTATTATTGCGGTAATTTCTAGGTGGTCGAAAGCAAGACTATCCATTAAGGTTATGCGGACAGTCTAGATGATGTTCTCATAGTCGAACAGGTCCTTTTCTGGGTTCTTGTAGTTGGTCTTCACTACCAGATTCTTAAACAATCTAAAGGTACGCATTTTCATCGTTAGTATATTAATACCAATAAAATATATAATAATTTACTTATACTTAATTTCTAAATATAGTACCATTAGTAACAAAATGAGACCGTACCGCTCTCTTACTTCATTATAGTGCAAGCCGATATGCACATTAAGCCTCGCTGCCCATTATCGATATTTGGTAGCCTTTTGAGTAGATATTAATCGCCCGATATTAATATTATCGTCAATTGCTACACCTAAAGGCTCTACTATTGTCTGCTCCGGCTCATTATCGGTATCTCTAAGGGTAGTAGCTGTAGCGCTTGTAACTGTTGAAGTACGACGGGTTCTGGCAGCGGCTCGGGCCCTAGCACCGGGTATCGCATTTATTACTTTTGCAACGGCTCGATATATCTTTTGGAATACCTCGCGGTTGAATATTATATACTAGTATGCAGCATCGACTAAGTATAGTTGCGGGTCATCGGTTGATACTATAGAGTTGACTTCGATAATGCCAGATAGATAGTATAATATAAGCCGGCTGCCGGGCATTGGTCTATTACCGAATTGTCCGTCGTCGATTTGGTCCTTAAATACTTCTTATAAGGCCTCTACGAATGGCGCCTTGAAATAATACTCCTTAAGCCAGGTTATAAATAGGATCATTATATATACCGCCCACCGGGCATACTCTAACAAGGAGTATTGGAGGATATAATATAGCGATTGGATTTTGCCCCAGCCCGGTGGATATAGCATTTTTCGGAGCATTTAGCAATATTCGACCATCGCAGATTCGGTTAAAGCTTAGTCGACGATAATTTAATACAATATTTTTATAATACCGCCAAACTCGGAATATACAGTATTAACAAGTTTACCGCCGATAAGATCTAATACTGGCGCAATATACATCACGGGGGATAGGTCGATTAAAACGCCTATCTTAGTAGAATATCGTTTTTTTACTATTTTTATTAGGCGTTGCTCCAAATAGCGGCGTTGGCGTTCGACCTTATAATAGGCACGCCTATATTCGACAATATCGTACTATAGATTAGCTCGATCTGCCTTCGAAATCTCATAATTCCGACACCCTTTATTAACCGACTACGATAAAACGCCGCTATTTTCCTATTATTGTAGTATATCTCCGATAAAAGCGATAATTAGGGCGCATATTAGTACGGTTCGGCCTTTAATGGTGGTATAAATGCTATTGCCGTTGTCTAGTACTGCGAGAGGCTCCAATGCCTTTATAATATCCTCGAAATTGGAACTATGGGGGCCGAGGGTGATTGGGAAAATATTGTACTATCTAGTATACTCCTTTTTGAGCAAAGCGACGAATTGGATGTATACCCCCATTAATAACTTGTATATTACCCGGTATAAAGCGAACCCATCGGCGAATACCATAATTAGCACCGAAACTGCCGGGATAAGATTCCGTACGAACCGGTTAACGAATACACCCCGATAAAAGGTTTCCATTTCTAAGTAGCCGGGTACAGGAAATACCTTGTATATAGGCAATAAGAATAATTTCTTCTTATAGTATATACGCCGAATCGGGAACCTGATATTTGGCAGCGTACTATCGCCGGCTCCGAGGCGATATAAAGAACCGAAGGTTTTATCGAAGCCGAACGTTAAGTTACCGCGATATCCGATGACTATATTTTTTAATATTAGCTTACGGGGGTCTTTAACTAATATATACTCCCCTTCGATTAATAGGTATTCATCGAGACTGTAGGGGTTGATTCGGGGCATTATATTTTTGCTCTCGAGGGTATGCATTAATAGCTCCGCCTTCTAAAGTCGGCCAACGATAAGAATAATCGTACCTTTTTTACTTTATACGATATTAGGGGTGATAATAGCCGACCTATCTTCAATGATATTATATAGATCTCGGGTTAATTCGCGCTTATCCGTCCAAACCTCTAAGACTTAGCCGCTATAAAATTTAGACTTATCGTTAATAGCGTCTCCTCGTCGACAATAGCAAGCTATATTGGCGCATTTAAAGTCGATGATCTCCCCAGGAAATATTAGATTTTTAGGGTCATCCTAGCGTTCTTGTCGGTAATATATATATTTACTAGACGTAGTACGAATTGAGCCGGCCTATTAGGATGAGTAATATACTTCTATTAGACAATCTACGAGGGAGGCGAGTCCGAAATGCATTCGACCATCCTATGCCATCTTCGACGATAGGAAGCGGCGGAGGAAAGAGATTAGATTCAGGAAAAACATTTCCTATATCGGATTTTTAGCCGCTTTTTCATTAACCTTAACCTCAATACTATATTTAATTCTAGCCGATAATATTTTTTTAAGATTCAATACTAGGGTTATTGAATGTATTTCTATTAACGGCATTATTTCTCGGATATATTTCTTGAGGGTGTCGACTGTTCCTGGTAATAATGCAATTTTGCCGCTTGGGTCAGGAAGTATACTGAGGATTTCTTTCAATATTGCGTACTGCTTCCTAAAGACGCTATACCGAATGCAATAAAGACCAAATGCCCATTTAAAGTCGTTGAAGTTACGAAATTTTTACAATATCTCGACGACCTTTAACTTGGGAAAATAATTGGTCTTTGCCACAGGGTCATCATCGCGGGGTAGCGGAGGTGGGGGCGGAGGCGGCTGGAGGTCGTCATCGTCGTCGTCGTCAAGTACTAGTACTTCATTGGACGCATCCTCCAAATCATCAACGACATCGCCGTTATCTTAATAATCTGCCAGCTCTTTAAGCTCATCCAAGGTTGGCGGATCAAATTTAGGCTCGCTAGCGTCGTTATCGTCAACCCCGTTGTTTACAAGAGTCCGGGCTAGATCCGTCTCGTCGAATTTCTATTATTAGGTTAGTCTTCTATATCATATGGCATTTAAAACACAAAAAGCTAATAATTTACTTGAAGTCTAATAGGTGAGGGAGGGTCGTCATCTATATTAGCGCTTAAGTCCTCGTAATCGCCCATAGGTGCCTATATGGTAGTATCGTTTTTTTGCGAATTATATCCTTGACGAGGACGTTTGGGTTGGTTGGGCTGACTAAGTTGGTTAGGGTTTACAATAGGAGGAAATTAACTGGGACCTGCGATAGTAGGGGAATCTTGGGCTAGTTTTCCTTCGGTATTACGTCTATTGGCGGCCGCGCTTAACAATAGCCTATTCTTCCCGAGACCTTTTCTCCCTATATTAGTAGTAGTTATCTTAGTAGTGGTTGTCTTGGTGGTTATTTGAATTGAAGGTAAGAGCGAGAAATGCGGGGCAGGGCTGCGAATTTGAGTATTGATTTTAACGATATATAAAAATGCGCGCACGCCCTATTGAAACCAGGAAAAATGGCTGATGGGATCGCCAGATTCTAATTTCAATATAACCGTACTTTTATATAGTTTGAAGGTGGTGCGGGCGAGAAAAATGAGGTCGCTAAAGAGGAGGGTTTTGGTGGTCGCGGGTTAAAAAAGTGGTGGTCGCCCGCAGCCCGCTGTAAATTTGGGCCGCCCCTGGATTTGAGCCGCGCTTTTGACCGCGACCCCGTTCAACCTCAAATACATTTACCAAACAATATTCACTACAACCATTTACTTGGATTATTATTTATAATTAAGGTAAGAGAGCCGAGCCGTTGATATTAAAAGAAAAAAATATTAATACAATAAATACAGAAAAAGAAAAGAAAAAGAAAAGATACAAAGAAATCCGACTACTACATCACACCCAAATAGCGAATACGAACACCAACACCCTATATAGGAGCCTCCTCAATATTGCCGTTACTACTAGTACCGGCACTACTAGTACCGGTACTAGCGCTACCAGCGCCATTAGTACCGGCACAAGAAGGGGGGGGAGGGGGTACCGTATCGATCTTGAACCGGGCTGTAAAATGTTAGTCCTATTACTAATAGACTAGTATTAATATTTGTATTCTTAACTTACCTAAAATAGTTTGCTCGGCAGCGGTATAATCCTTCCGCTGCTTCTTAATATACTTTTTCGCCTCGAAAATTTCGAAAAAGCATTCCTTATCGATATGCTTGAACTCCGGCTTATACGGAGCCTTATTGTAGAATTTGAAGAGGTCCAGCCTCCTCGTCGCCCCGGCACTAGTAACCGAGCCCTTTTCGATGCTATATATTGTTAATATCAAATATTCAAATATTGGATTATATTCAATTTATTCCTTGAGCTTTTTGCGGATATATTCGACTATTTCGATGGCAAAGCCCTTAAACATCCCTTTAATAAAGTTAGTATCTTTTCTTTACTTTTTTCCTTTCTTTTTACTTATACTCTATATAGAATTTGCCTAGGGTAGAGGATCTCTCGTAATCGATATACTTCGATATCTAATACTAAACCTTAAAAAAATTCTTAATATTCTAAGCGGCATAGGCGAGCCGTTTAATGCAGGCCTCGCTAGGTTCGATTTCGATGTCGAGGAGGGAACTATACGGCTCTACCTTACAATGAACTATTATAATTTTCTATATATATATAAATATTTCAATATTTTACTATATTATAATATTTAATGCTTACTTCTATAGCCTTCAGCACCTCTTCCTTACAATGCTTCTGGTCCTCTAGGAATTTATCCCGTATATCGGTCCACTGACGAGTGTCCGGCGAAATATCTGGGCCTAGCAAGTACGCGATACAATCTTTCTCCCTAATACAAGTAGAAGTACAAAGTCAATATATATTTTTATTGTTATTTAGTATAACAATATATATGGCGGGGATGTTCTTTACCCAAAGGAACAAGTACTAATAGGATTCGCGGTCAATCTTCCGCTACAACTTATCGTTGGCATCAATCTCGGCGTCCGGAGGGAATACTAGCTTCCTCTTCCGGCTTTACATATTAATCGCGGAAGCAACGACTTCTTTACGTATTATCCGCTATACCTAATTATTAGCATTTATATCTAATACATTGGCAAGTATAGGAAAGCATAGGAAATAAGAAAGCTTACAATCCGGCCATTGCCAAGCGGGCCATTATTATTGCTGCTGCTGCCGTTATTGCTGCTGCTGCCGTTGTTGCTGCTATTATTAGTATTGGTATTGGTATTATTATTAGTATTGGTATTGTTATTAGTATTATTGTTATTGTCCCTAGGCGGGCTCAGGGGAGGGTTAATATTATTAAGGTCGTTCATCTTGGGAGAGCGAGGGCTGGCGTAGTCGTTGGTTCTATAATATATATAAGTCAGTCACTCGCGCACAGACATAAGGATTCAAGGGTTTACTAAAGGCATCGCTACGACGTCGACAGCGAGCACAATATATAAGAAAAACAGGGACACGGCGGCGCAAGAGTCCTCAATTGACTACGGATATAATTATTTAGAAAAGTTTGTAGGAGCACCGAGATTTTTGATATAGGGTATACTGCCGTAGAGTTTGCGTGGACTTAAAGTATTTTGGGAAAGAGCCTCCAAGGCGCCTCCTGCCACAAGACGCCTTCCTGCTACAAAACGTCTCTTATACCTACCTGTTTAACGTATAGACGGTCTCTAAACCCTCTACATTTCTAGACCGATGTTAGACCCTTCCTAAACGTCTTAATCTACCAGACCGATGGCTATTCAAACGTATTCTATAGTAGACCGTGGTTTGGCGGGCGATATTCGAGACGTTTGGAGGTTGAGCTGTTTAGGGATGTAGTCCGTGCACACACGGTTGTCAACTAGTAGACTATCATCATAACGGTTTATACACGTAAGCAGACTCGAATTTCGGCGACTGTTTAAGAGCATCGACGTTTTATTTGAACAACGGTTTATTTACATAACGGTCTACTTTTCACACGTCTTACCCAAGTAGGCCGTGGCCACACTGTTTACATTTGACGACTGTGTTCAGACCGTCGAGCAAAACCCGGATCTGCAGCTAAGTAAACTCTGTCACCCGCACCGGCCGCCCGTCCGCTGTTTTGTCACTTGCAGTTACCGTTGTCAACAGAATGCGACATTGTCCTTTTATTTTTCGCATGTTTCAAACTCTTTTCGGTCTCGCATTCATCAGTTCACCGTATCTATCACAAGGCTCTTGGGTTCTTGGGTCCTCTTTACTTCATCTGGGCAACGAGCAAGCTGGAGACTTTGTCCTTTGCGCACTAAAATGGGTACGAGATTATGGGCCTCATCCATGTCCTCTACTCCACCAAGATTGATGACTTTCTCCGGTAAATAATGAAGCCCGAGAGGTTCTCATCAACGAACCACTGGACGCCCCATCGCGGCCCTTTCCGTTGTCGTCATCAACATCCGGGGAAAGTTGAAAAGGTACACGACATTCCGAGCACTGCCACTGCCACGCGCGTCTGCCACGTCAAAAAAGCTCCCCAAAGAGGAGCCCTGAGTGCGTACATCTCCGTATGTAGGCAACATTCAGACACATCGCCGCGCATATGCTGCTCCTACGCTTCAAGTCAAAGCACCCGATATCCCGAGCCAGCGGATGGGAACCAACCAATTCACCCACACGCGGACATGCATGCGCAAGCTGTACGTGTAATCCCGCTAGACACTGGCGTACATTTTCAAACGACATTTCCAGCAATATCTTGTCCCTGGCTTCCGCTTAGTAACGAGATGGCAACATTTCATTCCCCAATCGTGCAAACCCAAACTCCAGATTGCCCCGAGACCTGTTATGAACCCCGGAGTCTTCGGACCTCACTTCAACTCCATGGTCAACAGAGCAGTCGAGGCTCAATGAATCGAAATAGCCATGAGCTTTCATTCACGCTAAATTATCCCGGCAATACGGTTATACGGTGGCCCTAGAACAACTAGAAGGAAGCTAGAGAAAAGAGCTCCCCCCGTTACAACTTACGCCCCATTGTGCCCCTGTCCTGTTAGCGCACTCGCGCTCGTCGCCGGCGAGGGACAGGGGCATAGAGTGGTAGCGTATGTAGGTCTATTTTCGGCAACAGGCCGTTGGTTCTTCTGCCTCTTTACGCGAGACCGCGGATGATCACCAACGAACCCAACTTCACCCATCTTGCATATAGCTGCCCGTCTTCCCGTCGTGATTCTGCTCCTCAACAGGAAGGTTACCGAAGTCTTTTGCATCGCATTTGATCCTTCAGCTTTCATTTACCAAAGAGGGATTGCATGGTCGGACTTGCACGGTGGTTTCTGTCGGCGACTTGGGCAAGCTTGGGGAAAATATGAAAGCCCGAAGACCCTTTCATTTGAAAACGCTATCAAAATTCATCAGTCTTCATTAGTGATGGTTGGTTGGGCAGATACACCTCAAGAAGCTCAACATTTTACATCCAAATGGACACTCGAGGCTCAAGCGGAAGAACGGGAGCCACAACACATGACACCACGGGCAACCAACGATCAAGGCCCAACCACGTGTAACATGGTTAAAGCACCACTGGAACTGCACCAAAATCCCAACGGGACGGAACCGCCCCAACCGCCCCGGTCACTCTAGGGCCTAGGCGGAAAGGGGTAAAGGGTTGGGTGCGTCGAACTTCAGGCCGAGTGGCAGACAGTAGTTGGTAAGCTCAGAGTGGTGGGTTACTTCCAACATTCCTTTGATGCTTCGCCTTACCACTACCTACGGCGTGGACAGGAGGTACATAGCCGCCGGAACACAACATCAGAGCCTCAGCCTCTTCTCAAGCGCCGATCCCGCCTTCATGAAGCTCAGGTGCTTAAAGGAGAGTACCTAGGGCCTGATGACAGGAAATCATTAAAGTACCCGCGCGTGCAAGCATTTGTTGGGTACCGAGCGGGATTAGGAGTAGGAGGGAGGCGCAGGTGAGTAGTGATCCTATAAGCAAGATATCTCAAGGTAGGTTGGGACAGGTCACATAAAAGTGTATGTAGTTTGGTTCCAGTTCGAGCAAATCCTCCTGAACAAGTGAGACAAAGACAAAAAGGTAAACAGTTATTCAATCCGGTCCTAGCACAAGTGACTGATTGTGTCACCGAACACTGCTTTGATATCGCCTTACCCGACTTGTCTCTACTTCGCCTTCTTGCTGCTGCCTCCTATCACCTGTTTCTATTGCCATGAACAGGTGGTAACACGGCAGAAATAACGAGTGAGCCGCAAGGAGCTATGTCACTCAGACATTCTACTCAGATGACTATCGCAAGCAGGATAAACACAAAATGCCCGAAGGGAGAAGTCGCACAACCAAAAGAATTAGAATTGTTGGTGAACCAACCGTATGGCAACCAACCAAAGATGACACTGCAAGCTAACATAGTGACTTCGAACATAGGTAACCAGAGAGAAGTACAACCGCGTTCACTCGCAATGCACAACACAAACTCTTACGGGCACACAGCTCGTATAGATGTTGGGTCTCATAGTACAAATGCGGTTTGTTCATCTTATCACGTCCTTCTTCATCTACCGCGCTGTTGGGTCCATCTCACTCGGTATTCTCCGGAGTTCAGACGTTTGTTGTTTTGTTGAGTGATTAGTGATACAGAAATCCTCATCAGCCACATTGGGGTACTGAAACAGAGGGCATATGTACATACAGTTATCTTTGTCCAGTTGTTTGCATAAACTTGCTTGTCACCATCGATCTCAACGAACGAGAAACGACAAACCACGTGTTGTGGCTTATACATCGGTAGAGGTAGGTATGCAGTTTGATTACCTTTCCCAGTGCCTTCCAGTGCCTTCCAGTGCCTTCCAGTTGTTTCCCAGTGCCATCTGCCATCTGCCGTAATGTCACATATTCCTACAAGGCTTTCTTTCACTCCAACCATGATTTCCGTAACTCGCGCTGTGATGACAACGCTCCCATCTTTTGGACATATCGTACAGGTAGGATTCGTGGCTGTCAAGCAACATACCTCTAGGTATCCACCTGGAGACAGACAGTTCACTAATCAACGACTGTATATGCCTGGGTTGAGAAGAAAGCCGGTCACGATATTGGACCACTCAAATCCTGATGGAAAGAAGGCGCAATTCTAAGGTAGTCAGAGGTTATGCCTTGAATTGACTTACTTGTTTTTTGGAGCCTCCGCCAGTCAGCCCGGCCACTGCGTAACCTCTTGAGCCCGGCTCGGAACTTGCTGTGGTCACTCCCGCATTGGTCTCTTCTAGGCTCGTGTTGCACAAAAGTACGCATCGAACCAGTTACATAACCGGTCCGTCGGGTAAGGCGAGGAACTCGCAGATCGCTTTGATAAGTCCGAGACCGAGTGTTAGTTGAGTCTGAGTGGCGAGTCTAGGTAGGATGAGATGAAATTGCAGATCACCCAAGTCTCTCTGGCAGTAAGTCCGAACCGACGATCCCTCGCAGCCTGGTTACCTAAAAAGAAGGATCAACAGATGGTCGGTACAAAGCGAGCACCCAACGACGGGATGTCAAGAATCAAGATTAGATCAAGACGGCTCGGTTGAGCCTCACTCAGATGACCTTTTGTTTCATTGTCAGACAAACCTAGCAGGTAGGTAAAACTGGTAGGTAGCAGGTGGAACTATGGGTCAAATACGGGAGTAGATGAGATAATGTCAGGAACTTGTTCGAGATCTCGTAAGGTATTGTTGAAGTGATCAACATCTTTTTCATTGATTTACTAAAGGGATCCTGCGATCATATGGTAGTGACCCCATACGAAGAATCGACATTCACTTTTTCTCCTCAGTTGTGATGTTTGATGGCGTGGTCCAAGATCAAGAGCGAGCTATGCCCTCCCATTTTTCATTTGTCGAGACATTGGAAGCCATTTGGTCAATTTCCATAGCGAACTCGATGACATAGACAGATTATAAATGAACACCAAAATATAGGTCATCGCCATGCTTAAATGCAACGCTAGTGCCTCCTCTCCTCTAAGCAATATCCACTGTCATATTTTCAAAATCATCGCTCTTCGTCATCCTTACCCATTAACCATATTCGTAACTCGTTGCTCATGCAGATAACGTCTCATCCTCGTGCTCATCTGGCAGCACTCTCCCTCAATCCCTTAGTCCTCAGCGTCAACTTTGTTGATCCCTCGTCAAATGGCAACTGAGCTAGCGGCGATCTGGACAGTGACCTAGCTGCCGTCCCGTTGGCCTTGGTACCATTGCCAATTGTTAAACCACCCGTCCTCACTCGCGGCGTGTTGGAAGTGATCGTGGCATCGCTATCCACGCTTCCCCTCCTACTCCCCCTTCCATTTACACTCCCATCTCTCGATTCACCCTCCACACTCCCCGCAACACTCCCCTCTCCACTCCCATCAACCCATCCCCCCTCAACACCATCAAACCTCATCCCCATTCCCACCACTTTCCCCCTTATCCTCCCCAACCACAACCCCCTAACCCCTCCCTTTTTTCTCTCCGGCACTTCCTCCCTCCCCGCACTACAAACCATCAACAACCACTGCAAATTCGGCAGCGTATGCCTAATATCCACGACCTTCAGCCCTTGGCTCCAACAGAGTACTTCGATGTCGCGGTTGAGTAGGAACCAGGCGTATTCGAATCTGTACTGTGCCGAGCTGCCTCCTTTGGGTAAGAATAATGGGAACTCCCGGTTTGGGTCTTCTGCTTCTCCTGAGAAGGATGAAGAGGGGTTGTTGGATGAGGAGCGTGAAGATTGGGAAGCGTGAGAAGAGAACGAAGAGGCGTTGGGGTTCACGGGGAAGTTGGAGATATCATCTCTAATAGTCGAGCGCGAGCCGTGCCATTTTATTGGATAAGGGATGAAAACGGAGAGGTAAAGTTGGAGGTGGTGCACCAAAAGGGCGACGAGACCTAGGGAGGCGGAGAGGGTTTCTTCGTGGGGGTATTTTTCTCTGTGTCCATGACTACGACAAGTAAAGGACACCGTCGGATCAAGAAGGGTATTAGCCAGCGGCAAAGAGCAGATCTGGAAGGAAAGCGGATCATGCTCTTTCTGCTCTTTCGGGTCTGCCGGGGGAGGGATCGGTTGGATGCGGTAGATGGTCAATAAGTCCTCGCAGATGCGTCGGCGTTGACCGCGGATCTGGTCGCGAACGGAGGACAGCAAGGCTTTGGATTGCGAGAGGGGCTCGCCGGCCGCGTAGCGAACGTCTTCTTCGGCTTTGCGCTGCACCGCTAGACCGGATTCTATGGCGGCTTTGCGGGCTGCGATGGAGGCGCGCACGTCATCGTTGCGCTTCTTGGCGGCGGCGACGATGCGCTTCTGGGCGGAGAGGTACTTGGAGGCTAGTTCAACTTTCTCTTCGGCTTCGGCGAGGGTTCCCATGTCCTTCTGTTTATCTTCTTCCTGGGCGAGGAGGTCGTTGATTTGCGCGGCGAGGGCGTCACGGGTTGCGAGAGCGTCTTGGACTGAGTTGTTGAGGGTGGCGAGGCGCATGAGGACGTTGTAGGAGGATGTTGGTAAAGGGGTGACCTCTTTCTTGGGTGGTGGGTATTTGTTGGAGAGCTCGAGGGAGTAGATGCCATCTATCATGTGGAAGACGAGGCTGTTGGGCGGGAAGTGGACGTTTTGGAGGGTGCCGAGCCAGTTGAGCGCGCGGAGGTCGACTTCGTCTTCGAGGAGGAGACTCCATTGTTCTTGTCGTTTGGTCCACACTCGGACTGTTACTTGAGGCGATCGTGTTATCGTCGAGTCCAGCTCGGCGAGTTCGAATAGTCGGAAGTTGAAATTCTAAAGCCCGATTTGTATGTAGTTAGCGCCGGCTATGTCTGAGGAAGTTATCACGATAAGCGCACCGTGGATCTTTCAGCAACCTCGCTGATGTATATCGGATCTTCTAGACCGTCGACATGGAGAGTAAAGAAAGCATCGGCAAGCTTGCTAGCAAAGGTATCCTCGAAGCTCTTTTGTCGTGTGGCGGGGTCGGCGTTGGCCAAGCCGGTACTTTTGCGTCTGACAGCGGGAGGTCGTAGGTCCTCTGATGATAGGGTATGGTGTAGGTCTGGTCTCTGGCGCAAGGCCTCGAGCTTTCCAGCTGTCTTGTTAAGAGCAGCATCGTCAGTGGTTCGTCCGCGTTGGCGTGTGAAGCTGAGGTTCCTCAGGTAGATGCCGCGTAGATGGCGTAGCTTGCGGTTCTGCGGCAGCAACAACGGGCGGGTCGATTCCGTCGACATGGTATCATTGCGGTGTGTGTAATATGTATGTTCTGGCCGAGTGTAGAGCTTGCCCAAGCTGTCGCGATGAATGTAATGTTATAGAGTTGCTAGGTACTCTGAGAAACTTGAAACTTGGAGCTCTTGGTGTGACACTGCTGATGACATGCGCGCAATGGGGTCGATTGGGGGGTTGCAGTCTTGGCACTGCACTGTCAGCAGAAGGTCCACAGAAGGAATGTGGCCCGTGCTTCAATGCTACAGTCGGACACCCAGTCGGAGTCTTGAGACATCAAACAACTTCAACCTCATCAACCTCTCTTCACATGGTCTTTGGGCAAAATCACGAGATGGTACAAAGATTGGTATCATTACAATTAAATTGGCATCAATCACCTATTAAATCATCGCCGCGTGCCGTCCGGGCACCCATCGCTCACGCTCAAATACCAGACCAGCTCGATTGACGAGAACGACATGACCAACTGACGGCTTCTGTCTTTCGCACTGCTCAACCACTCTTCACTTTCTACCGATATGCCGGTGGGGGATGATACGGAGCGGGTGGTGCCATCAGGTCGAAAACACCAGAATTGCGGAATGGATCGATCGGCGGCGGCGGCTGTTGTCTCGCTGGTCCCCGGTGCCAGCCCGGAATCTCCTCATGCCTCAGGTCCGCCGTGCTGGATCCCACGTTCTTCATGCCATACATCCGATCAAACTCTTCCTCCTCTATCCGGTTCTTCCGTCTTCTCCAAGCGCAAATGAAGATTATGGCAACAATGGCCACGGCCATGACACCGCCCGCTACGCCCATGCCGACTTTGGCCCCAGTTGAGAGGCTGTTTGAGCCATCCTTGGTGCCCGTGGAAGCTCCGTTATCAGAGCCGAACGGGCTGTCCGACGATTCGGGATCTTCGTCAAAAACACTCTGTGATGGAAATGCAACTCTGGAAGCTACGCCTGATGGCGCGTCTCCTGCCGTGGCCAATGTCGACATGGTCTCAACATCAACAGAGAGGGATTCCACTTGTGTTCCGGAAAACTTGGTTTCGGTCGGTCTGTCGGAGCTTTGCCAGTTGATTTGGATCATCGGGGCATAGAAGTGGAAATCTGTGACTTTCGCCTTGTCGTCTGATATCGTCATGGTGGCCAGATCAGCCGTGTTCGACTTGTCGCACGTCACATACTCGACTTCTGTCGACGTGGCGATGCTGATACATGTTTGGCCATTGTCAACGCTGCTGCACTGATAGCCACTATACATCTTGTTAGTACATTGCTAACCTCAGGGCAGATGACGAGTGGCCTACCTTGGACAACATCCGACTGCGGTCTCTTTGGCGCCAGGCTCGAACTGAAAAGCAAAGTCGGACTTTCCACCACCTCCCGTCGCCGAGCATGCCGTCGCATACCCAACTGGACAGTGCAGACCCGGAGAGTAATATCCCCATCCGTCCAGCGCTTTTGTCCTGGACTCCGCTCCGCTGGAAGTTGGTGGCCAGCAGGTCGTGTCGTCAACCGGGCCGCCTTTCGAACATGTCTGACCGAGCCAGCCGGAGGGGGCAACTTTGCCCCCCAATCCAAGGAACTTCCCTTCAACCGCAGCTACTGCTACCGTGCATGCTGGTGGTGGTGTGAATGTCGTCGTCAACGGGCCGAGAACGGCGGTCGCCACGCTAAAGACAGTCGCAGTCGGCGTCATGGTGCTGGTGGCTGTGTTGTGGTGCACGATACGTCGGTCGCTTGTCCAAAGTTGGCCTGCAACAAGTTGACCTGCAACTTTCAAGTACGCGATGTACGCTCACAGGTTTGAAATCTCGAAGAGAATGAATTCCTGCAGCGGAAATCTTCTACTTGAAAGGGCCACCACGGGCAATGCAATTTCACGCAGCAACATCACAATCTTTCCACACCCAGTTTGCGCCCTTACCCACTACCCATACCCATACCCAGTTGCACAACATCCATCTGGTCTGCAAGCAAGAGAAACACTCGTCCAATTGACGGTGAGCGCCCGCCCGAGAAACAGAAACAAGCTGCGTTTCATGTTCCCGGTATGATATTCTCTTCATTTGGCAAGGGAGGGGTTCACGCGTTTGTACGTCCTTCGGGAAAAGCTGTGATCATCACCGGGCCGATCACCACTATATGTCTCCTGCCGATCTATGGATGCCTTTTTTTTTCAGTTGCTCAGAGGACGGCACTGACGGCTCAGCTCAGTGGTTGACAGTGCGCGCTCTTGGCMKGCCAAGAGCGTTTGTGAACGACGATCAGGACCCACGCTGCATTCCGTGCCGGCATTTGGCTGGCATTCCACAGGCGCGGTAAACTTCACGTCCCTGGCGTCCCTGGCGTCCCTGGCGTCGTCCCTTAGCCTTCCATCCTAAACCGTCGCTTCCATCCTGGCGGTAAAAGGGGCATTTTCCTTCGACGTCGGTTTGTGCATGTGTGCCGTGTGATGTGTCTCGGGTAGAGGCAGCCAACACCCGGGTCTTTGAGAGACAGGGGTCCGCAGAGTCTATTACGAGGGGGGTCCAATTGATTGCTCCGGCAATCATGGAAGGTTCTCATGAACATCGTCCCAGAACTCGTTTGTCCCTTTTATATAATGCCTATCCCACGAGTCCACGTGGATCGACATCAGTGTGGATGAGGGAGACTCTAAGCGAGGTGTCAAGGTGAGACTTAAGGTAAGGAGTTGTGGTCCAACCTCTTGGTCCATCTCCTATCGGAGGGCATCATCGACATGTTCAAGCTATGTACTAGTGTTACAAGTGTTTACACAACAATTCAGTGCCACCTGGTTCATCCTAAGGACAACATCAAACCAGACACATCCAACCCATTACACATAACCAAAATCACCAGACAGATACCATCAACGGCTCAACGAAACCTATAAAAATGCGGCAACATGGCATCCTCCAACTCCATCTCCTCAGCACTCATTTCCATTCCCACCACCTCTTCCAATCCATACCTCCGCCTCAACGCCGGTCCTTCCTCCCCAAAATACCCCTTCTCCCCTTCATACCCTTCCCTACCCTCTCCCTCTCCAAAACTAGTCCCCAGACTCTCATCCTCCTCCCCAAAGTCCTCCATAAACACCCGTTCTTCCCTGATGTAAACCTCCTTATGCTTACTCTTCATGCCCTCCTCCATCTCTCCCCCGCTGAAGTCACTAGTAGTAGAACTAGCCTCATAAAACATACTATCCCGAAACCTCATCCTGTCCCTCAGCGGATCTTCTGCCATCGAGCTCCGATCCGCTCGCACATCCATCTCGCTCTCCGTCTGTAAGGGCATCGCCTCCCCCTCCGGCAAGGGGATGACCCTGTGCAATCCCATCGGCAAGGGATCAATCGGAGACCTTTCAGCCTTGACAATCGCTTCGCTCTCCGAAGGCATATCGTTGATAGTCACCGGATCCCAATCCGGATCCCCGGGTAAGATGGGCCGCGGAGGAATTTGATGGTCGGGTTGTATGTGACTGAAAAAGCCCCAGTCCCAAACAGACGGGTCCTGCACCGCTGCCGTGCTTATTTTTATTTTTCCCAAGACATAGGTAGAAAAGGGCCGGGTTTGGTAACCAACGGTCGAACTATGGTAGTAGCTGTGCGACCACAAAGGGCCGTGGCCGAGTAAAGGATCGATATCCGACCTGTCGGCTTTCACATTCGCCTCGCTGTGCGTCGGCATGTCGTTAATCGTCACCGGATCGTAGTGCTCATCCCCCGGCATGATGGGGCGCGCAGCGACGGGGTGGTCCGGTTGTATGTGACTGAAGTCGCCCCAGTCCCAGATGGACGAGTCGAAGACCGCCATGTTTTTTCTCAGAGAACCGGATAATTGACGGGTTTGGTACTCGACTCCTGCCGTCGGACCCGGGTGCCAGTGCGACCATAAGAGACCGTGGTAGTGGTTAAGTCCGCCGCCGGCGCTGGCGGCCGAGGTGTGTGGAGCGGTGGTGCGCAGAGCGAATTCGGCGGGGGAGACGGCGTAGGAGTCGGTTACTTCCTCCGGGACGAAGCCTTCGGTTTCGTAGATGTGGCGGGAGATTTGGAGGGTGTCGATTATGCCGGCGGGGAAGGGGACGTGGGTGCTGGTGGACTTGTAGGCCGCTTTGATGCCATGATGCCGAAGGGCACGGCCGGCTGTAGCCAAAGATGAAGCTTTTGTAAGGATGGTCATTTTGGGTGTGTGTACTGTGTCGTCTGTATGGTTTGTAAGTGTTTGGAAGGGATTGTTTCGACTGTGTGAGATCAAGTTACACAAGGAAGTAAGTCACTGCTGGATTGCAGGATGCAGTGATTAAATGAAGGGGAAAGGGGAAGGGCATCAACGATGGGATGCATCCCTTTGTGTTGCCTTAACACTTCCGACCAACACGGGTAGGTGAGGAGGGGAAGGTCCAAGTCACGTCACCGTGTCGTGGTGAGGGTGCTGAACCCCTCTTTCTTCCTCCTCCGGCTTTTCAATTTCCCACCCATTCAGCAAGTCTTGGTGGCGTGTAAGGCTGTTGAGTTGTTGGTAATTGGATTATGATCGGGAGAATCTGCCGGACCGGAAGCTTTTGGCGTAGATAATGGAGTGTAGCGAGACCTTCGGAGGTGAGGTTTGATCTAGGATGGATGCGCACGGTCTATCAAGCTCGAGAAGCTGGAGGAGCAAGTCAACCATCCCCTTGCTCATACAACAGAAGCTTTAAGATCACGGGAACGACGGAAGCTTAAATGGAAGCTCCCATCGTATATAGCCATGCAAGCAAAGCTTCAACCAACCCTTTCTACCTACCGGGCAATAGATGCCTCCGGCGGCCCCATCCGGGGAGGGACCTCGTTTCGCTCGATTGATGAAGACAGTGGTGAGAAGTTGTGTCTTTGTTTACTTCCTGTATATCATACACCACGATACCGTTACCTTCCTCCCAAAATATGTACAATCCTCATGTCCAACCTCATCGCTCGTACTTTGGATACCCAAGCCCCATCTCCGACTGCCGCTTTCCGTAGCACCCTACGGTCCCTACGGTCCCTACCACTTCAAAACAGCCTTGATAGCCTTACCCTTGTGCGAATCCTCCAAAGCCTGCTTGTAGTCCTTGACATCGTAAAAAGTGACGAACTGATCCATGGGGAAGTTGCCCTTGGCGTGTTGCTCGATGAGGAAGGGGACGAACTGTTTGTCGAAAGTCAGCAAAAGCTCCTCATCCTCAACCATCCCCATCTCCCCTCTCCCTTCCCATCCTCCTCACCCATCACCATCACCACCACCCCAAAACCCAAAACCAAAAGCAGAACTCACCTCCTTAGGCAAACTATCCCCCTCACAACTCCCCACATACTCCTTCCCATACGTCAAATGCTCCATAACATCCACGCCCACCTCCTTCCCGAACCCGGGGGCACCCACCGTCGCCGCCCTCCCCTTTGTGCCCAGCACATCAATCATGGTCTTAATCACCTCCACTGCTCCCGTACAATCAACCGCATAATCCACGCCCACCGGCGGACAAATCCTTCTCACTTCCCCCTTTAGATCCTTAACATCACCCAAAACCGCATGCGTAGCACCCAATTTTTTGGCTAATTCGAGTCTGGATTCCTGCAAATCGATGGCGATGATCGTCTTGGCTTTAGCAATGTGCGCAGCAGCCATTACGGCCGCCATTCCCACACTGCCGACGCCGAAGACGGCGATGCTTGACCCGGGCTTGACGCCCAGCGAGTTGAGAACCGCGCCAGCGCCGGTTTGCATACCGCATCCCATGGGCGCGAAGAGCGCCAAATCAGTTCCTTCAGGAACCCTCACACAAGAACTCTTATGAACAAGGGTATGCCTAGCAAAGGATGATTGACCGAAGAACTGGCTGAAAATAGGCTTGCCATCTTTGGGAGACACGAAAGTGGCGAAACTTGGGTCCGCGGTCGGGTCACCGTTCTTGAGGGAAGAAGTATCGACGGAGCCGTCGGGGAGGACTGGCAAGGGACGGCAGCCGGAAAAGTTGCGCACGTTGAAGGAGTGGCAGTAGGCGGGGTGGCCGGAGAGACAGGGGGCGCAGGATTCGCAGTGGGAGAAGGAGAGGAGGACGGAGTCGCCGGGGGAGAGGTGGATGACGGATGAGCCGATGGAGAGGACTTTGCCGGCGCCTGTTGGGGGTGGGTTGTTAGTATGGTGACATTTTGGGGATAGTCGGGGACGGTGAGGGTGGTGATGGTCTTGTGGTGTTGAGGTTTTTGAGGGTGTTTAACCATGGGGCCACCGTCATGCCATGGTCAGGGTCTCACGGGAATAAAACCCGGGGTTCAACGGTTGGGGTAACCGGGTGTCTTCAAGATGACAATGACGTAGAATGCGAACCTTCATGGCCCAATACCGCGCCGGGTCTGCATGGCAACAAACCGATGGCGAACGAGAGATCGGTGTGGCAGATTCCGAAAGCCTCGATCTCGACGAGGACTTCTTCTGGTTGGATGTCGTTGAGCTGGACTTCTTGAAGTTCAAACTGGCCGTTGAGTTCGGGGATGACAAGGGCGGTGGTTGTGCGTGGTGTTGCCATATTTGCTGTTGCTGTGGTGTTTGGGGGTATCTAGATGTCTGAGTGTCCGGGTGTTTGTTGTTGGTGGAGAAAAAAATGATGAGTTTATATCGATAGAGGATTATCACGGTAGAAAGATGGGTATCTCAAAAGGGACAACAAGAGGTAAACAATCATGAATATAGTAAATTCTACAAACTGCGGGGTGTTCCAAGCAAAACATACGATATTCTACACTTCCCCTTGTTTACTTGGCATGCAACAGAAAAGGGGGTGAACAGTGACGGGACGGGGACCCGGACCCGGACAATAGGGGTCGCGGGGAACGTGGTCATTAGTATCAAGCCAGTCGTTCAGAAAGTCTAATCACGATGTCCAATGGTTTTTGGGCCTTTTTCCATGACGTTCTCACCTTCCAAATATGGAAACTATAACAGCCTCAAAATAAGCCGGCGGAGAGGAATGCAAGATCCGGACGGGATCCCCATATTCTCCTGTTTACGTTGCCCCATCCCACCCCCGTTCCCGACAGTTTGGTAATGGAGATGCTGCTGCTGATGGAGGTGGAGGAGCTGGATTGAATAACCGACCAGAAAGGAAAAGGGAAGCCGAAAAGACTGTTTCCCAGTTCCCTGTCCCTAGCCCGTGTGCAAGCTTCCCCCTCTCTGCATCCGCGTCCGTCTGGGGCACTCGTTTTTGGAGAACATCCCCGGATTTGAGGTATCGGAGTGGTGGTGGGATGGGACTTCTTTTGCGGTTTGCCGTTCAACAAGCACGGCAGACAGAGAGAGACAGAGAATTTGTTTTTGTGTCTTTTTGTCAGTGGGTTCCCCAATCCATCATGACCGGTCCTTTAAAGGGGTATCCTTGAATCAGTTGGAGGAGTTTTTGAGAAGGAGGAGAAGAGGATCCGGATCCCCCAACTCCAAGAGCTCGGAGGTCCACCGACCAGCCCGGAGCCGGTGGTCTCCACATCGTAATGCGGGTCAGGGGGGCCAGACTCCCGCCGTTCCTCAGTGCCCCACCTGGCACCGACGATGTTCGGAATGCAACCGTAGTATCGGTCCGTTGTGGCACTCCGGGGTCCGGGTGGGGGTGACGAAGGTAGCATCCGGCAGTCTTTGTGCCCTTTCCCTCGGCGGATTGTCACCGAGTTCACCGACTATCAGATTTTCAGATCCAGTCCGCTGGCAAGCGACGTTGTCATCCCTTTCTCATACGTGCAGCTTCAATAAATGAGACCGAATATCAGGACCTTGGACCTGGGCATATAAGGTCCCAGTTCAGATCCCCCAATAACTCCCGTACCCATCCGCCTCGTGCGTGGCTGAGCGGTATGGTGCGGGAGCTAGAAAACATTGCTCAGTGCGCGGTACTGGTGGTACAGTTTTCGTAAGCCGTAGGACGGCCCGGGTTCAATTCCGGGCCTAGTCATTGCGGGCTGAGCTTTTTGCCTTTTCTGGCCTCCATTTTTTTCGAGATGCCCCTGGGTGAAACAGGATGAACTCTTCTGTCTAGATTAAACACTATCCCGTAACCAGGACGACGTCGGCGAAGATCATGATCATGCATCGCATCCGCATCCGCTTCCGCTGGCTGGCTGCTGCGTTGCGGACGTGCTGTGCAGCGTGCACACTGCACAAACTTTGTTGTGCGGAGACACGTTCATCTGTCCAAGATTTTCTCAATCACCATCACGAAGTTTTCGTGTGGCGTTGATGTTGATCCTCGCTTGAGACACTCAAGAGTCAAGACATCCAAACAACGCGCAATGCTTTTCGCTTTCATCTAAAGAGACGCTGTCCCATGACCTTTCAACCCCCTCTTGCCCCTCGTTTCCCTCGCTGAACCCCTATGTAGCCCAGCGAGCCCAGCCACGTACGTCGTACGCAAGCTTGCAAGCCCGCCGTCTATCAACGTCCCTTTCCGGTCCAGACCTTGCTACCAGCTTGCGTAGCGTAACGGCTGGATCATCCGCTGAAAGCATCACCAGCCAGTGACCAGTGAAAAAATCCTCGGTGAAACTGACCGGTCTGGTCTGGGATCCAGAGCCAAAACGAGGGCGAGCCAGACCGGTGGGTAAGCTTTTTCATAAAAAGCCAAGAAACACCAAGAATAAAAGATCGCCGCCGTCTGGATCCAGCTTTGGGAACGGGGCCGGGCCTGCTTGACACAGCGGGAAGTGTGGGGAACGGCAGTTGACACCAGCAGGCCCGGAGACATAAAAACCGTGGGGCTTTCGGCTCTTGTGCTGCGAATTTGTGGGTGTCTTGAGGTGTGTTCGGGTGTCAATGTCAAAGACAAGATTGGAGGGATTTGGAGGTTGAAGAAAAGAAAGAGGGTCTGAAGGTGGTACATAAAATCGGAGTACTGGTGGGATATACTTGGTACGTACCTTGTCCATTTTTGGAGTTGGAGTTTGGGGGGTTTTGTGGGCCCCTGTAATCCTTGTTGCTGTAACACCCATGATCACCACCACCACCACCATGGCAACGACCATCATCATCACCAACTTCACCACCACAGAAAGCAAAGGGGATAGGGGAGCAAGGGGGGAAAAGCCAAGCGGTCACACAGCAGTAACCGACCAAAAGCCAAGATTGCATAGCCAGCCTCCAAGACCCAAGTTGACGTCCCCAAAAATGAGACATCAACTCTCCTTACCTTTTCCACCTCCCGCTTCCCCTGCCCTTCCCACTCCTCCGCCGATCACGGTAAGCAATCCCGTGCCGTAGTCTGTGCTCCATCTCAACAAGCTCCCCAAACCCAGGTCCAGGGAGATCCCCCAGACAGCGTCCGCTACCCAGAATCCAGATGAAGCCCGCTCGGCTCCCTGCCCAGACCGGCAGAGCCCCAGATCCGCATCGTCGGTTCCTTTATCCACTGCCCGGCTGTGTATTCATCCGCGGTGATTCGTGGGATGAGCTACTCTAGCTACATACCGAGATCTGTCTAACTTGCCGAAGCTGAGCGACGCTGTACGTACGGGCACGGCAAGCGTCGTGTTTCTTGCATTTGAGTTCGGTCGGTATGTGGGCGGCGGTGGACGGTGATGGTCAGCCGGACGTGAATCGGGGGACTCGACGTAATGCGCGGTGGGGATCTTGGATTTGGAGAAGTTGATGTCTTGGCTGACTTCAACTTTCCCTTTTTGAGATGTTCATGACATTGCGCAGAATCGACGCAAAATCGATGCAGGCCAGTGCAACTTTGTGCAGTGCAGTGCAGTGGTGATGTAACTCAGCACAGATTATGCAGGTGAAGGTGATATCGACTGTGCTGCCTGCGGTATATCAGTGAATTTTTTCGTGTCGGAGTGCAGCAGGGTGAAATGCATGATGATGTATAATGATACTCCGAAAGAGGGGAAAATAGGACAAAAGGAAAACAATGAAGTTATGAATCGAAAACGACGAGTTGCTTTTTCTTGCTGCCGGCTTTCCCTATTCGGTTATCCTACCGAGTGACGGGCGAGACATTGGTATCATCACATCAGAGACGATATGCATTTGATCCTTTCGGACTAGGTAAAGGGAACCGAAATATGAAGACGACGATGAAGCGGGGATGTGTTTTCGGACATCATGGGATGTGGGCGTGAATATGTTGGTTTGGTGTACAAAACCGCCAACGCTCATCGTATTGAAGTTGACGCGATGACTGTCGAAATTCGCAAGACCAAGCATTATCACCAGAAAATCCGTAGAAAGATGATGTTCAAAGTATTTGGTATCTCCTATGCTACTCGTACACTAAAACTACCATTCCCACTCGCTTGCTTGCTTGTCGAAACAGTATATGTGTTGTGGGTATCGGTTACATATCATCATAACATCTCTCTTCCTCCGGCTCAATCCCTCCCATGCAAACAAGTAGAAGTAACAAAAAAACTGCCTTATCCGGCAAATATGCACAAAAGAATAGAAAACAATCCACAGCCATCTCAATCCCCAGGCTTAATTAAGCCTTAGTAGAAGTCAACTTAGGCACCCAATTCAAGCCCTTCTTCCACTGCTTCGTCTCCGGATCCAGACACTCCCTCTCAGCAGCGAACCACTCCTCCTCAATGATCTTCTTCCTCTTCTCATCTCTGGGCGTGATCGTCGCCGGGAACTCCTCGGGCATGCAGACAAAGCCCTGCGTAAGCTTCTCCTGATCGGGAATAATCTCCTTTCCGTCCTCACCAATCTTGGGCGCGATATTGAAACCCCACAGCATGCGAGAAACACCGAGGAACAGCGAGCGCTCAGCAATGTGAATACCAGGGCAAATACGACGACCGGCACCGAAAGTGAACTGGTCGCGCTTGGAAGGATCGGGGTTGGCAGCGGAATCGGCGACGGAAAGCTTATCGTCCATGTACCGCTCGGGCTTGAACTTGCGGGGCTCGGGGGCGCGGACGGGGTCGTTGTTGATGGCCCAGGCGTTGTTGACGACGCCGGCGTTGGCGGGGATCAGGTAGCCGTTGTAGTAGTCGTCTTGAGTAACAGCGTGCGGGACGGCGCCCAGGATGGTGGTGGGCATCCAGCGGAGGGATTCCTTGACGATGCCGCGGATGTACTGCAGGTTGGGCTCGTCGTCCATGGTGGGGAGGCGGTCGGAGCCGACGACGCGCTCGATTTCCTCTTGGGCTTTGCGCTGGACTTCCGGGTAGAGGAGCATGGCTTGGACGAAACCGTAGAGGGTGGAGGAGGTGGTGTCGGAGCCGGCTTCGAGAAAGGTGCCGGCGATGTAGGCGACTTCGTCGTCGCTGAATCCTTCCTTCTTTTGCACGGGCACGACGTCCTCGCAGAAGCAGTGCGTGATGGTGCCCTTGAGCGTGTCCTCCTTGGCCTTGAGCCAGTGGCCCTTGTAGAGACCGAGTTCCTTCTTGTGCACCTCCTTGGCCTTCTTGCGGGCGGGGAGGAGGAAGTCCGGAAGGTAGCGCAGGATGGGGAAGAAGTCGATGAGGGCGGCCACGCCGGTCTGGTTGAGCTCGGCGAACTCGTTGAAGCCGTCGAAGAGCTGCTGCATCTTCTCGTCGTTGTAGGTGGGCGTGCGCCAGCCGTAGACCATGGTGGTGGTCAGGGCGTTGGAGTAGCGGCGGATGTTGTAGAGGAACTCGTCGGGTTTGGTGATCATCTCGTACAGCATCTGCTTGTTCTCGAGCATCTGGTAGGGGACGTAGGACTTGGCTGAAGAGACGTTGAGGAGAGCGTGGGCGAGCTTGCGGCAGGTACGCCACTTGGGGGTGTAGGGCATCATCAGAATGCGCATGCCACCGGAGCAGAGGGTCTGGCCGATGTACATCTCCTGTCTGTGCGAGTACATGTTGCTCTTCTTGTCGAGCAGGTCCTTGACGGCACTGTCACTGGAGAGAACGATCATGACCTTGGTTCCGAGAATGAGACTGTAGACGGGGCCATATTCACGAGCCCACTTTTCGAACTGAAGGTGAACATCTTTCGTTGGCATCTATCGAGTGTTAGTGTTAGCCATAGTCCAACCCTCTCAGTAAAGTCTTTGGGATTCACATACCAAGTGAAGGTTACCAAGGATAGGAATGGTCGGGGGACCAGGAGGATAGTTCTTTGGTCTCCGTCCGACCATAAGCAGACGGATGAGGAGGGCAATGCCCACCACAATGGGCAGGTATGTTGTGATGAAGGCCATTTCTTGTTCTTCCAAGCAAGAACCGGCAACGAGAGTCGGTGGTTGTTTGGGTTGAGGGAAGTTCCTTGGGGCAAAAGGTTTCACATTCTGGCGGAAGGTTCGGGGGGAATTAATAGGTCTTCAAGTCAGCCGTCAACACCAGCACTCGTGTCCAGATGATGGATGCACATCTCATCAATCTCTCTGACCTCCTTGGGATTTGTTCCTCACACTGCCTTCGTCATTGATGCTCTCTCACCGACCAACAAGCTCTCCAAGTCCCGAAAGCGACTTGACATCGGAGTACTAGTGGGATATGGGGAAGGATGGGGAAGATGAACAAGGATGGTAGTGTCGGCGATATGGGATGGCCCGCTCCGAGCAGGTTGGCGGACATGGAGGTGGGATCCAACCACGTGTGACGGATCCGCAGCACAATGTGGATGGGCACATGGGATGGTGTGGTGGGGCTGGCGGAATAGCTTCAAGTGATCTCGGATGCGGACTTTGCGGACTCTGGTGTGGGCGGGTGGGAATCTGCAGATGTCAAGACACCATAAAAGGACGGCCACGCTCACCATCTCGCCTTTTTACCTACCCACAGTCACCGTAGTACTGGGCACTGACATCAGTTTCCTGAGCCTAAGACGGTCGGGCCACAATATCGATAAGGTAATTGTCAGATCTTTGGGTGACACGGTGGCTACTGTAGCTCTGCCGGTGGACACTAGCTCATGATCTTACTCCTCGGAAACTGAGTGGTGATTCCTTTAAAGTATCTGATAACGCTGTATCCCTTTGCCCTGCAAGACTGTCAAACCCAAAAGTGCTGCGCCGTCCTAATACCCAATATCATCATCCCTCTGTTGTTATCCTTCCTTGCCTCCCAAATACCCAACCCGTTACTCTTCTCTCATTCATTTTCGTCAAGCTGAATCTTCTTAAAGTCGCTGATCAACTCGTTGACCTGCCGCATGCTGGTTTGGTCGTACTTGATGAGAATTGGGTCGGCCGATTTGCCTTTGCCGCTTGCCGCCAACTCGTCGGGGTGACACTCCGGAGACGACCCCTTGCCCTGGTTCTCTCTAACGCCGCCTGATGTCTTTCGCGCGATACGGTCCGTGAGGAGATTGCCAAGGAGCCAGTACTCGGCCGAACACCGGATGAAACCGATCCTCCTCCACATGTTTTCGGGTGTGAGGTTGTCGCTGTCTGCCATGCAGTGGGGCGGCGTGGTTGACCAGGTGTCGAACCATAACTCCCAAATTGTTATCCAGTTATCCAGGCCGTTGCGGATCGGTACAAGTTGGCCTTCTACCCCGAACAAATTCTGGTGCTGGAATATCATATAATGGAAAACTGAGCGACAACCACGGTCAACATTGGTCACCATAATGATGGCGAATGGTGGAATACCAGAAAAGGGAGAAGATAAAGAGGGCAAAGGAAACTCACCGGAAACAACAACAAACAAATTGAGTGGCCCAAGCTGAGCCATTCTCTGCAACATATCTGCGTCAAGGGTGGTGCCGATAACGTTTTCGAGCACGTCGCGGAGCAGAGTGTTGCAAATAGGACTCGACGAAGGCATCCACCGGTAAATCTCCTCGAGACACTTCTCTGGCGTCGGAGCTTGGAAGACCGCTTCCGGACTAGCCATGTGCATCCTCATCTCCTTGATCACCATGCGGTGAGGGAGATTGTTGAAGATCACAAAGGCTGTGTCGAGAAGGAATACCCATAGGAAGGTGCTACAAGACCCACTCGTCAGTTACCCGGTTCTTCGTTTATCCCAAGGTCCGGGTACGCTTACCGTATAAGTTCTTCCCTCACCACATACTCGTGCCAGTCAAACTCATGTTTGAGCAGCCGGCCATATTCGAGATGCTTCGCCATAGGAATGCCGATGTCTCTCGCCACCTGGTAATGGAATACAAGGTTAGTGTTTCCCCATACTGCCAAACGCAATGCACAAGGCTACTCACAGATACCACAGTGCTGAAGCGATGGCGACGAATCCTCCTCTTGCTAGTGTCTGAACCTTCCCAATTCTGATAAAGACAGACGATGTACGAAGCTTGCAGAGCTTGAAGCTTTCGTTTGCAATGCAAAGCCGAAGCAGGATTGGCATCATCGTCGGCCGGAGAACCAGGCTCAGTGTCACTGCAAAAGTCGTCATCGGTAAAGACCATCTCCTCAACACAGTTAAACCACACTTTCGCATCCTTGGTATCTTGCTCATCCGGAGAGACCGAGGCACCTGATGAGTATTAGTTTGGCGACTCCACGACGAAATGGCAGAACGCAAGTTACTTGCCTATCAAAGCCATGGCGGCCAGCAGAATCGGCTTTGCGCTGGTGGGGTCGAAGGAAGGGCGATGCATAAAGTTCACATTTGAATGCCAACATGACCAGTACAGCTCAATGAACTTGGCAAATCTCTGCGGCGAGAAAAACTGAAGACACTCCTGTTCTTTCTCGGGGGTCCAAGTCAGAGTACCCAAAGTACTGTTAGACGGTTTATGTCTGACCACATTCATGATCGAAACCACAATCTTTTGCAGCTTGATAATAATCGGATTACTGAGCCAAGAGGACCAAAGAGTCCATGGCATATAGCTGTAATCATTGGGCGTAGCCGAAGTTGAGACAGCTGACGACGAAGCTGGCGAAAGTGGGGGCTGGCCCATAGGGTTTTGCAGTTGCGGAACCATTGGGTGGAATTCAAGCTGGCCCTGAATCTGTTGCTGTTGTTGAAGGTGTTGCTGCTGCTGCTGCATCTGTTGTAGCTGTTGGTGGTGTTTTTGCTGCTCGGCATATGATGCATAGAAGGCGTCTACGACCGCCCTCCTTTGCGCATAAGTGCCGCATTCAAACGAGTTGACGAGACCAGTCCTGCTAGTGAAATCATACAGGAAGTGGAAAGAGTAGCCACGATGAGTCTCTGAAGAGGGAGTCGACCTGGACGTGGTGTTGTCTTCCGGAGTATCCATTGCATGCGTGCCCATGGGCAACTCGATCTCAAGCCAGTCGGGGATATGAGTGTCATGGTGCTCAAGCATCGGGAACTGGCCAGCAGCGTCATGGAGGAGGTTGCCGAGGTCGTCAAAGTGGACCACACCGGGGTGGTTGAAGGGTGCATGGTGAGGCTGGTGAGCTGGATGAGGCTGATGGGACTGGTGGGACTGCTGGAGAATCTGGGGAACCTGGACCTGGGGAATATGGGGTAGCTGGGGAACCGGAACCGGAGCAATTTGAGGGATCTGAGTCAGCGGTTGGGTAACCTGAACCTGGAGGATGTTGTGCTGTTGGCGCTGTTGCTGATCGTGTTGCTGCTGGTGTGGATGCTGCTGGTACGGTTGTTGGTGGTGTTGTTGCGGCTGGAGCTGCTGGAGTTGCGGCCGTTGTGGTTGTTGCTGATGATGCTGCTGGTGCTGCTGCTGGTACTGTTGCTGGTGCTGGTGCTGTTGCTGGACAAAGATCGGCTGATGCTGTTGTTGCTGTTGCTGCTGGTGGCGGTGGAGCTGCTGAGGCTGCTGAGGAAGGGGCTGTTGATGCTGATACTGTTGAGTCTGCTGCTGTTGCTGCTGCTGCTGAGTATTGGGCATGTTGGAAAAGTTCTCGACGGAGTTGGCAGCACTGGTGCTACCCGTTTCTCCGTCCTGGCCCGTCGATGAACTAACGCTCGAATACAAGCACTGGACTGCGCGTTTTGCGCAATTTTGGCAGGGCTGGGCCGAGTTGCAAGCCTTTTTCTGGCGGACGCATCGATCACACGCCCTTCGGCGGCCAGACGAGCCGTGAGGCAGGCCATCGCACGTCTGGATATGGCGCTTCAAGACGTCTGTCCGTTGAAAGGAGGCGCTGCACAGGATGCAGCGGTGTGGGCGTTCCGAGGTGTGTGAAGCGCGGTGTCTTTGCAAATGCTCCCGACGCTTGTACGTCTTGAAGCAGACGGGGCAGCGATGGACAGCCGCGACCTCACTCATTCTGGCGGTTGATTCTTCAGGTTGATGGTGGCACTCGTAGTTGCCGTCGGGTCATCTGGCTGAGCTGTGTTGTCATGCCCTCTTCGATGTTGATGTCGTCGAGTAGTTGAAGCCCAAATCTGTCCACGAAGCCGGTTGCCTGGACGATTCTGGCGGTGGCACGCCTAGGCCGGACAGAATAACAGCCGAGAGCCAGATTCGTCGGTTCTTTGGGAGCTGGTTGGTAGCTGGTAGGCGCAGTTGTTGGCAAAGTGCGGGGTGTGGAGTTTGGCCAGGCGGGAGCTGGGTCTTTACCCTTTTCTGACCAGGTTGGGTCCCTGAGAAGGGGAAAATCGAGACCAGGGAAATCTTGTGAGGAGACTGGCGAGAAGTCCAGGACTGGGTTCTCGGGTCGTTTAGGACGGCCGGGTTGGTGGATCAAAAGGGGGGCTTTATTGGAGCTTCAGGAGGCGGAACCGGGGGGTACAAAGCGACAGAGGTCCATCTGGTTTCCATAATAGGCCGAGATGCTACTTGTTTGGGTTAGACAGGGGGGTATTGGACCCGCCAGAAAAGGTCCTCTACACCTCTGCGGCCAAACACACGCCGACGTGGGCTGCCGGGGGGGTAGCAGGAGGCAACGAGATGAACGAGAGCCTATCGAAGGCCCCGGAGGACCTTTTGGGCCCTTTTTGTCGTTGCAACTCGGCAAATGTTCTCCAGCTTGAAAGAGCTCTAGCAACTCTAGCAGCTCTAGCAGCTCTCTAGTAGCTCAGGGCAGTGTACTTGGCGGCAGGTCCATATGTTGAGCCGTGTCATCCGGCTCCCCGTCCCTTCCACTTGGTAAGCGCTATGTTGGCTTGTGTTGGGGTGTCATGGTTGACATGGACTCGACATGCTTCTGGTGATCGATATCGATCGACCAGATGACGGGTATGCTTGGCCAAGGTTCAGGATCAGGATCGCGTGGGCGTGTGATACGTGACATGTCTCAAAGTGGAAAGGGGAATAGGTAGTGGAAGGCAAAGTGAAAGGAACAAATGCAGAACGGGCAAAAGGGAGTTACTCGATGAAAATTAGGACAATTGCTTACCTATACACAGTTCGAGAAGGATGGCATTTTGATATGTGCCTGTTGAGTGTCGCCAATACCATCGCTGCTCGGCATCAACCAAGTCACGCTACTGGCCCGACGGAATGGATTGGTCGTGGCTGCGAGGGGTCTCGGACTCTTTTGCCGGTACTGGATAGGCCAGAGAGTGCCAGGTAGCTAGGTAGCTAGGTAGCGTGGTACTGTAGCTCACAAGATGAGGTAGGGGACTGTCAGGACTGTGTAACAGAGTAGGTTCATCCGTCGACGTTGACAACGTTGCGTTGTGACTTGTCTTGGCCGCTCCTGTTGTGTAACATGAAAAATATGATATGCGGCGGCAGCGACATCGGGAGGGCGAAAAAGGGCGAAATCCAGCATGAAAGGTATTGTCCGATAACTGACAGATACAATACGTAAACGAAACCCGTGATGCGACGGTGACGCCGACGGTGAGGCTGGTATGTGACGATGATGGATTTGCCAGCTATACACAGTGTTGAAGAACTTCTGAAGAGCAGCAGTGGAAGAAGATGTCGACGGGAAGGATTCAATGGAGTGAATGTGGAGAACCGCTATTGGATTGCGATGGAGGAGAGATCCAGCGAAGATTGTGAAAAGTGGACGAATGAACCATTCATCATTCATCTCTTCTGCCCCGCCTACCCACCGAGGTTCCATCCCTCCCTCGTCCAAAGTGGGGTTATTGCGAACCAGACTTTACCGCACTCACTCCTCCGTCTCGTCTCGTCACTGCATCGTCGTCTGCGCCTTCCTATCCCATCTCCAACTGCAGCAGTCAACTGTGGAAGCGACGACAGATGCGACACCAAATGCGACATCAACTGAACCCAAGTGAGCCTACCGCAGGAGGCTACGAGACACCGGAGTTCTCTCCGGTGGATGATGATAAAATATACACTAGCGATTTTTAGTGGTCATTCGAACTCATTATATACAACCCTCTTTGCCCGTTTGAGGAAAAAGAGCCCACCTCGCCGTCTTGGCTTGTTTGTTCGTTAAATACCATACAGTGCCTGCCACAGGGCACCCTCACTGCGCAACTATTCCGGCGTATCGTTCCCGTCGTCACCACTGTACGGATACAGCAGCGGAAGGCGCCGGCATCTTCCCGCCCGCCGTCACATCCACCAACGCCTCGCCTCGGCTGTGAACTATCACCAGGGACAATCTCAGACACCCTTCAGCTTTCCGGGCGACACCTCCAGCCAACAACATCGACCACCGCCTATGCCCAGGCACAGGACGGCGGCCTCAACTGCACATCAACCCACGCGCTCCGGCAACCATCATCGAAGATTATTGAAGCAGGTTTTGCTTATTCGCATCGAAAAGGCAGCTCCCGTCGTTTCCCCCGTGGCTTCCACGCTGCAATCAGGGTGCTGTTCTGTCTGATTTGCGTTGCCTCATCGGAAATTTGGATGCCGGACTTATCTCGAGCCCATCTCGGTCGACCATTCAGAGCTCCGGCCTCCTCACCGCAAGTACTCTCGTTCTCCATCGCGCCTCGGCGTCAGGGCGTCTAAGGCAACAGATCTGAGATTTATTGGAAAGGGGCTCAAGGTCACCCGTGGTCCCCGAAAGAAACCCCATTGTGGAGGAGTGATGGAGGCTGTCACGTGTCACTCTTGAAAAAGATGCTGTCGGGTCGGGTGGCAGTTGTGTGGTTGCGTTGGATGGTTGGAATGCTTCGGCCATATCGAATTCGACCACCACAAGAGCAAGTTCGGTCCATCTGATTCGTTCAAGACCGCAGAACGTTTCTTGGTGTCTTAACCTGGGGCAAGCTCCCTCCTCGGCTACAGCCCTGTCTTGCCTCTATGAGCCGATGTCAGCTTCGCAGGGAAGACAAGCTTCCCGTCTCGATACGCGACTAAAACATCAATGCTAGACATTGTTTGCTGCAACAGTGTGATGCGGCATTGGTGTCGATCACTTGCTGCGTGTCGACGACAAGGGTTCACGGCTACCGAGTCCGCTAAAGAAGACGGACGGGCTGTCACCCACATGTGCCACGTCTAATTCTCCGCGGAGGCTCACGGATGCACGGACCAGTCCGGGGTTCGGATAACGGGCACGGTACGCGAGCACGACGACGAGAGCTCACTTCTCTCTGTCCAAACAGCGTTGAGATGGACAAACCGATGGTGATTCTACAGGAAGCTAGAAGCTTGCATTGCCCCCGATCCACATGCCGCATATCGCGCAAACTCCGGAGTCCGAAATGTTCAGGAAGGTGGAATCTCCAGCGCTGCCACGCCATGTCTGGTGAGTATCACGGCCATGAACTTTGTTGTCAAGACAGGCAGTGCTTTGAGTTGATTTGAGGTCCACTATGGAAAGACAAATGCCGTATATTGGATTACCTGGACGAATTTGTCTGAAAGAAAAGCACAGTGTTTGTGCTATGGAACGACAGGAAACATCCAAAAGCTTTGCTGCTTGTTGGCAGAAACTGCTTGGTTGTATGAACAGCAAAGCAGTGTGATATGCTCATTGACACTGCTATAAAGATGACCGGCCACATGCTTGGACTTACACCTTTAGTTCGCAGGAACTGCTCGGTAGGACCACGATATCATTGCTGATAGTTCACTGACCTGAATACAATATCCGAATTGTGTCACCGACGGCAAAATGGATCGACCGCCAAGTAAACAAGACCGCCGACAGCATGGAGGTAACAGTAAGTCGATGATCGTCGGCTTGAAACGCACTATTTGCCAAACTAACATCGTGAAGCCCCTATACAGCAGGTCCCTGAACATCAACCATCAGTAGCCCATCCCGACACGAGGGGACGCTCGTACCCGACACCTATCGACATCCAGGGGGCGAGAATCGTTCGGAATCACCGGCTAGAAGAGCTCGTCAACACAGCTTTCCCTTCTTCTTCTCAGGACAACCTCAACACTGCGAGTGCAAGCAATACCATACCCACGGGCCCCAGGGCCATGAACCGCGCCCCAAACCAGGCTATTACAGCAACAACACCACTTCAACAACAATATTTCTCCAGATATCCCAACTCCGAACCTCGTCCACATCGAAGGGGCGGAAGCCTAGGCGGTATCGGTTACCAAGTATCTCAACACCAACATTACGGGCAAGGTCCAAGTCGTATACAATATGCACAAAGCGCAAGCCACATCTCGTCTCACCCCTCCACAGCCCCATACCAAGAACCCCAATATCAAATTCCAAGCCGTATCGCTCCAGGATATCCACAACCTCAAGGTTTCACCAGATACCCGAACTCTCATGAGCCCCGTCTGCATCAAAGGACTGGAAGCCTAGGCGAGGTCCCCTACCAAATATCTCAACCCCAACACCATGGGCTTGGGCAAGGTCCAAGCCGTATCCCTTCAGAATATTCACAATACCCAACCCATAATATACCCCATATCCCCACTCATTCTCATTCCCAATCCTACAAGTACACAACACCAACACAAACCCCACACTTCATAGCCTCCCTCTTCCAAACCGCCACGTCCTCGCAAACCTCACAAACTCCCCGACCAATACATCCACCCCGTCCGGCAACAACACAGCCTTCTTCATCCTCCTCCTACCCTTTACCTTCCAACCCCGTACTCTCCAACCCGTTTGTCTCCAACCTCTTAGCCTCCAACCCCTTATCCTCTCAACCATCATCCTCCAACCCTTTAGCCTCCCATGCCTCATCTTCCCACGCCTCATCTCACCCTTCATCATCCAACCCCTTACCCTCCAACCCCTTAGCCTCCCACCCCTCATCCTACCCCCTCGGACCTCTCTCCTCCATCCCTCTCCCCTCCACCCACCCCCTCCCCTCCTTCCTCCAACGCAACCTAGACCAATGTGCTCCCTACCTTTCGCCTCCCCGCGATGACGAAGAGTCCGATCTAGACTTCGACGAAGAGTCCGATCCAGACTTCGAAAGGGAGTCCATTAAGACAAGGTTCGGACCGGTGGTTTGTAAGCCTGTGCCGGAGTTTTTGATGGGTAGTATGGAGAGGACGGGGAGTGGGAGGGTTTTTTGGAGGGTGCCTGGGTCGGGGGATGGGTCGGGGTTGGGACCTGGGACGAGGGATGTGTCGGGGGGTGTGAGAGGCGCTGGAGATGTGAGAGGCGCTGGGGGCGGTGAAGGCAGAGAGGCGATGAATGTGGGTAATGGAGGAGGAGGAGGAGGTGGTGAGGGTGATAGGGGTAGAGAGGGTGATACTGGGCGGGGAGAAGAGGGTGCTGGAGGTAACGAGGGGAGGGAATGCCATGGTGAAGAAGAGAAAGGGAAAGAGAAGAGGAAAGGAAAGGGGAAAGGGAAGAGGAAAGAGGAGGGGCAGGGGCATGAAGGGATCAAAAGAGTGTCGACGACGAGTTCACTCAGTTCGATGGCCAGCTCTACGTCGGCTGCATCTACATCGTCGCATAGTTCCCGAGGAGGACTGAATCCTCGCGCTCCTTCATATGCTTTTGTTAGTGGCAGTTCCCAGGGTCGGGGGCAGGGAAACGTAGTAGATATGAACAGGTCTAGTACCAGTCCAGCACATCTCAGACGTAGTTACTCCCAATCTTCTGTTTACGTTCCTCCTCTTTATTCTCAGCAAGATCAAGCTGGACCTTCTACTTCCCATTCCCATGTTTATAACCACGGGCAGTCCCATTCTCATACTCATCATGAGTCTCAATCATCGCATCACCATCAGCAGCAATCGCAGGTAGCAGAATTCACACCCCTGATAACCGAGATAATCCCCGGCTATCTCCCCCCCGCATCTGTATCGCCCTCGCGTGCCACATTCTCTATTCCTTCTTCCTCTCATAACCTCTCTTCCCCAGCTCAGACTCTTGCTTCCGCTTCTGCTCCGCCCACTATCACCAACCCACCTCAAGGTTCCCAGGAACCTCAACAACCAGAAACCCTCCAAATCTTCGACTTCGACTCCGCCATCTCCGCCATGCGCTCCTACTTCAGAGCCCTCCCCATCAATGCCCCATCCACCGACCCGGCTCTGAGTCCCTACAGCCCGTTGATGTCTGGCGTTGTTGTCTTGTGGGACGGCGAGAACAGGATGAACTTGAGGGTCAGGTGTTTGGGGCTCTTTGTAGATGGTATGGGGAGGCCGGTGGGCTTGGGGCAGAGGAAGGTGTCGGGAGGGTCAGGCAAGGAGTCAAGTTCGGGGTCGGATACGGTTAAGGCGGGGGAAGTAGGGCAAGTGCAGCCGGAGAAGTCGGCTCTGGAGATTGAGCAAGGAGAGCAGCGGGGTGGGAAAGAAGGGGGCCGGAGTGGGAAGGGGAAGGGGAAAGAGAAGGAGAGTGGGAATGGTGGTGGAGAGAATAACTCCTCGAGAAGAAACGAAAGGGTGTTTTTTAGGCCTGTCTTGATTGATGGCTTTCCATTGGGATATGTCCCGCTTGTATACTGGCAACAAGATTCAGAAGAGGTGATGAGGGATCAAGCGATGGGAATTAGGATGGTGATGTTTCGGCCGAGGGCGGGTCAGGGGCAAGTCCAAACGGGATCGGTTATGGGAGGGGGAATGATGATTCCTCAAGCGGGAGAACAAAGAGACCAAGCTGTGCAGGAATGGCTGGAAGCCGAGGCCATGAGTGTAAGTGAATGGCAGGCGCGGATGGGGAATCCGGAGTGGTGATGAAAGTCGGGAATTCCGAGATGAGGAGGGACAGGTTGCCTGAGATGTTCTTTTGAGGTGCGATAGATGGTCGAGATAGTGGACAGATAGAACAGAAACGTAGTGAGAACATAACAACGTGTACACAACAAACTTGCCAGGCAAGTCAAGACTCGGAATTGAGCAAGTTGATGAGACTACTGCCAAGAATTCACGCGGAGGAAAAAAGAACTTCGCACGTTGATGTGATGATGTGTAGCAGGAAAGAAATTAGAGGTCTTACACCGAAAAAGGAAAAAAAAAAATCAAAAACATACAACACCAGGGATTCGCTGGTCGTCACCGACCCAACTACTAGTCTGGCCCTCACTGGCTTATCTATGGGAGAGCGGACGGGATCCCGAGTTTTCCAGTGGGTATGGTCGTATGTGATTGTTTGTTGGGAAACATCTGCTTATGAATGGTGCACAAAGGGTCAACATGTTGTCTCTGTTCTTGATTGCATCGTGGGAGCGTGTGATGACCAAAGCGGAAGTGAGGTGTTGTGGCTGTTGGACACTCGCAAAGAAGAGGTATGAGACAAACCAATCGCCGGCAAAGAGCTATGGAAAGGGCTCCCGGAACTCTTCAGGAGGGCCAGATGAACTTTCTTGAGCTGGGAATCATGGTCGTTATTCGTTCTCTTTGGTCGTTGGTGGTTGTGGATTGCTGGACCGTCATGCGCCTGCCGCCGAAAGGTACCTCTGGGCGAATGTTGTTCGACTGATGAAGTTTGTGGAGAAGCAGAGAAAATCCAAACCTGGAAATGCCCGTGGCTCCGACAAGTCGATGAAATGGCGGGGCATGTTCTACTCGATTCCGATTCTATCGACCAGTTGCTCCTTCCAAAAGTCATCCACCTCTTCCTGTCGTTTTTATGTTCATGCATTTGGAGGCAGGCACGAACGACATGACTGCCGCAGCATTGTGGACCATCGCAGTTCCCCCCGTCTGGCGGAAGTCGGTCCGTCTTCTTCCCCTGAAGAGTTGAGACTCCCGACTCTCTCCCCTCAAAGCAAAACTCTACCCGTCTTTTTTGTAAAAGCCTTATTGATATCTCTTGATTATGTTCACAGCATTTTCCTGCAGATTCCCCGGGCCACTTTACTGGGAGTTCGGGTAGTTGTCCGGAGAAACAGGAAATCGGTGTGATATCGAAAAGTGGAGCAAACACACTGTAAGCTTGGACTTTTAGTGGGCAAAATGCAGTGGTTACAGTGGCGGGGATGCCGAACGGCCCACTGACGTTCCCCTTGCATCCTGTCAAAACTTACGACACCAAAACCGCGAGTTACACCTTTCCAAGTCCTCCCACAGCAACCTAGTCCAGGGTAGGGAATACGAGATGCCATCGACCCATCGTCGCCCTCACCGACTCAATGCATAATGTCCTACAAACTTTGCTACGAACCGAGATTTCCAAGGACGAGAGACGCGATTTCCGACTGGTGCGGATGATCTCACCGATGCCCGTTGCGCTGTGAGCACATTGCAACTCTGTGTTGGCGAACGAGATGCTCAATGCGCTAGGTCGCGATTCACGCTTCGTTCGGAGGACAATGTGTGAGGAAAACCCACAAAATCTACGACTGACATGAGGGAAGGGCCTTTCTTTCAGTTATCCATCGGCCTTTCTCACAGATGGAACGCAGTGAGAAGCTATACTTTACGAGTGACGATGGAGAGTCTCCGTCGGTTTTGCGGTAAAACGTCGAGCTCGCCAGCTTCCGCGATGGTTCCGCGATGAGAAAGCCTCCCTTCAACCACGCAGGCTATCGTGATGGCCTCTGAGTCGACATGCCCACTCACCTAGGTCGGTCTCGTGACTCTGATATTGACAGCAAGTCTCGTCGTGTCACCCCCCTGCCTTCCTGCTCACCCCTGCCCTGCCCACTTGTCTAGATCTTAACTCGTGCGGGTAGCAACACTATTGTCGGCTAAATGGACCAGATGGCGAGCTGCCCTGAGAGCCTTTCAACCGATATTCCCATGTTTACCCAACCTCAAGGACCTGATCATCGCAAGGCGTCGGGAATCGATCTTCATCTCCAGCCCATCTCTGGTATAGCGTCGCGCTTCTGCTTCCAGATACACGGGTTCTGCTCTCTGATGTTCATTTATCATGAGCTTGAGCCTCTTGGTCCCGGGCCTGTCAGCTTTTGTTCTTCTTACAAGGCCACTACGGTATCTCCGACCAAAGTACAACGGTACATCAAACCCTGGATCACGGTTCCGCTTGTTCGGCATCTGGACAAGGGGGTATCGGCAGTTCAATCCGGGGTACAGCAAGAGAACCACGGCTCAAGATGAGGTTGTGCAGCCAAGAAGCTTGGCCCCTTCCCGGTAGATGGAAATGTCGTAACCGTCCGGCCAAGCATCGAACCACAAAGCCAAGTTGTTGAAGAACAAAACTAGCGACAGCCAGGTGCGTCGATGAGAGTGGTCGAGTGAACGTCCTCCGAAGGTAGTAGGGACTGAACGTTTAAGCGTGCCAATAGTTAACAAGACCCTGGCCAAATACCAAGATCCGATAGGCTTGAGTGGTGGATATCTCTTGTTTCAGCAAGGCCAGCCTCCGTCTTCGACGACCACTGCAAGGATTCTCAAACACGGACTTACGAAAATGGAAGCTCGATAGAAGCCGTCGACGTCCGTGACCGAGCCGCATTGCGGGGCCCCATCGATCCCTTCATTCAGCCTGAATGCATACGGAGCCTCCCCTTCCGCCACGAAAAGCCGGTGTAGAATGGCGTTATCCCAATCTTGGGTACGGGGATCGGATGATGGATACAACCCTATCTGAGACCACCTCCATGGACTCGGTCCTTGGCATCAGAAGAAGCAAGCTCGACAGAGTCGCAAAGATGGCAACCTCGAAGGTGACAGGGACGACGACAATCTAACCCGGAGATACGGTTGGACTGCCTAAACTGGTCCTGTCAATCAAAAGCGACGACAAGGGGTTCGAAAGACGGATATATAAGACCTTCACGATCGTCGTGTTTCGACTTCTGTTTATCCTCTCACCATCACCAGCCATCAGCCATCCTCTTCAACCGAGTTTCAGATAGATCAGACACAATGGTTTCCATCAAGTCCCTTCTCCTCGGCGCCGCCGGTGCCCTCGCCGTCCCCTTCAACGCCACCGAGTTCTCCGAGCTCAACGTGCGCGCCGGCACCCCCAGCAGCACCGGCTTCAACAACGGCTTCTACTACTCCTTCTGGACCGACGGCGGCGGCAATGTCAACTACGCCAACGGCAACGGCGGCTCTTACTCGGTGAACTGGCAAAACGTCGGCAACTTCGTCGGCGGTAAGGGCTGGAACCCCGGTTCGGCTCGCACCATCACGTACTCGGGTTCCTTCAGCCCCTCCGGCAACGGCTACCTGTCCGTCTACGGCTGGACCCGCAACCCGCTTGTCGAGTACTACGTCGTCGAGAACTTTGGCACCTACAACCCTTCGTCGGGCGCCACCCGTCTCGGCTCCGTCACTACCGACGGCTCTACCTACGACATCTACAAGACTACCCGCGTTAACCAGCCGTCCATCGACGGCACCGCCACCTTCAACCAGTACTGGTCGGTCCGCCAGCAGAAGCGCACCGGTGGCACCGTCACTATGAGCAACCACTTCAATGCGTGGGCCAAGGCTGGTCTGCAGTTGGGCACGCACAACTACCAGATTGTGGCGACGGAGGGATACCAGAGCAGTGGATCTGCTTCTATCACTGTTCAGGGCCCTTGAGCGATGGAGTTGGGTACCGGAGAGATGTCGGTATGGTGTTAGAGTGGACTGCAGGAACTCGAGGAAGCTTGGAATATGTTGAGGGTGTGGACGGTCGGAAGTTGGACATCGGGAAGGAGTGAGAGTGGCAGTTGTTGGAGAGGTGCGAGTTGCTCTTTCCGGGCACTAAGGTGTACCTAGACGTGCGCCATCTCGCTGCAGTTGTCCAGACTGCTCTGGAAGTTGCGACCCCACCGGACTTCTCCCCTTTTTGGTAGACAAGACCTCACAATCAAGTTCTTCTCTTCTACCAAACTTTTCTTGAGTAGCTCAATCAATTTGAATTCCCTCACCGCTTAGATGTTTGTTCTTCGATATGACATCCACATTCCAAATTCAACCAACGCCGTCTCATGGCTTCAGGCACAAGCTCGAGTTGAAAATATTGCGTATGTCCATGTCCGCCCCAGAACCCCTGGCGGTGAAACCAATGCATCCAATACCTCTGCCAGGTCGTTACAATCCATGCAGACGTTCGGATCTCACGTAACACAGAGAATATGCGGAAAGCAGACGTGCAGGCGCCACTTCATATCTGGCATGATCCTATTGACGCCTCCTAGCCTGGTGGATCCCACCGCCATGTCGTGCCTGACGAGATAAATAGCAGCCGTTCCAATCCTGTGAGTTTCTCCCACAATTCCGGATTTTCCCTCGATCCTCTTTCAGCGATTTGCGTTCGTGGATAACGCAAGCAACATCATCCGCAGACGCAGTGTTCCTCCGGGCTTGCGGTCAAGACCTGGGCTACCCACAGCTCTCTGCCGGCCATGGCAATCGCCGCGCAACTCACATCCACTCTCTCATATCTTACGATGCCGCCCTGATTTTTCATTCGGCTGGTCACCGCCCTTCACAGTCAACGGAAAAAGACCCAGCACTGTCACTCGAGAACGCTCATGTTCATGGGTCAGGTTGTGCCACAGTGGCTTCTTACCTCTCGTCCCCAAATGGTCGATCCTCTCGCGAATCCCAGGAACATCCGGACATGTTTGACCCGTTCCGTCGGAGTCGTTCTAAGAAAACAGCAACAAGCCGGTCCCCCACGCACCCAAAGCATGCGTTGGCAGCCCTATTTGTCAATCTCGTTGCCCTGACTGGGCAAGTGCAATGATTGCAAGCGTCATGCCTCGCATCATGCCCACGCAATTAGAACGACCACGGTCCGCGCGAGATTCCGATCCGATTGTAGCATGATTTGAAGGTCTCGGAAGAGGGACCAGGATGTCGATGATCGAGGCGATAATATTGAGCGGTCAGGGGGAGTAGCCAGTGGGAGCTCCAGCAGGGAGAATATGGTTCAGTTGCGTCTATTCCCGCGACTCACAGGCGCGGATGACTGGGAGACCGGTACGGTGCTTAGACTACGGACGAGGAGTCAGCATGCTTCCGAATGGACAATGGAAACCCAATAGCTTCACCGAAGAAGAGCATCAACGGAAGACAACAAGCTAAGCTTCAAAAGGGAAGGAATTGCTTTCCGAGCTCTTTACCGCTCTTTCTGAGTTGTCTTCCGTTGTGTTCAACATCAGCATAACCTTGGAAACAAACATCACGATCTCCAAGAGCTGTCTTTGGATATTCGTACTACAAAATGGGAGTGGCAGCACCGAGAAAACGAAGCCGTCAAGCAGTGGCACCTCAGCAAATCTCCGACACTCTTCCAGCTCCAAGCCAACATCAATCCCAGCCCTCTGAGACAAGTTACACGCTTTCTTCTGTGACTGAGACACCTACCACATTAAAAGCGACACCCTTCCTCCCGACGAAGCTACTCGTGATACTAGAAACTCCAACCAGTTTCTCGCCCCCCGTGTTTGCAGAAACATCATTATCTTCACACAGTTCTGCCGTAGCACTTGGAATCGTCTTCGGCGTCTTCTTCGGCACAATCATCTTCTTCTTCATCGTCTGGCGTCTCTGCCGTCGCCGTTCAACACCAAAGTCTTCAGCATCAACTTGGCCATCATCAGCCAAAGCCACCACCGCCATGCCCGTCAGATACTCGTCAACCATGCGCTACCCGCAGAGGCCAACAATAGCCCGAATCAAAAGCGGCGACCGTAGAGAGCGAGCAGCACCAAGCGAAGAAGCGGAAAAAGTACATACAACAGCCAAGGTGGTCAAGGTCATCCAGTCTGATGCACCCGTGCAAAGCTCTAAACGGGATTCTCGCCCAGTTTCACATGGGACTAGACCGCCACGTCATCACCGTGATCTCTCTGTTTCTCGACATCGAGAGTTTCCGCATCCGGGCCGACAAGCAGTGGTGGACGTATCCAGCCCTACTACCGAAAAATGGGATACTCATGACGTCCATCCACCCGAGAGGTCGAGGCACAAGTACGACCTCGACGACAGGCCAGCGGTCAGGGGCAGAAATCGTCAAGACGATCCTTACCATCCACCACCGGTGATTTACGTCGCCGGACGAGCAGCCCATGAAAGGAGCAGTCGAAGAAGTCACGAGCGGGTACCACAACACCCACAAGGACACGGGCAGGTAACTCACGAGCGGAGACGGATTAGGAGATCACAACCTGCTAGCGTGAGCGTTGTTCAAGAGTCAGTACCTGCGGTTCATGCCGCCTCTGTCTCAGCACCCGCGGTACCGACATCGACGAGGAGGTATCAGCCGCCGAGGTATGAGTCAACTTCTTCCGGGACAAGTAGCTTAGGCCTGTCGGACAATATTGGCGAAGAGCCACCAAGCCTTACATCGTCATCGTCGTCTTCAAGTTCTCCGGAGGGAGGGAGGAGCTGGTCGCGGCGACGTTCACGTTCGCAGAGTCCGGCCAGAGTCAGATTCACGCTCCCTTCTGGGGTGGGACAGTATTTGGATGCTGATTGAGTTATGGCGATGATGCCACAAGCACTTCGCGCTTGGTTTCCTTTGTTCTTCTCTTCTTTACGTTCTTTTTGTACATTTTTCTCATGTATTGTTTCTGCAGCTGCAGCGAGCCCAAGGGCAATCATTAGATGGACTAAAAGAGGGAGTGATAATGGTTTTTGTTTTGGAAGTAGATAGAGGACAGTTACGCAAAGTGAGAAGTTACACCCAAAGCGGTTGATGTTTCTTGTTTTGTGTGCTTTAGGACAATGCTATTTTGAGGATTGCCCAAACTAAGGTTTGGAACATACTCGCTACGAGCTGCAAACAATTTCACTGCTTGCATAACTGCTGCATCCCGCCCCGCGCAGACAGAGGCTTTGCTCATGCGAGCGAGCCAAAAGCCAAAACAAAAAAGACATGAAACCAAAAGAAGCCAACTTTCAAGAGAAAAAAGACAGATGAGAAAAACAAGACCTAAAAATGGAAAAAGAAATGCCCAATAACAGGATTGAACTGTTGACCTTCGCATGGACTTGATATCAGAAGAACCGATATTAGTACGACGCTCTAACCAGCTGAGCTAATCGGGCTAGTGCTGATTGTTGGAAAAAATTGGCCTGACAAGGCCTTATTTATCATTTACGGGCCGCACAGACACCGATGCTGCCGAGCTCGTGAAGCGATGATCGATGATGCTTGGTGGACACTCCCCGATATTTCTGGCAAACTCCGCAAATCACTCGATATATTGATTCAGGAGGAAGGGGATTCACTTTTCTAAGGCATGGGCTGAATTTAGTTGCATCAATTTGCTATCACCGACTATCAAACGACTGATCAATTTTCGCCACCCAACACCTTTTCTAGTTCTGCCTTGAGGCGTCTGTCTAGAACCGTACACCTTGTAAGGTGAGGAACGCTAGAAAAGCCACAAATACGCTGATATACAGAAATGTCCACCTCCTGAACACAAACTGGTAGGCCCTTCATGTAAGTTAATGGCCTTGACTGATCAACATCAAAGTCTCGATCCCAATCTTCTCCATCACCCATTCCTCTCCAGGTGGAGTATTCTCCCTTCTTCCACTTTTTCGACAACAACCCGCAAACTCATGGTAGTGTCGTCCCTGATTGGATATTTACCCACGAACTGTAACTGTATTCTACTTCGGGCCAATCTCCTTCTGGTCAGTATTCTTCCCCCGACTCGTCCAGACCTTTCTAGGAGATGTGGGACATACCGAACCAGAGGGACGCGGCGTACGTGGAACCAGCGACCGCCATAACAGTATTCGAACCGTCTTCGTCTTCCAGAGGGTAGCTGAAGACCCCGGGCCAGGCTAGCGCCCATTCATATGTGTCTTCTAAGATCAGGGCTGGGCTCCCAGGATCAACCGGGCTAACCACATCCAAACTGTTATTTTCCGCACAAGCAAGCGGCGACGCGCCCTTGGAGACCTTAGCCACGCGCGCCGGCGGCTGTCTGCGGAACGAGAACGGATCTCGTCTCCGAGACCTCGGGTTGGCCGTGACGCGGATGGTGTGGAGGTTCCGCAGCATAGTCATAGCTTTGTCGCGGGTGCTGGGCTCCCGGAAGAGGCGGAGAAAGCTGTGGAGGCACTGGATGGTCTCGAGATGGTAGTAGTCGAAGGACTTGACGGCTTCAGTAACCGGCACGACATAGTTTCCATAGATTACGGTTCTCCCATTTGAGGTTTGCGGGATGTCGGCCAGTTGCGGGCGGCGGAAGACGAAGTGGAGGTGGCGGAGGTTGGGGAACTGGAAGAGGAAGGTAAAGGGGTTGGTCGCACCGGGGTTGGTCCAGTCGTAGCCGCCCAAACGCAGGTCCTCGACGCGGTCGAGCTGGAGCTCGATTCGATGAATCCGGCTCAGCAGGACGGTAGGCGCCGGGGCAGTGAGATGGGGCCGACCCAATCCCTGCCACGGTGAAGAATCGTACATGAAATCGGAGCTGTCAGTTCCGTTACGAGGGCGGCTCAGTTGGACAGCCAGGGTGTCTGTGTGTGGGTTGAATAGATATACGGGAAGCTCCCTTTGGGACGAAGGCAGCGGGCTTCCCCAATACTTGAAAGCCAACTCGCGGCTCTCCCTATTGATTTGGAAGAGTCTGATTTTCTTGTATCTGATTCTCTTGTAGTGGTCTCGAGTCCCCAGGCATATGCAGTGTGCGGAGACGATGGCCTCGAGCCCTACCAGACTTTGATAGGTTGAAAGGTCACCGGTGACCGTAACTGGATCAACCGACATCTTCCAGATCTCTTGTCGGAGCTCGGGCGGTAGCATTGGGAAGAGGGAAAACCGCTCGTAGAGCCTTCCCTTTCCGGTCGAGGTGGCAATGCCGGACGGTCGGCTTGGGCGACTCGACCACCATAAATCAGACCAGGGGCATGGAGTAAGGGAGGGAACAGATTGCTCCCTGCTAGTTCCACGAGTGTTAGCCATGAACACGATAAATAACCAAAGAGACGCTCTGAATTTCTGACTTACGCTTGACTCTCCTCCGGACGACATCGCACAAGATCGATGCAATCGCTGATGATGCCCTTGTAGTTAGGCTCGTCCGTAAGAATACGGTGGACGAGTGATGTCGGTGGCATGGTGAATTGTAATCCCGAGATATCTCGATGACTGTAGATGTTGTTGACTTGTATCGTGATTATAGTATCCGTGATGGCAATGGCAAAAAGTTGTCGATTATCAGAAGGGGGGGAAAATGTGCGTGTGGGATACAAAACAGGTGGGAAAAAATACCAGTAGGTCAAGGGTTAATAATATGTGAGAACCATCAATCTACAGGTTTTTCTATGCAGACATCTGCACTCTCCGCAGGTTTCGGTGCGAGTGAATGGTCTGCGTGAACAACCTGCCTAACCTTGAAAAGCCTCAGAAGCACTGAACCTTTGCCACGGCATGGTGAATGAGACGGATCAAGGTCCGGCGTATTAGATGGCTGACAGCATGAGATGGAACACTATCCCAGGCATGTTGATGCCGTGATAGAGGCAAGGCTTTAGCCAAAACCTTGGGTAGAAACTGACTTCTTCGAAGAAGCCACTTCTCTTGCCCTTAACACGCCGCTCACGCTGCCTTGGTGATCCTTCATCATAACTCGAGGTTTAACCACGAGCACCCTGGCATCACCGATTTGCACTGGCACTGAGAGATATTTTTTATTTGCGAAGTCCCAAATCAACCGGTCAAGTTCATGATGCATCCTGCCATTTCAAATCATCAGTGTGCTCCATACTCTAGAGCCACCTTACTAGGTCGTCGTTTATATGAGCCCATATGACATGAGAGCTTTGGACGATTTGCGAGCACAGGGCTCGAGCGCTTGCTCAGGACGACTGCTTGTACCAACACAACTGGATGAACAACAAGCACTGCTTGTTGGATAGCAACATCCATTCCATCGGAAACTCTGAACAGATACTTAGGGGACTGCCTGTGATGTGAGTACCTCTAGGTTTGTTCAGGCCCCAGGGAAGCAGCTCGCTTGATCACACTTGGCTGTTTCCCTAACCCCAGACACAGAAGCGCCGTCACTTGACGTAATAGTAGCCGCAGGTCGATATCCGTTGATGATACATCAAGAAGTGATTTGACCCTGATGATCAACAAGCCAAATTGATCACCAAATACCACGAAAATGTGTTGTTGTATCAGATGTCACATCCGAGTTGAACTAGGCGCTCGCAGGGGCACATGTCGTGTCGAGGCATGTTGTCTCTGTCATTTGGATGTTCTTGTGTTTTTGGGTCATCGCCCGCAGTTTTGGGGTTTCTCGAACGCCTTTCTGGTTGCGATAGTCGACGCACCATCTTCAACTAGCATAGATCCTGGGGCTTGCCTCATCATCAAAAACCTTTTTGTGATCTGATGCTGAATGTCCTGTGGTCAGTCTTGGCTCTTCAATGTGTGAATGCAATGATACTTATGTTGATCCTGTCATGTCGTCAAGAAGAGCTGCCTTGCCACCTTGTCTTTGATCGACCGCTGGGTTGACGATAGTCGATGGCACTGCCACCCGGCTGTTGATGTCAGACACTGGCCTGATATCATAGGTCCAAGGTTGCAGCCAAGCCGGATGGGGGACCGACCACCACAGTTTCTTGGGCAAGGACTGCAAGCCCTCTAATGCTCCTATCTTCTAGAAACGTGCCTCGCGTTGAGCTTGCCGTTAACGAGAACCTTGCAGAAGGCCAGGAGCAATTGCAAGAGCGAGGAGTGAGATTGAGGTTGCCTTTTGGGGCTGAGCTTAACCCGCGTGATCGCCATGTGACCCCATCTCACCCGCAACCTTGGCGTTTGGTTGCTGCCTGTTCGCTAGCATTCGAGCAGTACAGGGCAGAGCAATTCAAGCCACAAGCCACTTAGATCACTCTTGAGTTTGAGAGGAGGAGAGATATGCACCTGGCCCAAAACGCCACCGAGGCTTATTGTCGGTGTCGAATTTGGAAAGAAGGATCGGATTTCTCCAGCGATGAGCATTGTAAAGGTTGAAATACGCCTTCCATATGCAGTGCCTCTTGAAGTGTTCGTTGGGTCTCAATAGAGCTTACCGAGTCCGTTTGTGGTCAGTTCATAGGGACCTAAAGGCGTAATCCGGCCGTACGGTGTGGGTCAAAGCGGAAGAGTGGAGTCTGGGGTAGAGCCCAAGCCAATCGGATCTGCATTTATTGACAGGTACTTAGGAAGGTACCTAGAGAGGTACCAGACCTTCCAGTTTCCAGGGGCAGGTGCAATGCATGTGCTGTAACGTCCAGGCACTGTCAGCTCAACGTCGACTTCCCAAACCACTATAAAATACTTCTTTCCCGCCCACGACGAAGCTACACGCATCTTGTTGTGCTGATAATACCTTACGTCGTCCTGGAATAACAGTCAACCTTTCAACCGACCCTCGACCTGACTGACGAGATCAAACAGGACTAGTTGCGTGCTCGTAGGATTCTACCATTCTCTTTGAACGGACAGGTCCCAGTCCAACATGTCTCGACGCTCATCCATCTTCGGGAGGCTTGGTCACCAAACCTCATCGGCGACGGCAAGCATTGCAACCAGCAACGAGAAAGACGAACAGGAAATCGATGGCAAGCTCGCACCGCCCCCAGCCTACACCACCGTAGACGAGTCGGCCACGGCGGACTTGACAGCGGCCTTTGACCAACTGAACCTTTCCAACGCCGCTTCCGATCCAACTGTCGATACATGTCTTGCCCACTTGAAGCTGCTGTTCGCCATCCAGTCCATGAAGGAAGAGGTCGGCTATACAGATGGCCTCTGGGGACTGTGGGACTCCCTTGCCGGGCCCCTCGACCACCTTGAACACACATATGCCGATAAGAAGAAGACCCCTTCTGATTCCAAGAAGCCCCTTGGTGATGACCCACTGGAAGACGACGACAAGGTTGCCAAGAAGACACTCGAGAATCTGAGCAAGATCCGCGAGAAGCGATGGGCCTTGTTCCTTGCGAGAGCTACCCAGAGATACGAGGCGTGGTGGAAATCGCTGCCTGGCGGTCAACCACTGACGGAAAAGGACATGGAGGAAGACACATCCTTTGGATACGATACATTTCCTACGGATGACAGCGCTACCTTTGATTGGAGTGAGGAGAAGCTACCTCCTCTTGGTATGTTTCCAGGCCCTCTTCCAAAATTATGCTGGGAAGTAAGCATCCTGCTAACTCGTTGATTCTGTACAGATGTACTGATGGTCTGGCATACCCATATGCTCAACCCCCGTGCCTTCCTTGAAGATGCCATGCTAGCTGGCTTGAAAGGCTTCTGGAACAGAGGACTCCCGTGGCACTTGGTCAACGCGGCTATCGACTCGGACTTTAGCTACAACGTAACGGATCAGTGCAAGACCCAGTGGACGAACCAGACCGGTCTCTCTTGGGACAATCAATCCGACCCACTCGTCAAAGACTTGCAATGCCCCAAATGCAACACACAATTGTCGATCCCCTGGACAACCTGCTCACGACCTGAAGACTTCTATGATGAAACCGAACCCCTGGACCTGACTGGCACTGGCTTTGGTGACGGCAACCTTAAGCATTTGTGYGAAAGCTGTGGTATCGTCATCTGTAAGGAACTGCTTTGTGCTTTCAAGTTTGTCAAAGACGTCGAGGCTCTACTTGGGCCTGCAAGCCGGCCGATCCCAGGCACCGTACTGGAACCCACAACCGGGAGACCCGCGACAGTGCCGCCCGAGCCTGAGAGGTCCATCTACCCTCGCACCTTTCCCAACCGTCTTCTCAAAAGCGGATGCAACTCTATTCGCACAAAGGTGACCACGCTTATGACCTCCAAGCCGAACCCTACCATGCAAGACGTTCGAGTCGAAATCGAAGCCATTCTTGGGAACAGCACATGGCTGAGGGAGATCAACAAGTATTTGAGCCCTAGGGGCGCGGCATACAAGGTTGGCCGTGCTAGTAAGCTCAGCATACGCAAAATGATGGCCCATTATTGGGAGAACTTCAGCCCCTTTGCTCTCGACCTGGCTTGCGCCGTTGTGCGCCAGGGCATCTTCATCGAAAAGATGTACAAGATCGACTGGCTCCACAGCCCTTCGGCAACCGACACCATGAAACGTCTCTTGCTCAAATATGGGCGCTTCTTTGCCATCATGCAACAGAATCCGACCAAGATGGCAGTCCCTACGCTTGATATCGACCTTGCTTGGCACACGCACCAGCTGAGCCCAAGCAAGTACTACGAGTACAGCATTGGCAAAACCGACAAGTTCATCGATCATGATGACAAGGTCGAGGAGGGCAGATTGAGCGAGCAATTCGAATGGACCAGCAAGGAGTATCAGGATACATATGGAGAGGTGTACAGCGAGTGCACCTGTTGGTACTGCGAGTGTAAGTTGGACCCGCCATCAGTCGTCCAAGCTCCTCCTTTCTCGATGCTGACCACAACGTCCGTCCTATAGCTATTCGGACCTCACACGTGAACTCACTTGGTAAAGTGCTGGGTGTTTCCAAGTCAGAGAAAAGTATGTATTCCCCTGTGTTTTTTGGTCTGGTTACCCAAACACAGTTTGAAACCTCACTAACCAGCTAACTTCCTTGCAGTCGCCGAATCCTTCCACGCCTCCGGAAAAGCCAAGTTCTGCCCACCCGACAAGTCCGCCCACATCTCTTCCCACAACGCCGTGATGCTACACGTCGATCCTTCACAGCCTGACCTAACCACCCAGAACCGTGTGCGCATGCAACTCGCCGCCCTTCACCAGAAGAGACTGGATGCCGCATACGCAAAAGCCAAGAAACGCGCCGAGAAGAAGGGTAGAACGATCCCGCCTCGGGATAGTACGTACTACGACCACTGGGGATACCCGTACTACATGGCTGGACCCTACATGTATCCTATTTGGTTCGCACCGGGCTTGTACTACGGATGGAACCCGGGATACATTGCTGGCTGTGGAACTGGAGTGAATGGAGCTTGTGCAGCGGGCACTTGCGGGGGAGGTGTTGCTGCTGGTGGTTGTGGTGGTGCTGGGGTAAGCTATCCTTATTCCTATGATAATGGTGGATATGATGCTAACATGACTTCCTCTAGGGTTGTGGCGGGGTAAGTTATTTTACATGCGCGACAACCAGTGCAGGAAGAAGGTCCACTTGTCCATTACTTGATGCAAATGCTAACGGATTTTCTTTGCTTAGGGATGCGGCAACGGTGCTGGCGGTAGTGCCTGCGGCGGCGGCGGGTGCGGAGGGGGTGGTGGATGCGGAGGAGGAGGAGGAGGCGGAGGCGGAGGAGGAGGAGGTTGTGGTGGTGGTGGTAAGTAAACCCTCAATGGCATTTTTGAAGGCTGATTAAGATACTAACATTTGTGGTATGAAGGCGGTGGATGCTAGGATTCCCTATACCCCGGATCTCCATGTCGTGATGGTTTCTTTGATGATGAATGCTTGCTTGAATATCATAACCGTCATTATCCATTCGTCTTCTTTTGTTTTTCACAATCGATCATGTCGCCTTCTCTATCTAGAGATATTTCAATTGACCAGACTGAAATGCCAACACACTTTCATTGATACCCGTTTGGCGCACATCTGCCTTATTGTGGCTTGGAGGATAACGCCGTCATCATAAGCGCACGAAGGATCAATAGTCTCTGGCCCGTTAGGCGCCAAGATATTGGCTCGGACTTTTGGTAACATTCGTGACACTCAAAAGAATAAAGAGGGGGCCATTACCCACTAATCGTCAATCTGGTCTGACACTGCCACTTTCACAATTGCGATCAGGCACCACACCATTAAAAGTCGTTGATGGTGGCATCACCATTTCAGCCAATCCACCACACGCTGTTCATCAATAACTCGCGATACGCGTCGACGTCATACTCAATTCTAACCGTACTAACTTTTATAGAACACATACTTGCAGACTAACCTCACACAAAGCCTACTTCCCGCAAGCCATTCGTACTGAAGCCTGACATCTACGACAAATTCTTCAATATGGCAACGGAAAATGAGAGCCAGGAAGCTCACGAGTTCGTATGCGAGCTCCAAAAATACCCAGTTGGGCCATCTCAACAACCGCTGGCTTTGCTCGAGCTTTCAACAGACACATCGCAACGGCTACTTTCCAGGACGTTCGACTTTGAACCAAAGCACTCCGGCGAAGACCTTCTCAATCGAGTAAAGCAGCTCGACGCGTGGACAGGAGACCAACTTGGCTTTCTCGATGAAGCACTCGACAAGTTCCTCTTCAAAGTCCTCATCAACGACCCTCAAGTGGAAACAACAAGCAGCGCCAAACCACCGAACCCTACACGGCTGATCAGGGAGGCAGAGCAGAAGAGCAAATCGCCCCAGGCTATTAAGTCGTTCGTCGCACTCAGCTACTGCTGGCACTACCCCAACTGGGAAGTAGCCCTCGGTCTACAACATGGCGATCCCACCATCCCCGACAGCCCCCTAGCGCCCGCCATGTTCGAAGCCTTCCTTGCCGAACGCTTCAGCCCCGAGGAGCCGGTGTGGTTAGACCAGTGGTGCATCGACCAGACCAACGAAGCCGAGAAGATAGTCGCCATAGGCGCCATGGACGCGCTTTACTACAGTGCTCGTGTAGTGGTAGTCTGTCTGGAGGATGTCCGTCTCAGCCCCGATGACGCGGCCATCATCATGAAGTTTGCCGATTTTGTTAAAAGGAAAGAAAAGCCGGAGTGGGAGGAGGAGAAGGAACAAGTCCGTTTGTGGACGGCTGTGGAACGAATCTTTGCGGCGAGGTGGTTTATAAGAGCATGGTGTGCGCATGAGTATTGGATGGCGAGGGAGGTGGTGTTTTTGGCGCCTGTTACTGCTGACCCGTGGGCAAAGCCGGGGGAGGTTAAGGAGGTGGAGATTGTGAGGTTCGATAATCGGTTTTTGCAGTTGGTGCATTCTGTTGCTTCGAACTGGTTTTCTGGGGAGAATGCGGAGACGTTTAGAAGACGGGAGAGGTATCGGCGTCAGCGTGAAGCTGCTGAGCCGGCGGAGTATTATTATTGGGGTGACCGGGATCCTTACAACAATGAGGAGGATCCAGAATCCTTCATCAAGAGGAGGGCTTTTGGGATTGCGAATAATCAACACCAGATGGGAGACCCTGAAGCAAAGCTGTTACCGCACATCAGTTCCTTTGCCGTCATCCAGAGTCTTGCTGCGGGTTTTGAGAGGGACAAACTTTCTGTCTGGCTGAATGCATCGCGCAGTCGCCTCTTTATTAAGCATAACGACCCTCTTTCGGAAGCAGAAAGGTCATGGATAGCCACCATCGTCTCCCTAGCATCAGGTGACGCCACGGTGCTAGCAGCCGTCGGGTCAACTCTCATCAGCCAAGTCGGGAGCAAAAGCCTCAGAGAAACAGCATGGGCATGCATTCCCCAGGTAGATGATTATGTCCACCTCGGCTCAAGCCCTATCTACCCTGCTTTGGACGGCAATCCATCCCTTTCCTCCGATGGACTCGCCCTGGACGCCATCATCCTTGATATCTCGTCTGGCTTGCAGAGTCCTCATCATAACAGCATGGCGGCAGCTATAGGGGCGATAGATTGGTACTACGACCAGCGGAGCAAGTTGTCCTCTTTGCCAGCAACGGAAGCACCAGGAGAACCAGGCGGATGGGAAGATATTGACATAATCAACTATATCTACAGTCGTCACCTCACTGAAGCCCTCGCCATTCTGCTGGAATTGAGCGACCCACCATCCTTCACTTGGACTCGTCTCTGTCTTTCTCAAGCGTTTCCTAGACCGGGGTCGAAGTACGCGAAGCTTTTGACTCACCCGTCTTGTGTCGCTTTTCTGGAAGCCGGCTTTCGTGCGCTGTCGGGTGCTAGAGCGTCTTTGAAGGCTGCCGTTGTCGATGACGATGGGGATTATGATGATACTGCGAACCTGCGAGCGGTAGAGGATTACCTCAATACCCTCCACTCCCAGAACCCGGATCTGATCTTCAAAGGCGTGACCGCTTTCCTAGCAATAGCGGACGGTATCGTCCGCACAGTCTGCGGTGGAGCGGAATATTATCGCCAAGGGTACGTGTGCGAGTCGTATAAGTTGCAAGTCAGCGATGCGATCCCCCACGGATTAATCGTCTTTACTCTTCCTGCTTCTTGGTTTCGGCAAACCAAGTATACCATCGCCTGCCCGTTGGCGCTGAGTCAATTGAGGGGGGTGCAGGTTAGTTATATGCACCGGGGGTGGATCCTCGAGGAAGCGGAGGAAGAAGAGGAGGATGCAACGGCTCAGGAGGACTCCGAGCGCAGGAAGATTCCAAGATATAAACTCAGAGGCAAAACCGCCCTGTTCATGCCTGTCGGCGGAAGTATCATCAAGCACCCGGAGACGGGGGGGTTGTGTAGGATGGGAGATCCGGTGAGGTTTGCGGCTTCGGGGGTTAATAGGGAGGGGGAAAGGAGGATGGTGAGGAGGATTGTTGTTGGCGGCGGCGTAGGAGGAGGAGAAGAGACGAGGGCGCTGAACGATGGAAGGGAGGTGAGAGAGTGGTTGGAGAGAAGATATGGAAGGGACGTAGAGATGGGGATTTTAGGATGGGCGATGCTGATAGGGTTGGGGGCGATGCTATGGGCATCGATCTTTGGGTAGGTGAACTCTTAGATGGTGTTTGGGTTTGTCGGATTTGTTGGATTGAAAGAGGTCATTGCATCGGAGAGGTTTGGAGCGGTCTTTGTAAGAAGATCACATGTGGTGCAAAAGATGACGACACAAAGAACAGAAAGAGACATGAGTGAGCAAAATACCGAAGGAGCCACCTTGCTGTCAAAATATTGATGAGTGTCTCGCAAGTGCCGACATTGGCAGCCATGACATTCGTGCCTGCCTCAAACAAAATGGTGACGAAGTTATGGACCTTCGGAAGGAGCACTGAGGCGATGTAGCTGGAGATGAGTATCTTGGGGAAAAAATTCTTCACTTTGGAGAGACCCTTTTTCAATTGTTTCTTTTACAATCACCAACTCGAGATAATCTCTTCATCACTGCAGCCGAACCACGTCGAGAAACACCACACATCGACGGGACCTGCATCACGAACACCGGACGAACCACGGAGTGGGTCCCGTCCCTGAGCCCATCCACTAAAACCCAGGGACTTACAGCGCTTCAAGCACCTGTAAGTTCAAGCTCGGTTTCCATCCACTTCTCAACTGCAGTCAAGGCAATCATCGCCGGCACGGCTTCATCCTGTTTTCTTCTCCCCAATACCAGACTTTCATTTTCATTTCCGTTTCAAGCGGCCCGTGATGCCATCTTTCCGCTTTCAACCGTTATCGAACTTCGAGCAGCCATATATGCCGGCGCAAACCGGCGAGAGTCAGTGGGTTTGGTAGCGAGAGGATGAACAATAGCATCACAGCAGGTAATCTGAAGGACGCGCAGCCATCCCACTCCGGTACCCACTCATCCGTCCCGTCGTCTTCGATGCACTGAAGCACCAGCAAGGAAGCAACTTTATTTGTGGTTCTGGTCGGTCGTCCATCAGGAAATTCACCGTTTCATCTACCGCCCTGCGTCTTCTGCGCCCTCTACGCCGCCCGTCACCGGATATACCCCGGGAATGTCGAAGCATGTCTCCATCGTACCATTTCCTTCAAACCACCAAATCAGCTTTGGTACTACTGCTTGAAGGGGTATAAGTGATCTCCAGGCCTCCATTTAATGGGGTCTGAGGGTATTTATCATCTCATCTGCTCACCCAGCGGGTTTGGGATGATCATCACCGTTTAGCCGGAAGCGGACAAGAGGCCGATGCCTGGGGTGCGCGGGGTTTCGGAGGAGAAAACGACTGAACAGAGGATATTAAATGGATAGCAATTGCTGTGGCATTTTGAAGGGCCATTAACGATTACCAAAGCACATGTTGAATTGTTTTGTGGAAGACTGACCATGGTGATGACCGGGCAGGTATTCGACGAAGCAAGCCGCCAAACCCATCACAGCCCGCACAGCAGCAAAAGGCCACGCTTACCGTGCCGGCCGTGCCTATTTGTGCACACCTTGCGTCACCGTACCTCACCGGCCTCACCGTGTCTTACCGTGTCTGACCTACCGCGCAGTAGCTTGCCGAGCCGGGTCCGGGTCCGGGTGACACCTCGTCGGGTCCGGGTGCAGTTCCCGAACTCCGCTTTTTTCTTATCAGCTGGCCCGCTGCGCCCGAGTGGCCCGGTGCTGGGTCCGATTCCCCGTTCAGCGCTTAACACGGACCGTGACACCAATGGCAGCAACAACACAATCAATCATTGTGAGAATCACCACACATGGAATGAACATGAGCGTCATGGTCGCACGCATGTGAGCATGGTCACCATTCATCATTCACCAGTTTGAGCAGATGATTTGCTTACAAGAAAAACAAACACCGGGTGCAGCTCCCGTATCATTTCCGGGGTTTCTTCCTATAGGAATACTCGGGGTTCACTGCTGCTCTGGTCCAAACACTTCAAGAAAAGGAAGATCTGAAGCGTTTGAGCACCAGGGCATGGCAGTCTCAGCTGGACAAAATGCAAACACCAGACCGCTCGCTCGGTTTCGGGTGCATTCCCGTATCGACATCTACCTGCCTCGCCTCCTGTCTCGAGTCTCGAGTCTCATATGCTACCGGCATGGAATAATGTCCGAAGTTGTCCAGTCCCTCGGGACGGTGGAGGATACAAACAAATCCAAATATGTGTTGACGCCGGGTGCAGTTCCCGTAGCGCAAAGACAATCGAAGACCGGTCGAGACCGGCGAACTGGAAACCAGCCGAAAACACATTACAGAATCTCCAATCGGTGAGCCTCCGAGGCTCGCGCTCGCCATCCATTATTTTCGAGTCTTTGACGAGGACAATCATTCCCATTCCTTCCCCCACGTGTAACGTCTTACCCAGTCGGATACCCCCAAGCAAGTCATCAAAATAACGATGTCCTTTCCAGAATCGGTGATCCACAATCGGTGAGAGCAGACATGAGCCAGGTACCGACAAACACATTCATGACAAACAGCGTTTTACCTCTCAGCTTTTGCATCACGCAATCCGGGTGCGGTTCCCGTACTCTTCTCTCCTAAGCATCGTTTTCATATTTCCCTCCCGAGTCCTCCCGACCAACCGACCCGTTTTGTTAACCAAAAAGTCCCAGCCCATCCAGACGGGACTCCCGTGAGCCGTCGTTCCGCTGCAGCATCAGATTGTTAGGCAAACATATCGGCTCTCTCGGACTCGCTTGCACTGTGACAAACATCTATCCCACTTATTCCGTTGTTCTTACTGTCTTCGAGTTCTTGGCTGCTTCCAGGACTTCCAAGGACTGCCTGCCTTGCGGTGACGTTTTCCATCTTTTGACAGAATCCGAAGGTCCTGATTCTGACCATGAAAGCACCTTGAAGGCATCGCTACTGGGCTAGGTACAACATCAGATAAACACAAAACCCACCGAACGCATTCCCAAAACAAGACAGGACGGATTGACAAACCGGACCAATTCCGCACTTCCTTCTCACCGTTCACATACTTCGCAATCTCACATTGCCACACTGACCGGACTCAAATGAATCTCTCCGAGTCCGGGTGCACCTCCCGAAGCAGTTTTCTGTCCCGAGTCCCGTTTGCAGTGTCACAAGGCAGTCACAAGTGTTGATTTCTCAGCCAAGCATCCGAAGCAACTCCAATCGTTGCACCGAGCAAGTCCTTCACCTACCTAGCACTGTAGCAAACACTCTCCTCACAGTCTCCCACCCACCTTTCCGCTCTCTTTCCGCTCTCAGATACGCTCTCAGCGTTCAGCTTTCACCACTCACCCTTGAGATTTCAATACCCTTGATACCCATCCTTGATTTCTACCAGGAGTTATGCAGGACCAAGCCCAACACCAACAAGGACAATAACCTGAAAAGAGCTTCTGGAACACCATCGCCACCGGGCCGAGGAAAGAATTATGCCTTACCGCGCACGGTTTGTCCCGCTCGAGTGCTGAGTTATGCCTTGCTAAGCAGACGCTAATCCCAAGTAGTTCTCTTCAGACTCTTCCTATCCATGTCCACGGCGTCCTTTGGCCCCCATCTGTGCGTCCTTGTGCCCTGTTGCCATGTGCTGCGCTGGTGCAAAATGGAAGGGTGAAAAGTGGAAGGGTGCACTCCCACTCCAACGAAGTTACCATATGCCGTGCCGTCGTTGTGTGTTTGCTCGCCGGTCAAAAGGGTTGCAGGATGTGGCGGTTTTAGGATTTCTCATTTAGTGTCCATTCTGGCAGTGCGAAAGTCGTTCACCGCTCTATGTGCCCCTTTGAAGCCTCTTTTTCGCTTGTGTGCGAATGCTATTGGCGTTGTTTACGATGTGTTATTCACAAGAGAGATTTGCTAGGATGTACTGTACAAAGCTCATTTTACGTCTCACGGAAATCTCACGGTTTGAATGCACGGAAGATTAACCAGTCTGTCGGGTTTTTGCATTTTCGATTTTCATGATGATGATGATGCTAATGCTAAATTTCTCTCTGATTAACCGTATACCAACGAATGCCCATCTAGACAGTATGTTGAGTTTGTAGAAGAAGAGGATGTGTTGTGGATGATGAGGATGATGACGACGAACGAGCGCGGCTAGCGTGCGTGCGAAACAAGTGAGCAAGCAAGCAAGCAAGTGAGTGAGTAACCGAGCGATTTCAAGATATAGACAGTAATTTTCTCGCTAGGCTAGAACCATACAAAATGCGAGAAATGGGGTATCCGTTGTGATGAAACAATACAAAAAAAGAAGTCAACATAAAACGAGCCGGTGTGTGTACAAAAAGTGTTGTATGAGTGATTGTGTGAGTTTGCTTAGTGCCAAATGCATTATGATGTGGCACAGAAACTGTCGTGTCGGTCATCGCTTTTGTACGGATCCGAAGAGACGAAATTTCCCAAAACCCCGTTCCCGTGTATTGGGGGGCAATGGTGTTTGGTGGCCCATGATGGCCGAAGTGCATGAAGACATCCTGTCGTTCGCTCGGCTGCCTGGTCGAATGATTGTGAGGCCCGGCCGGATGCAGGATGAATTTTCATGTCGGGTTTCGTTATAACCTGCCGAGGATTGAGACGACGATCTGGAGAGTTGGTGCTGTGTTTCGATGAACCTCGGTATCCAATTCCGCTATCGTACTTCAAAGAGCAGGCGTGAGTCGAAGATGGAAGTAGCGGTAACACTCGATCCAGTTTCCCCGTTGCTGCTTCCTCCCCTTGCTCACTTTCTCGGTGGTGGTGGTCTGCGTCGACAATTTCCTTCCCTTCAACCAGTCCAGACTTGATGCGGCGGATATTGTGGATATTGCGAATATTCTGGTACGGATGGGGGTGATGGTGCCCTCATCGTATTCTTTGCCTTCTTGCGACTTTGCGGCGGAAGACTGGAACGCATACGGGTGCGCTTGTTGAGACGCGGTTTGGCGAGCTCGTTTTGTTTACGTTGTTCCCTCCTATGTCATGGGTCAGTTTCAAGCTACCCATTAAATGAACCATTGTTCTCAAAACATACACTGCCTTCTTCAATTGCTCCTCATCAAACGCGGCCTGAGCCTTAATGAGAGCAGATGCCTTGTCGTTCTCGGGGGTCGCTTGTCTCTTCTCAAGAACAGTTGCAAGCCAATCGCGAGTCTGGCTGAGTTGAACGGGTTGACTGGATTTAAGTATATATCGCTCCTCAATCTTGAGTGGTTCGACCTTTGGTACTTCAATCTTGCTCGTCTCCTCCTCCGCAACCGGTTCAATTTCGGTAACCACTGGTCGGCTGTCGTCGATTCTGGGGAACTCGTCGGCGATTTCGGGTAGGGCTGCTTCGGACAAAACACTGAGGGCGGGCGAACCAGGACCGGAGCCTGGACATGGGATGTAGTCGACATATGCTTCCTCCCGCACCATGTACAGATCGGAACTCAAAGGAACTGCGACATATTCGTATCGCTCTGGCGTCTTCACAAATACGTCCAAAACTGAAAGCGAGCCAAGGCTCCACAAAAGTTCTCCGGAAAGGGGCGTCCTGGAATCGGAGGAATCATTGCTGTGACAGATGCCGTGGAACTGAAATGGTTCTCGTGAAACAGTAGGGCTTAATGGCGGCGTCGAATCGGATAGCGGTCGTTGTTGCCAGATGGATGAGAAACTTTGTGTAACACTGGTGTCCGTCATGTCAATGTCAGCTGCCATGTGGCCCAAGGTCGGACACACTTGTTCTACTGACCTTTCATCATCATGCTCGGTTGGGTTGAAGTCGTCGAAAAGACTCGGCTCGCCGTCGTAGGCGTCGTAAAAGATGTCGAGGTTGTGGCGAAGGACAAGGCCGCAATACCTGAAGTCGAGCAGGTTGAGGGCCTCCATTGTGGAGTGAGGCAGCAGGCTCTCGACGGGAAGGTTGTTGAAGTGTGTGAGGATGATACTTGTAAGGCTGATGATGCCAGGGGACTAGGGTCGAGAGGACGGGAGGGAGTCGGTTGGTTTTGATGGAAAGAGAAACAAAGATGGAGCTTGGATGGAGACCAAATGGTGGACACCCAAGAAGGTATGGGGATGGCAATCCTCTAGTAAGGAGGCCCTGACTCCACACCCATCAGTGAGCAGGCGAGGATGCTGGGCGACTGGACGAGGATGGGAGCGATACTAGTAGCTGCTAGCCCAGCGCATTCTCGGCTCCCTTCCCCAGACCCGGGCAGCTTTATTTCGCAAGCGGAGCGTTGGCTGATCACCAGGAAGTGAGAAGCCGCCAGCGCTAGGGAAGGCTTGGATTGGTGTCCGGTGCTAGCGGGGGAGTGTGAGATTTGGGTTTCTTGATCAATAGAAGCGGACCCAAGACTCTTGACCCAAGAAAGCGGAACTGGAACTGGAACAACAGGCTCAGACAGGCTCGGTACTGGGATGATGGATGATGACTGGGCCTGGCTTGTGGGAGCTATGTATTGCTGCCGATGCAGACGAGTGGATGATGGGGATGGCAGATGGGATGGATGCCAGGTGGTTATTGCTTGGGCCCGAGCAAAAGGTTATGGTAGGTTGGGGGCAGCGACCCAGTTCCCCGGGATAAGGGGGTGAGCGAGGTGAAGGGCGTGTGTCTTGTCTCTGAGTGAGGTGTGTGTCTGTGAGACAAGGGCCGACGGGCAGCTGCTGCTGGCGACACGGACAAAGAGACACTGGAGGGAGAGATGGAATTGGAGGATTGGGATTACGAGGGCAAGATGAGTTGACGATTGGGATGAAGGCATGCAAAAGAGAAATGCAAAGCGTGCGAAAAAGGGCGGACTGCTGGTGGGATGGACTCGGCACTGCGCACACTGGCTTGGCTGGTTCTGAAAACTGCCAGACAGCCAGACACTACCACCTCACGGCGTCAGGCAGTCGGATCAAGTGGGAGGGGAGGGGAAGGATTGGGAAATGCGAATTGGAAACAAAATGGACGAATCCATCCGTGCCATGTTCCCTTCAACTTGACTGCTTTGGCCTTTTTTCCCCGCGGCGCGCAACAAAACAGAAGAGATCCCAAAAAGAGGCAGTCGAGCGAAGCGGCGGAGAGTTGCCAAAACCCGTAGTAGGTAGTGTGCGAATGCGTGCGAATGGGCAGGTGTATTACCAAGCAACCTCAAAACGACCGGCCTGAATGAAGCCCTCTTGCTGCTTTGGCTGCTTTGGGCCCCGGGTCGTCCAAGTGTTTCACCTGGGGGTACTGGTCCGTACTGGCTGGAACTGGCTGGCTTGTCTGGAAAACAAAGGGAAAGAAGAAAAGAGACTACCTTCCACCTTCCAGCGGACAGAGGGGCCGTCGGTTTTGCGGTGCTTTCTAGAGGCCCTTTTGACGGCTAAGCCAGAAACAGCTGCCAACAGCGCACCAACAAGCGAGTGCACCGCGGCGACGCGAACGGTACTGTGCCAGACGTCTGTTGTTCACAGAAATGTGACAAAAATAAAAGAGAGAGGAAATGAGAACAAATAGGCAAAGAGGCCAGGGGACGACCCTGGGCTGCCCACCCAGCAACGGCCCCAAACGGGTAAGGTGTGTTATGCACAATTCTCCATTCTGAGTGGTCACCCTCTCGCCTGTCGTCGCTCCAAGACCAATGACGTGAGGAAAATCATCGGCAACGACGGCAGCGTCCGCGGTGCGCTTCCAACGATAGGACAAGGGAGGCACGGAGCAGGCACGGAGCAGCTTGAACGCTGAGAACACTTTCTGAGGGGCCCGGATTTTCGGATTTATTGGAAAGGCCAGGGTGCAACACACCCTCCAACACACACCCGACAGGGGTCCAAAGGCCCTGGAGGTGCTCAAAAGGGCACCCAGTACAGTGCTCTTCCGGCCTCCGGGGCGCTGGAAAGATAAAAGACAAAAGTCAAGACAAAAAAAACCATCAAAAGGGCCCGGCTCCGGCTCGGGTCCGTCCAATTGTCTTGGTTTTTTTTCTTTCCTCATGATCTTGTAAAAAAAGATGCAAGGAGGAGCAAGACATTTCATCTCTTCCGGTTGTTGTCATTTTCCCCCATCTCAACTCTCTTTTTTCCCCTCAAGACCGGCGTGGAAGCGGCAGGCAGGGCACTGCAGGCAGAGGCGGACCAGCCGACATGCGCCTGCCATTTTCTGTTGGGCAGTTTGGGCGCTGAAAAGGCAGGCGAGACAGGCGCTGCAGCAAAAGCACTTGCCCCATTCTGATTGACAGGCCGACAGGCTTCAGGAATGAAGACAAGGGGATTGACACACCTTTTTATTGACGGGCATTTCCACGTCGTCGACAACAGACAGATCGGACACCCGGCGACAAGAAAACTGACAGAACTAACAGACCACAAAAGATTGGTCATTTGCACAAGCGCGACACCTCAGACACGGCCAGGAGTCCAGGACTGTCTGGAGCACACGGGGCGACTGGAAGCGCTCCCAAAAATGATGAGCGCAGGCTTCGAGGGGGAGGTCCGAAGGATATCGGGAATTAAAAACGGTCTGAAGGGCCCGGGGGTCACTTTTGTTGGCGATGGTCGTCGCAAGTGGTCGGACCATAATGACGCACGTTGCAGGAGTTCGCAGTCGATCTAGCTCACAAGGAGGACGACCTCCGTCCCCAGCTCTTCCCAAAGCCGTTGGATGGGCCTTCGCGGGCCCAGGAGGGGGAGACGGGGGAGGGCACCGACGACTCGGATTTCTTCCCACTGTTTCCACTGTAGAGGCTGCACCTTGTGCATATTGGAAGGCTCCATCCAGACCTCCTCCCCCGCGGCGGCGGAACAAACATACAACCTTCCGCGCCTCTAGCGTGCTAGCTTAAGTGCCCGCACTGGGGCGACTATAGACAGGGGGGCTATAGTGTGGACAAGGGGTGCTCGCCAAGTCGAACTTTGGCTTCTTTTCGTGGAAGCGCCTGCCACTTTGGGGCTAACCTTTTACGACATGACTCGATCTCCAGCGCGTCGTTGCCCGTCATCTTGCATCCTTCCTCCTTTGCTTCCCTTTCGACAAAGCAATGGAGTGCTCGATCGCTCGATACTCGAGAGACAGCGAGATCACCATCAACCACCACGGCACCACACGTGCGAACAATCCCGGGAGTGCGGCACTCTTTATACCTTGGCCCTGAATGCCTGTGTTGGGACACGGAGGACGACGGAGACGGTACCACACGGGACCACCCCCCCAATTTGTGCAAATTTGGGAGATGCACGTTATAAAATCCCGGGCGGGCAAGTGCAACAGGCGGGCACAGCAGCAGGAGGAGCAGGAGGAGCACACCGCAGCACACTCTCGAAAACGGAAAGAATGTTACACAACGTTACATCCGATTTGCACGTATCAAGTGACCAGGGCGCTATCTCAGATAATGCATCACCGTTCATGCAACGCCCGAGGAGGAGGTCCCAAGCAGGGAAGCAGGCACTCTTCAAACACTGACACACAATGGAAACCACCTAACGCAACTAGAAAATCTCTTCCCATCCTGATGGCCCCATAAGGGGTACGGCGCCCGAACGGAAACCTCGTTCAAAACAGAAATACCCTCCGTCATCATCACCATGATCCTCGACCTCGACTTACCAACTCCCGGCAAAACCTCCCAATCCCAGACAGCACCTCAACAAGTCAACAACATGTCCGGCTCATCTTCGTCCACCATCTCTCTAACCCCCCGCCAAGACCTAGGCTTGACCTCATGATCCGCGGACGCCATGCTATGATGCAAGGAGAAGGTGCTCCGCGCATGGTCTGTTCGGCTATCGTAACCGTTTACTCCGGCATACCGTCACGGCTTTGAGAGGATCCTCCAGCTTGTCCAGGCACAGTCTTTTCTTCCCGGTCTCCCACGCCTCCGAGATAACGCCCAGTCGCGCTTGTTTAGTCAAAGTTGATCAAGCCATGTTGCCATGCCTCCTTCGGCCGAGTTTGGACCGTTCAGAAATCGTCTTCAAAAACGTATCGTCGCTCCAACATCATCCGAGGCGTCCGGGGCATCCAGATCTAGATCCTGTTGGTTCTTCGTCAGCGAGGCTATGCTCGTACCAGGCTCCAGGGAAACTACTTACGTACCGGTTTTCTTTCTTCTCGTCACCTCGGCATCGTCAAGAAGGTAGCTTCCTCGGCAGTCGTTGATTACTATAGCAGGGTAAGTTCGTTAGAATGAGACCTCATCACCCATCTGCATTATATACACTCGTTAGTATGAGACCTCATCATCACTTTTATGCATATCGGACATTAGTATCACTCATTTCACGTTGCACAAGAGGGTCAGTCCATGTTGGAGAAAGCTATTAGTGTTTTGTGTCAATGTCTAACACTCCTAGCTAACTCCCTTTTCCCTATTCCATTCCACTTCCGTCCAAAACCTCCCCGAAAATCCCAGTTGCCCTGTGCCCATAGTCCAGCACTGTACCTCCTGTACACTTTTCCATTGCCCTACTCTTAGTCTCCTTGCATCGTTAATGTCCTTCGGTAAGTGGCGTCCGATGATGTAGTTAGTAGTGATATGTGTTGGCGCCCACTTTCCGCCCGCGAGGCGCTCTGGCTCTCGCTCCTCAACCGTTGACTGGCTGAGAGTCCGAGCTCTCCGATTTGGAGCTTCTTAGAAGAACTCGTCTTCGTCCTGCTCGACAATGACAGGCAAAGGGCGAGCCGTGTGCCGCCAGTGAAGAAACCAGCGGAGTTCCCGGGCGTCAAGAGGCCTGTACTCAGGCCCGTCAAGGCGGAAGTACCACATGTCATCACTACCCCGAACGTATTCGGCGTAGTGGGAGATCTCCTCACCCGGGCACCGAACATGCTCCAGGACAAACCAGTTGGGCGGCATCTCTTTCGCCTTGAACCATTGCTCGTCGGGCTGATCAGAACCGATGACGTTCTCGGTAACCTCCGCAGCGGCATTCTGGGTGATGGTCGCGGTCATGTCCTTGTTGATGCTCTCGGTAGCGTTCTCGTCGGCTTTACCCTCGGGCATAGGCTCGAGCTCTGGGTTTAGAACCTCCGGCTCATCCCACGGGACGCACGGCAGTGGTGGGAGTTCCTCCTCCTTGACCTCAAGCAGAGGCTCCTCGTCATCCCACGGGACCCAAGGCAGTGGGAGCTCTTCCTCTTCTTTGGCCTTAAGCCCTATGGATTCCTAGCCCACAGTGGCGATTGGCTCTTTCTGGTTCTGAAGTTTCGCCGCTTCATGTAAAGCGGTTTGGTGAAGCTTGGGAGGGAGGGAGGCCACATCCCCGACAATGAAGGCGATGAGCTCTCTGTATTCCGGCCAGCTGAGGGCATCCACTGACCCATCATCTTCGAGCCAGTACCAGTTTCCGCAGGTCATTTTTGCGTACCTGCCCCCGCCCGGGCGCTCTAGGATGGCGATGATCTCCAAGTCCCCCGAATAGTGGGTGAAATCGTAGGGTGTGCTCATGTCTTCCGAGCCGTTGGACGATGTCGAGCTGTTGCGGGCTGGGCTCCCGCTGCGCGCGGTGGAAGGCGAAGGGGTTTCTTCTTTGAGCAAGGCTCTGTCGTATGTGATGTTATCCCCAGATTGTGCGATAGGATCAAAGTTGATCCTGGTGGGCGTCTTTGATGAAAGGCAGACTGTGAACCCAGTCATAGCCTGGTACTCGCGGATCTCATCTGGGCTTGAGTAAACCGTCGCGGGTGATCCGGGCGCGGTGGCAGTTGTCTTGCTGTCATTGGTTTCTTCTGTGGTATTGGTCCTATGGGGAGTTAGTAAGAGAATTTCAAGTGAGAGGAAGATAGATAGGATAACTTACTCGTTCGAGACTTTGCGAGTGTGTGAAATAGGCTCCCCAACGGGGGAGGCGAAGATCGTCTTTCGAACGTGAGTGCCGATCGGGGTTTGCGGAGCTGGAGAGCTCGTAAAAATGATCGGGGTCGGAGTTTTCTCGGGCGCTTGTCTAATCGGGGTGTTGTCCGGGCTTTCGATAAGGAACCCGGATGCCGTGAATCGGGGTGATTTCTCGGCGGCGCGGACGGGAGAGGCGGGCGGGCTTGGCCGCGTGTCGACCTCGATTTGCTTGGCCAGGGCAATGGCGTCCTCCTCCGAGTCGGAGAACATCTCGAGGTCCTCCTCATCCCATTGTTGGAAGGTTGCCTCAATGTCGTGGGCCAGAGCGATGGTGTGCTCCACTGGATCTGAGAAGCACTCGACTTTGTCGAGTTCGTCGCACAACTTGTTGACCTTTTTGGCGAACGCAATGATATCTTCTTCAGAGTCGGAAAAATCCTCGAGGTCGGCGAGGCTGTTGAAGCTGCTGTCGCCTTCGTCGGAAGAAGATCGCGGGAGCTCGATCTCCTCCTCATCCTCGTCCTCCTCGATGATGGTGGAGAGTTTGCAGATATGAGTATGGGCTATTTCGATGTTAGCTTTGATCTCTTTGTTGTTTTAGAGTTTGATCTTGACTTACCAATCTGGGGAGCGGGACGGGCCGCTTCGACGATCTTTGTCGTCTGAACAGTGTGGGTGGCCTTGGGCCCAGTGGTGGTGATAGCAGGGTTTGCGGGATGCAGGTGGACAAGCCACATCTGGTCTTGCTTGAGATACTTTTCGAAAGTCTTGAAGTGGAAGACATCCGAAGCCAGGCCGCCGAAAGTGTCGTCGTCGATGGTAGTCGTGGTGGCGCCCTCGATGATGGTAGTAGGAGTCGTGACCTCGACGATGTCGAAGGTCGGACGGACGTGATGATAGCTATGGATGTTCGCATCGGCGGGAACAATGAGGTCGCAAGGCTCATCGTCGTTGTGAAGATCTAGGGTGGGATTGGCAATGTTGATAGCGTCGAGGCCGGCGGAGGTGTCGGCTTCCTTGGTGACGATCTCGTTGTCGGGAGTGTTGATGGACTCCGTGCTGTTGATGTGTTCCGCGGTGATGGCGACATAGGTGGTAATGTTGACCTGCGGAGTGAGGGTGCTCGTAGCGGCGGTAGCCTCAGGTGTGGTGATCTTGATAGCAACCATAAGGAATACAGCGCTGAGAATGGGGAAGGCAGTGGTGCCAGTGAGGAGGGCGATGCTGATCATGCCAGTGAGAATGTTGATGGTCGTGTCGAAGTCGGCCGAATCCATGTGACTGGTGATGTCGGCGTTCGCGATGCGAGCCTCGTTGTTGGTGTCGATGTTGCGGATGTCGACAGTGTCGGCAATGTCGCTGTTGATGTTGCGCGCGAGCGCGGAAGATTGGATAGAAGAAGACATAGTGATGATGATGCTTGGTGTTGTTCGATAGTAGATGCCGCGAGGCGAGAGTTGTGTGTGCGTAAGTACTTTGGGTTGACTTGGTCAAGGATAGCAGGTGTGCTTGTGCTTGCGCAAGAAATTGATTCTCCGAAGTGAGATGATGAGAGAAGGATTCAGTTCCAGTTCTGGCATCAGAAGATGTGCTCTTATACTCTCCCAGGCTGGGCCCGTTCTACTGCGTTGCTGGGTGAACTCAGATCCGTTTAGATGAGCTGTTCACGGTTTAGTAGGGTAATAACTACATGTTTGCTTCGAGTGTCGCTATCGAAGTGGGTGGAAGGTGGTGGCGACGAGGTTGGTGATGCTGTTGACAGGCGACCGTTGGTGTTTTGGTTGTCATGAGCAACCCGGCGACAGGGTATTACACCTGATTGGCCGAGACGGGTAGAGAGTGTCCGGACAGGGAAGGTGGTCCGTGAACAGACATGAACAGTACCTCCTGGGAGACCCGAACAGTGATGGACAGGGTTGGATGGGCATGAACAGTCTGCTCAGCATGGCAACGGACGGCTCTTGAGTTTACTGAACAGCCTCCAGAGTTACAGGAGTCCAGGAAGCTCATGGAAGCTGCTCTCCCCGGTGACTAGCTATATCCAAATATTCGAGTGTCACTTCAGCGACAGTCAGATCTGCAGCTGTCATCAACCAATCTGATGCTCTTCGTCATTGAACAGCTCTCAGAGCTGAATACTTGGTGTAAGCCCATGGAAGGCTGGAGCTGGACTTACCGAGGGCTGTTCACACCAAGATACCGGGGCCGCCATGGTAGGCGACAGTCAAATTGACAGCTGTTGCCAACCATACTGACGGTGCTCGAGTTCGCTGAACAGTCTTCAAAGTCGTAAAAGCTGGAAGGACATGGAAGGCTTGTATCCTTGAGGACGGTTGCCCGGAGACGAGAAGGACAGAGTGAATATGCAAGGAACAATGGGATTGTGTTGGTCGCCTGTCGGGTGCCGACTTGGCCAAACTGGCCAGGGATGCCAAGACATCGCGATGCACTGAGGGAGAAGGCCGCACGAAGTGCATGAATATCGTGGGAGACACTCAGTAATGACACCGCCACACAACGGTCTCACGCCTCGATAATCGTTGATATCAGCAGTTTGCTCTAAGTATTAATACGAGAAAGGTGATTGCGACTTTATATATACGATGCGGTATAGTAAATGAGGATATGAAGGTAGAGTCAGCATGTGTGCGAGTTCCTTGTTAAGTAGGTCAAGGAGTCGTACGGGTACCATCATGTTCTCGTTCTCGATGTTGTTCTTTGTCGGACCACAACAGTTGATCGAACATCACTGATTGTGATTGTTTCCACTCGCAAGTTTGTTGTAAATCAATTGCCCGACACATGTTCTCTGGTAATCATTGTTGTTGAAGTATGTTCCTGTTGTGAGTTGTCGAGTGCTCGTCAACAATGATGCAGTCGGGGTTTTTCGGTACAGCAAATGGTTTTGGTTGACGTTGGCCATCTGTTAGTGAAGATAGAGTCTACTGGGGATACAGGGGCGTTGCACTAACAATCTGTTAACGCACCGTATCCTTAGTAGTAGGACAACCGCTATGAGGATGCGCTATCGCACACTATCTCTATTGCATGCACTTAAGTGCGCAATTTGTTAACAATGAGATAGGCTCTGTTGGTGTACTACCGCCTCTGCACGAGCACTGGTTGCAAGCTGGACAAGTGGAAAGAGGGGGACATCATGTCAGTCAAGCACGCAGGCAATCATCTCAAATAAGCACTCGTAAAGTCATTTCAATCAATCAATCATTCAGATGGTCATTAGAAAGTCACTGTCACAAGTCACGATAGTGGAAATGTTTCACTGGTAGCAGTTTATTACGCTATTCTCAGTGATATCCCGTTAACTTACGGGGGCCATTGTCTACGTTGGTTTCAAAATAAATCTGGCACGTACATAAAGGAATATAGCCCGTACATTCACCTGGCAGCAGCTGTTAAGGCTATTAAACAGATACCACACACATACTTTATACGTATACCCCTTCAATAAATAAATACTAGGATACCTTTACAACTTTACCCTTATATTGTATTATAACGCAATCCTATATAACTATTATAACCTAATACAACTACTATAATACCTCTTAATATTACTCCTACGCCTATTTCCAATTATAAATTTAAACTTTATATATTTAAGGGAAAATCCCTCGTAAAAGGTATAAAAGACGCTATAAATATCCTTATAACGTAGGCGGAGGCTAGTACGTAGGTCGAGAAGCTACGCTACGTAATAATACGCTTCCTAGTTAAGGGAGGAGACGAAATTTATAGTATCGCTGTTAAATATAAAGTAAATTCGTATATTAATATTGAAAAATTAAAAGTAAAGGGTTTTAAAATTAATAAATATAAATAGAATATTATCCGTCCCTTTGAATTTAAAATTTATTAGAAAAGTAATAACCCCGTTAAATAAATTTCGACGTTGAGGTTTATTTGCGCCGAATATTATATTGGCCTTACATATTACTTATTTACCCCCGCCGACGCCGTTAGGACCTATGTAAAGTATATGCGCTTTAATAACCCCGGCCCCTTCAAAATATACGTTACAAGGGACGCTTTTATTATTAGCGGTATTTATTTCTACTATTATACTAAGTGCGAGGGCTCTATTTATTCGTTCCGTAAAAGTAAATACTTTTACGAAGAATATAAATTAATAATATATATTTAATAATTAGGTTTTATAATATTTAAAGTCCGAAGAAGCTATTAAAGCTACCGAAGCCGGTAACGTCGTCCCCTTCTCTATAGAGACTATTAAGAATAATATAGTTAAAGATTTAGAGAAAGGCTTGAAATAAATTCGGGAGGAAGCTATTGCGCGCTAGCGTAATAATTAAATTCGTTTTTTTTTAGGCCAATATTTATATTCGTTTCAAAAAATAAAAATTCTATATTACTATCTAAATCGGTTATAATCCTAACAAATTTTTCTATATAATTATTATTAAACTAATTAATAACTCTTCTTTATCTAATATATAAAGCCAACTTCGATTAGTTCTAAGGAAGCTCTATCTCCTTTAATTATTAATTTTATTAATTATACCTTTATGTTATTTTTTTATTTTCTTCAATTATCCCCTTCCGCCGCTCTACCTCTCTCTTTACTAATATAGCCTTTCAACGCTATAAAGTCACTAATATTCCTTATATTTACTATTTAGTAGAGTACCCTCTTTAGGAAATATATAATAAGTGTAACGAACGCCTTATTATTAGGCCGGCACTTACCTCGTAGCCTTCCAATATTATTATTATTGAGGATAATTTTTTAGCGCGTTTACCTACCTATAGAATAATAATTGCCAACGGTTCTCCTAATCGAGTATTAATTATTTTCCCTTATACTCACCCTTCTAAGCAAACCCTTTATATACCCGGAATCAGCAACTATAAGAATACTCTTTCGGAATTAAATAAAATTAATACCGCCTACCGCTAATTTACTATTAATCTCCTTAATGTCATGGGTCTAGCGCCCAGTACTAGCATCTGGCACACGGTTGGCCAAACGAGTGCCGGCAATGCTCGCCAAGCCGGCAAGCCACCGGCAACCCCCAGAGCCCTCGGGCCTCCACTAGCTTCTACGGGATTGGCTAGGCTCTAGTTGCCTTAGGCAGCCAGGCACCCCTATAGCGGCGCACGGCTATAAAAGGATAGGTGGCCGAATCCGCCCTACAAGCTAGTCTTTCTCCTCCTTTCTCTTCGTAGAACCTTAATCAATTATTCTAGCCAATACCTTCGTACTACTCTACTATCCCCTTATATTAGGTTCTACCTACTTACAAAGAAGGAAGGACTGCCTACAATTGTAAGCGCAATAATATATTAGCACTAAAATAGTTTCTTTTATTATACCTAACGATAACAATACCGATATCGATATAGAAGAATTTCACGACCCTTAGCCTCTTACCGAAAGAGTTGGAAATACTACCGAAGGTATCGATAGTACCAATACTACCGGCCTACTTAATTCGCTCGTACGTACTCTATAAACAAGTCCCGAATTTAAAAACAAAGTTAAGTCCTTAATTCCCTTTTCTACTTATTCCCAACCTACCCTCAAACTTACATTCGATCTTCCTACTAAATAGGATTCTAATAATAAGAAAAATAATAGTAAGGATAAAGAGAAATCTAAGTCGGTTAGAGACAATAATTCCTCTAATAATAATTTTAAACCCTATCGGTATAAACCTTTCAATTTCCCTAAGTAAAACAATAAATTTAATATTTTTATATTCTATTATAATAAATTCGTTAAAATTTATAACGCCGACTTCTATAAGGGCCTTTATACCGATATAAAAGTAGTATAAATCGAAATCTTTAATACCCTACCTAATAAAAAGTAATAGCGCTTCAAAGGGTACTAAATTTACTAGACCCTTATAAATTAAAAAAACCCGGCCGAATTATTCGAATAAATCCAGTAAGTCTTCGGCACCCAATATATTTAAAACTAAGCTTTCAATAATTTTGCTAAAATACATTAAAAAAACAACGAACCGTTCTTTAAATTCTATATTAACTTCGACGACGAACTCTTAAAATCTAACAATTATAGTTAAAATAGCCGAATTAAACTTAATTTCCTTCGCCGCACTATTAATAAAAAATTTAATAATTACTTCTTTACAATCAAACTTTCCGACGATTATTTAATTTACGTAGAATAGTTTTAGAATATTATTTATAAATATAAGAAGATTAGAGAATTCCGAACCCTCTACTAAACCTTCCTTCGAAATAATAATAACCGAAACCGGCGGTTTATAGCCTATTTACCTATCGTTACCGGTTCGGGACGCTCTAATTCCTAATAATAATTTAAAAATATTACCTCTTCTTCCGGTTCGTCCTTTGGAATTTAATATAATACCAATAGTAATATTATTATAATTACAATTAATATTCGCGGTATTCGCAGCAGAGGCTCCTCTTTATAGTAGCAAAGTAGAATTAAATAAATTTCTTAAGAAGAATATAATAAATATAAAGCCGAAGGTCGTTATATTTAATACGGAGCCTTTAAATATATAATTACTAAATACCCCTATCTCCTAATTATTAACCCCTAAAATAATAAGGGTATCCGTATTTAAATTATTTAAATTACCCTATTACTAAAAAATAATAATACTAGGGATATTCTAAATAATTCTAATACAAAGTAGGGAAAAGAGTAGCTTTAGTATAAAATTAGGCGCTGGAGCTTACCCCCGAAATATTAAATAAGGTAGAAGAATTTAAATTATAAATAGAAATAGAGCCTATTTTAATACTAATTATTATTAATTCTACAAATTTATTCTATATCCTTATTAATAAAGGGTACTAATACTTTACTACTATTAATAAAAATATTATAAAAGATCTCTAAATCCCTATTATCCTAATCCCAAGCCGGTAAATTTAGGGTACTTTAATTATTATAGAGGGAGCTACTATTTAAAGTATTATTTATTTCTTTATAGAATTCTAAGGCTATATTTCCCTTATTTACGCCTATATTATCCTAAAATTAGAGTACCCTATTATTTTCAATAAGCCGTAATTTATAATTAATAAAATTTATTCTATCCTCTACGAGAAAAGATTATAGTATAGCGTTACCGAATCTTAGGTTAATTACATCGGCCTAAATAAGTTTGAATCTTCCTTAGTCCTCTAAAAACTTTAGAGCGCCGTATATATCTTTACTACTACCTTTATTAGTATATATAAACGTATTAAAAAATAATACAATCGGGACATCGTTAATACGTATATTTTTATAGTTATTTTAAAAGATATTAAGAAGGCTCTAATACTTAAGAGAATCTATACCGATAAAGAATTTAAATAAATTATTCCCCGAGAATTCTAGGACTTACTACCTCTCTTCCGGAAGTAGGAAACCGATTATATTAATAAATATAAGCTTAAGGTAGATTTAAAAATCGAAATTAAAAAAGGCCTAAATAATAAAGAATTCCCTTTACTTTACAGTTTATTATATAGTATATTTCGAAAAGAACTTTTAGTACTTAAAAAGACCCTTCGGGACTTTTTAAATAAGAGATTTATTTATATTAGTAATTCCGAAGTTAATATTCTAATCCTCTTTATCCGGAAGCCCAGTAGCGGCCTTCGCTTTTATTATAATTACTAAGCTTTTAATACTATTACCTAAACCGATTATTACCCCCTCCCCCTTATTTATAAAACCTTTAGGGTATTTAAAAGTATAAAGTAATATTCTAAAGTAGATATAGTACAAGCCTTCTACAAAATTTAGATAACGGAGGGAGAGGAGCCGAAAATAACTTTTAAAATATAGTACAATTTATTCGAATAGTTAATAGTACCGTTCGGCCTTTATAGCACTCTAGCTACTTTTTAACAGTATATTAATAATATATTAGACAATTATTTAGATAATTTCTACTCGGCTTATATAAATAACATTTTAATCTTTACAAATAGTTCTAAAGAGGACTATATAAAGAAAGTCCGGCTAATATTCGAACGCCTCTAGGACGTCGGCTTCTATTTAGACCCTAATAAATATAAATTCGCTATTAAAAAAATTAAATACCTAAGGTTTATTATTTATATAGGGGTCGGTATTCAAATTAATTTAAATAAGGTTAAAGCTATTTTAGAATAGGTTATTCTAATATTTTAAAAGGGGGTCTATAACTTTCTTAGGTTCGTAAATTATTATAGGATATTTATATCGAACTTTTCTTCTATTATAGCGCCCCTTACAGCCCTTATTAAAAAAGGGGTAATATTTAAATAAATTATAATTTATAAAGAAGCCTTCTAGCAGTTAAAAACTTTATTTATTTAAATACCAATTCTTACGGAGTAGGATTTAGAGCGCCCAATATTTTTAGAAACCGATTATAGCGGTTTTACTCTCGGTAATTATTTAATTTAAGAGGTTAATAATTAATAGAAGGTCGTTATTTTCTATTTGAAGAAATTAACGCTTACTAAATATAATTATTCTATTTATAATAAAGAAATACTAGCGATTATCGACTACTTAAAAGAATAGTAGGCTAAATTATATAGTTATAAAGCCTTTATTATCCTTATTAATTATTAAAATTTTAAATACTTTATAATTCAGTAGTACTTCTCTAAACGGCAAGTCCATTAAATTAAATACTTCTCTCGTTTTAATTTTAAGCTTTAATACCGCCCGGGTAAAGAAGTTGTAATCCTAAATATTTTATCCCGCTAGGATTAAGACCGGCTTAATAATAATAATTAAGAAGTTCGAAATTTTTAATTAATCCCGGATTCGGCGTTGCAGAACTATATACGGATTTCGGCTATAGGAATTCGGCGCTTTCTAACCGGGGCGGGAAGGGGTATATAAGTATTTAAAAATCCGGATTTATAATAGTTTTAAGATATTACTATTACGAAGGACCTTTTTTATTAATAAGTATTCTAAATAATTAAAAATAACAAGCGGGACCTTTCCTTAACGAAATTACAACTTTAAATTATAAATTATTCAATAAATAATAAAGGTAGATTATAATATAAAGGTAAGTTCTAAATTCCTAGGAACCTTATAATTACTGAATCCGAAATTATAAGGCTCTTTAATACTAATTAGGAATTTAATACCCTCCGTACTAAAATTATTTAGATTACATACAATTCTTAAATTTTCGGGTACTTAAGAAGAAAAAGTACTATAGCAGCTCTTATTTAATACTTCTATTAGCCGTTACTAAACGTATATATATATCGATTCTTTCGTAATTACTATATTTGTAGTTCAATTAAATATTAAAGAAACTAACGGAAGGGGTTCTTATAACCTATACCGGTCCCCAATTAATTTTACTATAAAATATAGATAGATTTTATTACTAACTTCCTAGAATTTAGTAGTAATACCTATTTATTAATTATTAAGGACCGTTTTAATAAAAATATTATTTTAGAGCCTATACCGTTTATAAATATAGAAATTTATATAGAAAGATTTTTAAATTGTTTCGTCTAATATTATAGTTGGTTATAGTCTATCGTTAGTAATTAAGGTTCTAATTAGACCGGTAAATTTTAGAGACGACTTTATAAATTTATTGGAATTAAATAATTATTTAATATAATTTATTACTTTTAGATTAACAGCGGATTAGAAAGAATAAATTAAGAAATATAGGCCTTCTTAAAAATTTATATTAATTAGGCTTAAAACGAATAGTACGAATAGTATTTAATAGTTTAACTAGTAATTAATAATTATATTAATACTTCTATCGGTATATCCCCGTTCTTTACTATATATAGTTTCGAACCCGAATTTATTATACCGATTATTTCCAAGGTTATTAGAAACTCCCGTACCCCGGCTAATATCCGGGCCCGGCAATTCATCGAAAAACTATTACAAATTACAAATATTTATTAAATTATAATAATTATAGCGGTTTAAAAGTAGGAAAGGTATATTAATTATATAAAGTAGTTAGTAGAACAATTCTAAGTCGGCGATAAAATATAGTTTAACTTTAAAAACTACGCCTCCCCTCGGCCGAAAAAGAAATTAAATTAATTATATATAAAATATACAATTTTTCAAATTTTCTCTCCACTAGTAATCGAACTCTCCAATCTCCCTAATAATATCTATAATATCTTCTATATCGACCTTTTATAAAGAGCTATAAACAATTTACTACCTAAATAAATAATTATAAACTATTAACTACCTCCTATTTTAATAGAAAGTAAAGAGGAATACTTTATAGAAAGGATTTTATATATAGATAATTCTCCGATTAATAAGAAAATCTTTATAAAATAAAGAGGTTATTATAAACCCTTATAATACCCTTTAAAGAATTTTATTAATATAGAGGCGTTAGAAATCTTTAAGAAGGAATATAGGGATATTCGAATTAATAACGGGCCGGTAAATTAATTTACGAAGGCTAAAAAGCAGCGGGGGAAACGGTTAATATTAATAGTATTAAAGAAGAGGCGCAAAGGCCGAATAAAAATTAATTAAAGGGTTTCCCTTAAAATAGGCGAACCGAAGGATTTACATTCCAACGAACCGGAGGGCTCTAGTACCGCTAAAGTAAACAAACGGGGTTTTCGGGCTATACAAGCAACCTTCTTTTTTTTTTTAGGCAGAACTTCCATTATAACATCGGCTTCAACCTCTTTACCCTCTACCCCAGTAAAATATATTCTCTTTTTAATTTTCTTCTTCTTCTCCTTTTCAATCTTTTCGAATTCTATTAATTTATTTCCCGGCCCCAAATATATACCCCCTAATTCTTTCAATTTTTTAACTATCTCTTCTAATTTAATAATATTACTAATTATTTCTTCCAATATAGAAGTATTAATACTTCCGATTACCCTATTAAATAATAAACCTAACCGAATACAAAATTCCTCTTTACCCGGTAATATATCCTCCTCCTCCACTACTTCCTTCTCCCTCCCCCTCTTCTTCCTTTCGAACTTTAAAAGGCGGGCCTCGAACCCGGATAGAATACTACGGGCAACGGCGTATTGGGATTCGAACCTAGAAATATGGGAATTTAAACTAATTAAAGCATTAAATTGGGATTCGAATTTAGAAAGGCGGGATTCGAACCCGGAGACGATAATATTAATATTAACAACGGCATTTAGAATAATAGTACTAGTAGAATTAATAATAGCGGTAGCATTTTTAGCAACGGATTTAGCGGTAGCGGTAGCGATTTTAAATTTAATAACGGCCTTATAATTAATACGAGAAAATTCGGCGAAGGCGAGAACTTAAGAATTAATTTAACTACTTTAATTAATACAAAGAATACGAAATTCTTCCTCCAATTTACCTAGGGTCTCTAATACCCCCGCTAGAGAAATAGAAGGTATAGAATTTAAATTTGCCGGGACCGTAATTAGAATTACTACAACGGCGACCGGAGCGGTAAATAATTTAACCCTTATAAGGTAACCGAAGACCTTATAAGCAGCGTCCTTAGAATAATATAAATACGAAAGAATAAAGAATAAATTATAAATTATAAATTTATTTATTTAACGGCTAAATTATCCTACTCCCATTCGTTAAAATAATAAATAATAACTATAGTCTTCTAAAATTATTTATACGTTTTAACTATAATACCCTTACTAATAAGATAATTATACGCTAATTAAGCAATATACCGCTCCTAAATAATAAAGGGCTAGACCCGATAAATATCAGCCTCCTTAATTTTAATATAAGGAATATAATAATCTTTACCCTTAATAGGTATATAAATATTAAGCTTACTAACGTTTATATAGTAAGAGTATTATTATAGGGTCGCTCTAGTAATAACAACGCGGGTCGATTTACAAATATTAGACGGAGGGATAGTAACGACTATCTCTAATATAATAGGGGCGGGTATATACGGGCGAAATTTAAAGCGATCGGTATTAGGAGTAGAATTAAAGAATATACAAATTAGTAATATAATAAGTAGCAATAAGATTAGTAAATTAGAGCGATAAAAGTTGGGCTCTAACAATAGGTAATAAGGTTTCTTAACGGTAATAGGTACGGTTTAATATTTAAATAAAGGTATACTAACAGTATAATAATTATTATTAATAAGGAGTAAAAAAGAAAGTAAATTTAGAAGAAGGGTAAAATTCCGGGTTATATAAATAAATAAATATAATTTACGCAACGCGGCTATAGTTAGAGGGGGAAAGGGGGAGGCTAATATCATAGGTTTAACGCCTAGTACTAGCATCTAGTATACGATTGGCCAAACGAATACCAATAATACTCGCCAAACCGGCAAACTACCGGCAACCCCTAGAGCCCTCGGGCCTCCACTAACCTCTACGAGATTAGCTAGGCTCTAATTACCTCAAGTAGCTAGGCACCCCCACAGCGGCGCACGGCCATAAAAGGACAAGTGGCCGAGTCCGCCCTACGGGCCAATCTTTCTCCTCCTTTCTCCTCGTAGAACCTTAATCGATTATTCTAGCCAGCACCTACGTACCGCTCTACTATCCCCTTACACTTAAGCATAATAATAGTATTCGAAGTAGCCGGGTTATTTCTTTCTATTAGTAGTTTAAAAAGGTTAAAATTACTATAATTAGAACAATCCCCATCCCTACCGACGTTAAAACCGTTAAAATTTTATAGACTTACCCTAAACCTTACCTACTTTATAATTTATATAATTATTATAAGTATTTTATCCGGCAAATTAATATTTAGTCTCTCTATAAAAAAAAAGCCCCTTCTAGTATTAATATTAAATTATTCGAATTTATTAGTATTAACCCCTACTATATTAGAAGCAAAATCTAATTTAATAACTTTAAAATAATTAAATCCGAGGCTATTACAATTGAAAAATTATAAGCGAAAATTAAAGCGGCCGGCAAAATTAAAGCCGATTAAATTTTAATTATTAATTTCTTATAAATTATTGAAGTTACTAATAATATTATTAATAATAACCTTTATAATAATCCGGCCCGTAATACTCCGAAGCGGACCTGTAAATATATTTCGAACCCTAATACGCCTATTAACTCTCTATCCCGACCCCGTAAATATAAAATAATCCTCGCAACTAATAAGGGCGCTACTCTAATTAAAAGGGAGAAGGAAATTAAGGAGGAGCTTTAAATTAAAAAGGACCCCGACGCTATAAAATAATTAATAGTAATACAAATTCTAAAGATTAAGAAAGAGCCTTATAATCGCGAACGGATATTAGTAGTACTAAATAGTAAGGTGGAGGCGGATTATATAATAAAGGAGGAGGATACTACGCTGCTACCGTCTTCTTAATAGGAATAAGTACCCTACGAAGAGACTACTACTAATAAGGATACTATTATAAATAAATAAATTAATAATAATAAATTACTACCAAATATATTCGAAAGAAGTAACGTTATAAACTTAACCGATACGGAGGAGGTGCCGGCTATAATAATTAGCGTACAAACCCCTAAAAGGTTAATTACTTCTAATCGAAGTAATATACTTACTATTAGAAATACTAAGACACCTCCTACTCTCTTAATACGGAATTACAAATAGTAATTCTTACTATTCCTTCGCTTTCTTTTATAATCTTTAAATATTATAGATAAATACCAACTTCCACTCTTTTATAAATAATTATATTTATAAATTATAAATTCTAATAATCGATATCGTATTTTATTCTTTTATAATTAGTTATATTTATAAATAATAAATTCTAATAATTAACATTATATTAATCCTTTTAAAAGCCCTAAGAATTCCCTGAAAAAGATAAGATATAGAATAATATAATAGTTTAAGTACGACTAATCTTCTCTTAAAGCTCTAGGTTCGAATCTTATTTAAAGTTATTTTTTTTTTTATCAAATCCTTTTTTTCCTTTTTTTCTTTTTTTCTTTTCTTCTTTTCTTTTTCGAACTTAAACATTTTCTATTATTAAAATAACATTATTTACTTCCAAACCATATATTATAACGTTTAAATTAAAATATATACGTATATTTCTTATTATTAACGTTCATCCTTATCTACTTATATACGTTAATTATATTTACTTCCAAAACATATATTATAACATTTAAACTAAAACGTATACTTATACTTCTTATTATTAATATTTATCTTTATCTACTTATATATATCAATTACCTTTAAAAAACATTAAATCGTACTAAAATATATATACGACCATTTAATAATAGGAAGAAGATAATATATATAAATCTCAAAGCTAATTATAATATAAAAATATAAAACGTTATCTATTATTACTTATATTTATATATTCAACGGCCTCGCTACTACAAAACTTCTATTATCCTATTAATATTCCTACCAATTTACCTAATAAATTCCTTAAATTTATTAAATCCGCCGGTCGGTAAATTATATAAACCTAAATATAGTTCCCGTAGGGTACGGTTATATTCTTCGAACTTCGCCCGCAAATATTTATATTCTATACAGAAAAGTAAATCAACCGAATTTACAATATAAGGCTAAAAATCCTCTATCAATTACATATATAAATCCATTATATCTTAGGGCAAATATCGGTCGAATTCGAAAGAATCCGCCTCGGAAATATCCTTCAAATATTAATATTATTCTTAATCCATCTCAATACAGTAATTAAGAGTATTCGTCTCATTATAATTATAATATATATCGACGGGCTTGCCCGTAATAACGTAGCATCGTTAATACTAATTATAAATTATATATTAATTCTAATATTTAAAGAAACTTTCAAACTCGCTCCGGATTTAAAATATAAAAATATATAATAAAGTAATATAATCTTCGATTTTACCCTTTCGCTACAAATCCATACCCTCGAATTTCTTGAAATAATCCTATACAAATTAGATTAAAGCTAATTAATATATTTTAAATATTATTTATACTTTAAAAGAATCTTTAACCTTTATAAAATTACTTCTACTAACTCTCAATACACTAATTTTATATATTTTTTCTATATATAAAAATATCAATCAAAAGTATTTCTATTTCTTCGCTCTATATTAATAATTATTAATCCTTCCTAATAATATTATATTAAATAATTACATTTTCGCCTAATAATCTATTTTTAAAAATAGCGACGTATTCGGGTAAAATATACTTTAACTTTAATATTTACTATAATTAAGTCCCGAATACGAAATAATATATACCTATTATAACTATATTCACTTTATTATTACAATCCAATTTGAATTAATAGGGTATAAATTTACGTTCGTTAATTACTTTTACTTATTAAATAAAAATAAACCATTATATTATATTAAAAATACTAATATAGAACTAAAATATATAGCGGAAATATATATTAATAGTAGTATAAATTTCGATACCCTAATACCCAAATTTCAAATAGGTATCTATATACTACATATAATTAAGTCTAAATACTATCTACCCTCCCTTATATTACTTAAAGAAATTTATCTTCTCTTTAATAATTTTAGGGAAGAATATTTTAAAATAAGTATAGAGAAGTTCGTAAGGAACAAATAATTAATATTAATTGCAGAAATAGTATTAAAACTCCTGCCTACCTATATATTAAACAAAATAAACTAAATTATCGTATTAGACTTATTCGAAGATATTATAGACTTTTTTAAATTTATCTTCAATATTTTCGGGGGCGTACCAACAGAAGATTCCCAACTTCTTTCGTACAACTTATAACCTACAGAAAGAAACTTTAAAACTTTTACTCCGAAGTAACTCTAAAGCTTCGTAGTTATTAACCGTAGTCTCGAAATAAATCCTATAAATTTCGTTTTCAAATACTTCTATCGTATTAGTCCTTAGTCCTTATATAGGCGGGGCGTTATAATCTTTAAAAAACCTCTATAGCGTCGTTCGGGAAATATTAAAATCGAAGCAAGATTTGAAAGCTTTTCGAATACTTTCCGTTATATCCTTAACCGTATAAGCGCTAAAGATAAAATCTTTATAGGGAAGAAGATCAATATAATTATATCTTATAATACTAATAAGTAATAATAGTAATATCCTTAATTAATAATAGATATTACTAAATAATAATAAATAGTACGTAAAGAAAGACTTTGCGGCAAATTGAGATATATTTAGTAGGTAACGAGTATATAGGTCCTACTAAGAAGCGTAGAGCCCTACTAAGAAGGCGAAGAATAATTTATAACGCTAATTGAGGTTCCTCAACGCTAATCGATATTCCTTAATATAAAGTAACATCACATTAAAAATTTAATTTTCATACCTACTTTATATCATATATTTAATATTCTATATATATATTATTTAAAATTCTATATATATATTATTTAAAATTAAAGTTTTATTCTTAAAAATAAAAGGTTTATAAAGGAAAAGGAATTTAAAAATTTAAAAGAGGATTTTTAATTTAATAAAAGGTATAATTATAAAAGTATAATATAAAGGAAGTATAATCTAATATATAGGGTATATAATTTTCATTATTCTTTTCTTTATAGAATATCGGTTTTTTTATTCTACTTACCCCTTTTTAAAGTAATTTTCTATTTAAATATTTAAAAATTATAAAAGAATATTATTTAAATTCGGGTTTATTTCTAAAATTATTAAAACCTTTATTTTATAATTAAAGGGATAATGAATAAATGTAATATAAAAATAAATAAAATTTAACGGATTTAAGTATATTATTTTCTTTACTCTATAGTTTTATTTCTATTAAAATAGATTTTCTTATATATAAATATATTATAATTTATTTTATATAATTAAATAACCCTCTTATATAATATTAAAGTTTAAAACGTTGTATATATTTATACGTATAAGGGTTCTACGAGGTTGACACACAAGTAGGCCTTGTTGGGAAAGATGTAATATTCGACAAAGAGAGTAAGAAGATTGGGCCAGTTTGGAAGCTAGACTGGGTATGACTAAATATACGAAAGGGGTGTAGGGAAGAAGGTGCTAGAAAACCGAGCCGAGCCGAGCGAGCCGAGCGAGCCGAGGCTAGCCGCCGGTTATCTAGAGAACCCCCGGCAAGCACGAGCCTAGTAAATGCCAAATACTAGGCATAACCTCTAGGCGCTAAACCTATTATATTACCCCCTTCCTACTCCCCTAAACAAAGATCCATAAAACAATAGAGAAAAAAGACAGCTCTAGAACCCTCCGTATAATTCGAGCACTCCTAAATATTATTACCCGGGTTTTTATAATAAATAACGATTAAATAAACGAATGATAGTAAGAACCTTAAAACTAAATCTCCCCGGGCATTCCGTTCGCTTTAGTACCTATCCCACACGTACGTTCGAACTACGCAACCTCCCGGATTTAAATTAGGCCCGGATTCTAACCAGCGCCGTACCGGGCGAATATATCCGAAGCAACTCTAGCCCCATTACACTCGTTTCCATCCATCCGTAAATATTCGCCCTACATTTAGTAACGGCGAGACTCGAACTCCTATCAACCCTAACGAGTCTTAGTACGTATTAGCGGGATTTATTTATAATTCGACGTATATATAGGAAGTACGCCTTAACTACCCCGGGGGACTCCAACCCCCATCCGGGTTACTATCCCTTCTCGATAGCGGCGTTACTAGGCTAATGTTAATGTTTTAATCTTCTTTATTATAAATTTCGTCGTCCTCTTCCGGGTCCCTAGCCGGCTCTTCAATACGGATATACCGGATTTGAACCTTTTTCTTCTTAGGGCATTCCCTAAATTAATAGTCTAGAAAGCTATAAACGGTGTAGTTTCCTTACTTCTTCTATTGCTTCCATTATTCTTCAAAAGGCCCGTTGCTTTTGGAGCCCCCTAATAGCCGTATTCGTATAGCGTTAATATACATAGGTTCTCTAGCTTCTCTATTATTATATACAGGAATACCGTAATAGTTAGAGCCGCCACCAGGTTATCCCGAACTTCTTAAAAGAAAATTATTACCATCGAATTTCTTAAAGTAAGAGTAAAGGTCGAAATAATTACTAGGGTATTCGGGCTTATTCCGGAGTCGTTTAAATTATTTATTATTTAAAGAAGAGAGTAACGAATTAATAAGGGCTTAGTTAGACTAAATATTAATTCTTACCCAGTAAAAGACTTCTTTAAAACGGATAAGGAAAAATAAGATAGGCTCCCTAGGCCTTTACTTTAAAATAAGGAACTCGAGCCCCGCCTTTTTATTTTAATTTATTTCCCCGAAATTGTCCCGGAGCTTCTAGAGCAATGCTTCCGGTATCCGGGTAGTTGGAATTGACGAATAGATAAAAGAAAAGAGGGTTCGGCGAATAGAGGGTAAAAGGCTAGAGTAAAGGTAATAGAACTAGGCCTCTAGATTACTAATAGCATAATTATTAGTATAAAGCTTTACCTCCGCAATATAGATCTAAGTATCGAAATCCTTCTTATTACCGGAATATTTATCGAAATAGGGTAGGATTAGCTTCGGTTGGTTAGAATTAGTAATTATCATCTAGAAACGCCCGACTTTTCTAATTAGCGCTTAAATAGTTATAATAAACTGCTACTAACGTTCGTTAGCGCTCTAGGACTAAAGGATCTAATTGTAGGAAGCTATATCGTACAATACCTTCCGAATCGTTAACAAAGATAGTAAGAAAAATTTCGAAGCGGGGGCGGCGTTAACGGTCTTAAATATTCTTCAAGTAATTAGAAAAACGCTAGTAGTAGTTCAAAACAATTAAAAGGTTTAAAAGAAGGTCGAATATAATATAAGGGTTCTACGAAGTTAATATATAAGTAGGCCTTATTAGGAAAAATATAATATTCGATAAAGAGAGTAAGAAGATTGGGCTAGTCTGGAAGCCAGATTAGGCATAATTAAATATACGAAAGGGGTGTAGGGAAGAAGGTACTAGAAAACCGAGCCGAACCGAGCGAGCCGAGCGAACCGAGGCTAGCCGCCGGTTATCTAGAGAACCCCCGGCAGGCACGAGCTTGGCAAATGCCAAATGCTAGGCATGACCTCTGGGCGCTAGACCCATCACAATACGTAATTTAAATTCATTATAATTAATTAAATTAAATTTAAATATAAATTTAAATTCTAATAATTAAGTTCAATTCTTTTTCTAAATCTTTATATAAGAATTAAATATAATATAATATAATTATAACGGCTAATACTAGCCGTTATAAATTCCTTTATAAATCTATTTATAAGTTGGCTTTTATTTACGGGGTTTAAGTTTTAAACTTAATTCTAATTCCTTTTTAGAAATTGGGGTATAAAACTTAATCTTCCCTATCGAACCTTCTCTTTTAAATTACCTTCCTTCTTTAACTTCTTATTTTTTATTTAAATTAATTATTCAAGCAGTATAATCCTTATACTTATACTTATCCCTAACTACGCATAATAATAACCAATTTACTACTTTATTTAATAATAAAACTTATATTTAATATTCTATTATATTAATTTCCAATTCCGATTAATATTTATATATATATTATTATAAGGAAAGTTTAATTATACGGTTATTATTATTTATTTATATAGTAGTTTAAAAGATTCTATTTTATATAAGTTTTATAATATAAAAAAAAAGG